>CM010608.1:37741425-38095910 GCA_003430845.1 Xanthoceras sorbifolium
TGGTAACGGTTGGAGGGGAATAATCATTCTCAACAAACATCCAGACACACTCATCATTAGCCTTCAAATAGGCTCTCATGCTTGCCTTTCAGAACGCATAGTTCGAACCATCCAAAAGTAGAGGTTGAGTACTTGAAGCTGCTTCTCTAACCATTTCTGTTATATATAAACAAACACAAAAAAAACAAACAAACAAATCCAACAAATTAAAAAAGCCCAGGCCTTAGCCTAAGTATGTCTAAACTCCTTTCTGATACCAATTGAAAAATATGAATTTGTAGCTATGGCAAACCTGGTGAGGTTTCTTTTTTTAGTTGGTAAAGAAAGGAAAAAACAAATGAGTAAGCTTGTTTATTGAAACTCGGTCAAGGATTGATAAATATTCAATGAAAGTGATTATTGATGTTGAGGATGCAGAGGTCATTGTAAATATTATGTACATTAGTTTTATGTTGGTATTAGTATTTCTATTTATTTTGACTAACCACATTTATTTGTTATAGTCAATTTGAGGAACATCTATATGACATACCCGAGGAAGACAAAATAATGCCATTCGAGAACAAGTGTTCACTCAAGTAATGGGATCTAATGATCACGATTGTGTTCATTTATTTGGTACTGGAACAACTTCACCAAATACTATTGGTCAAAACTCGAGTGTTGATGAGATATAAGTAGGGTTGGATGAATCGTGATCTAAGTATCATACCTTGCACTTCAATAATTACAATGATTTTTAGTCAAGATCTGAGAAATTAGAGTCCATTATGATGAGCCATTATGAAACATGCCCGTAAATCCAATCAAGGAGTGAACATATATGACATATTTAACGTAAATTAAGTGTGTAAAATATGGTAAAAGCTAACATATATTTTGTTAACAGATTCAAGATAATTCAAGTGCACACCAACCACACCTTTCATCAAGTGGACATTGGTTAGGTTTGCTATTATATTATTATTAACAACTACACATATAGAATTCAAAGTTGTTATCCATAATTTTAGAAATTTTTACAGATATTAGAAAAGACATGACATTGGTGGAAGAAATACTATTTGAGATGCATATATTTAGAGATCTTGTAATACATTTTGACTTTAATTAGTATTTTTAAATATATTATTTTAAGTTTGACATATTGAACTCTTTTTAGATTATTTTTGTTACTTTAATGGATTCATTTAATTAAAAAAATTAAACTTTTTTTTTGGTGGTTTGTCTATCTTTTATGATATTGATTTGATTTCTAGTGTTACAATTTAGAAATTTCAATTTTAATAATATTATGTTAATTTTAAAATATATATATAATTTGGATTTTTTATTTTAGCAGCAAATTTAAAAAATTATAATACCACGGATAGATTGTTGCGACAAGACTTTTTGTCACATTACAATCTGTGGTAAAACCTTTTGTTACGGGTGTATTTGCAGCACTTAAAATCCGCGGTAAAAAGTCTCTTTTTTTATTTTTAGCGGAGGGATTTTTGGAGAGGACAAAAGAGAGAGAGAGGTCTAGTTATATCTTCATGGGCACCACGAGTTGAAGTACTTAGTCATGGCACAACTGGGCGGTTCCTAACACTCTGCGGTTGGAATGCAACTGTAGAGAGTGTCGTCCACGGCGTCCCACTGATTGCTTGGCCACTCTTTGCAGAGAATGCTGTGACATTAATTGAGGATGTTAAAGTGGCATTGTGACCAAAACCTAACGAAGACGGATTTGGTGAGTTGAGAGGAGACTGCAAAAGTTGTCAAAGATGGAAGGAGAAGAAGGGAAGAAAGTTCGCAAACGTATCAAAAATATGAAGGACGCAGCTTCAAAAGTACTTGTGGAAGATGGATCTTCAAGAAAAGCACTTTTGAAGTTGGCATTTGACTGGAATAATTAGATATGTTAGTATATAGTTTAGTATTACATTAGCCCATTGGGCTTGACCCATCACTTGTACTATTCCCTTACATAGTCCATATAAGACTCTCTCATGTACATTGTTTTCTACACAATTAATATACACAATTTATATTGTTAACAAGATAGTCAATTAAGATCGTTTTGTACGAGAGATTTATTGTTGAAGTATATCAATTTTACGAGTGTATTTCTATTAAATTAAAGTAATGCTTTTATTTTAATTATTCCTTTCTTCTTGTAATGTTATAGTTGGAAATTGGAATCTCACCTGTTAGTTGTTTTCTTTTGTGAACAATTCTTGTAATTTTAAGTTTTTGTGATTATTCTCATGATATTGACACATAATGTGTTTATCTACTACAATAGTTCGATTTTATTATTTTTTTTTGTAAAGTTTTTTAAGAAAAAGCAATTTAATTATGTTGACTAATTTGAAATCGCTGATTTGCTCCAACTACAAACATTTGGATTTGAAGTAGGTTTTTTTTTTTTTTTAAAGGGATTTGGATTTTAAGTAGTTGAAGAAAAGGAATCTTTTCTTTGAAATATAACTTGATTTTGACATATGATACCATATCTAACCCATTGATCATTTGGATATATATATATAAACACTGAATCTACAAATTAATAGTTTTTGTATGGATGAGTTCATATCTATTGGAGGATTAATTAGGCTGGTCAGCTGGTTGGGATGTGACTTTGTTTGTTGACAACTTAATAATCGTCACGTTCGCGGTTGAAAAAAAAAAAATTTCTCATAGTAAAATAAAATGAGATTGGCTTTGCAATTTACCTTCACACTTGCAAAGTTATAAGTTCCGATAAAGTTATAAGTTCGAACGTAACATTCTTCCTTAATTTTTTAATTAATTATTATAATTATAAAAGTTAATAATAATAACATTATAAAAAAGAAAGAGTTTATTATGTAACGGAATATATATGCGTGCATTCTCAGTTTTATTACGTGACATGATTTCAACTGTAATATCTACGTTGCATCCTACTGAGATTTTTGCTCCAAAAAAATAAAATAAAGTTTGGCAACACATTAGTTACATATAGTAATTGATAAAAAGATCCATCTTCCATGAGAGCCTTAGAAGCTGAATCCTTCATATTTCTCATGCGTTTGCGAATTTTCTTCCCTTCTTCGATCTCCTTCCATCAATTTTTTGACAACTTTTGCAATCTCCTCTCCAATCACCATCCCATCTTCAAAACTTCCTCAACTAACAACATCATAGCATGCTTTTTTTTTTTTTTGGCTCTGCAAAGAGCAGCCACCAATCAATCAGCGGCGCGCGATAGGCAACACTCTCTAGAGTAGAATTCCAACCGCAGTGTGGCTGGAACCCTACCAAGAACTTCAACTTGGGGGGCTAAAACGCCCAGCAAAAGCTAACAAGAGAAACTAGAGGACCTATCCATAGCTAGGCTCAAAAGATCATCCTCTAGAACAGAAAGGATATTAGGAGGAGGTTCCTCAAAAAGTAGGATACCCGAGCTCAAGGAATGGCCAAGATTGGCAAGCCTATCCGCAACTCTGTTACTTTCCTTGAACACATGACTAATTTGACAACACCAGTGACCCTCCATAAGTTGCAACTCTCCACAAGGTTGAAGAGGGGATGCCTATCATTGCACCTCTTCCTGATCAACAAAACCGTAGCTAATGAATCAGACTCAATTTGGATTCTTCTGAACCCAGCATCCCAAGTAAAATGCAGGCCCTTAAGCACCCCACATAGCTCTGCCTCAAGAACACTACCTGCACCTCTCTTCAAAGCAAAACCCCCGCCAAGCCAACCTTTATCATGGTTTCCAACCACTCCACCAGCTGTTATAGTGCCATCAGTGCTGCTTCTACTCCCATCAGCTGTTATAGAGCCACTAGACCTCTCTTTTTTCTTTTGTTCCAAGAATCCCTCTGGTAAGAAACCAAAAGGGTCCTTTCGACTTTGGACTTCAAAAATCGCTGCATTGGTAGACATGTTCATTTGCACTTCTCACTGCCCATATAAATCTTTGTAATTGGCTCATCTCCAAACCAAACTCTAGTTCATTGAGTTCAGCATGAGACTGTTCTGCGTTGTACATGTTGTATCTTTTATGTTTCTTGATGTGAAAACGAACCAGGGACACATTAAAGAACCATGCAAACGAAGAAGAAATGCCACCGTCTTGTTGCAATATATGGACACATTAAAGAGATTATAGGACACACTAATACAATTCTATATTACATACACACACACAGATATATATTATTTTAGAAATTAGAATATTACCTGTTATATGTGGTGTAATATCAAAATATGACCCTAACTTTTAAATGTAGCTTCTAAATCAAGTATATATTACTATGATTACCCAATTTGCCTGAAATGAATGTAGGGTCAAAGTTTTTATTAACTAACTTAAACGGAAAAGAGAAAAAAGTTTTTTTATTTGTTATTTTTTTACAATAATGGAAATGAATCTCTAAACCTATAATTTATTTGCATCTTTATTATTTTACATAAATTAAATATTTTTTTGGTACTAAGTTTTTTATTCAATAGTTAGCACATTATATGTAATATTTTAGTCTAACGTTTTGTACAGTCCACAATGTGATTCTTTTTTTTTTTTTGACATATTACCTGCTGTGGTGATGACTCTCTGTACTATGATTCTTAAAATACCAAATTGAACTTTCAAAACAAAAAAGAAATGTCATATGACAAAGTTCTGATTGGAAGCATGAGAAGTTTGATTGAATTGCACTATAATATACACCTATTTTTGGTAAACAATATATGTTGCATATCCTATTGGATTCAAATCTCACCATATATATAAAACTATATATAATACAAATGCGCTATTTTTGGTTAACACCTTCCAATTTAATGAATTGACTAAAAATGAAAAAAGGTACATTTTCATGGTTATTGGTGATGAAATAGATGGTAAGTTATTTGAATTGTATCTGTAATTTATATAAGAGAAACGAAATATTATGTGCAATACCATCAAATTTAGCTAACATCTGAATTTAGATTCTAATTTTATCATAAAATAATTATGAGACTGAATCTGCAACGAAATATGTGTTATATGGTCAAATTCTATTACTATATTAACTTAAAAAGGAAAATGAAAATAAAGATCGAAAAAGGCCGAAACCTAGCTTATATAGGATTAATGATATGTACTACATATTTTTTTTGGTACTCCATGAAGTTTACAAAATTAAAAAATAAAATAAAATATTATAATACATTTTAAGTACAAATTAAAAAACTAAAAAGTTAATAAGTTTCACAATACATAGATATAGTAGTGGATTAATTGATATCTTGAACGCCGTATTTTTTTGCGTACGTGTTAAGCGGATTCATTAAGAAGATCGATGTGTATTAAATAAGGTTATTTTGGTCTTCCATTGTATTTTCCGCGCGATATATTTCGCGCCCGAAATCAATACAAATGTATGAGAAATTACATGCAAAAATTTGACACATTGTGCATTACCATGTTTTGTTGATGAAAAAAAACTCTTTCAAAAAAGTAGATATGTTATTTTTGGTTCAAAACTTCTTTGCGCAAACGTCGCACCTTGCCCTAAAGAACAAAGTGGTATTATCCTTTGTGTGGTTACCATAAAAGCCATTTCTCACTCGTCGCGATTCTTCGTTGCTTGCTCTTGCAACTATATAAACACCTTATCTGCCTCTCATTTTTTTCTCACAGACACAGACACTTGCACAGTCAAATTTCTCTCTACAAAGTAGTGACAAACACAGTCTCTCTCTCTCTCTCTCTGTCGCACACACAGAACACAACAAAACCAAATGGACTCATCCACGGCTCTTGTCAATGGTTCCACCACCACTGCTCTTGTCAAGGAGATCATTGAGACCGTGCCAGAAGTGACTGCCGATCAAGGTGTCAAGGAGATCCAGATCGTGCCAGAAGTGGCTACCGGTGAAGGTGACAAGGAGAGCGAGACCGTGCCAGAAGTGGCTGCCGATCAAGGTGTCAAGGAGATCGAGCCCGTGCCAGAAGTGGTTCAAGGCACTGCTGAACCGGTGCCAGAAGTGGTTCAAGCCACTGCTGAATCGGTGCCAGAAGTGGTTCAAAAAGCCATTGCTGAACCGGTGCCAGAAGTGGTTCAAGCCACTGCTGAATCGGTGCCAGAAGTGGCTCAAGAAGCCATTGCTGAACCGGTGCCAGAAGTGGTTCAAGCCACTGCTGAATCAGTGCAAGAAGTGGCTCCAGCCACTGCTGCATCATTGGCTCCAGCCGCTGCTGCACCAGTGGTTCCAAAACGACTGAACCCATTTGCTAGAGCGTGGAATATCGCGACCGATCTGTCCCCCGAGGAAGATAGATGTTTGTTCCTGACGTTTTCCAATGGTCACCCTCTCTCGGAGTCGCAAATCATCAGCTTTTTCCAACAGTAAGTCATATTTTCCCATCTAGCTTATACCTTTGTATATCAGATTCACAATATATATATATATATATATATATATATATCATCTCATTTTTATATAAAACATATACAATATATATATTGGCAATTCACAGCATGCTCCTGTTTGTATCACATTTGCTTGCAACACTCCTAGTACTCCTAACTATACGTGTGTTATGTATACACATACCACATAATTGATACTACTGATGTTTATTTCAATTTCTTTACGCAGTAATTTTGGTCCGTGTGTGGAAAGGGTGTACGTTCACTGGCCGGATCAGGAGAAGTACAGAAAGCACCCACCGTTGTTTGGGAAGATCCTGTTCAAATTTTCTTCCATACCGCTTGGAATATTGGCAGGAAAAAACAAGAAAAAGTTCAGCGTAGATGGCAAGCCTCTGTGGTGCAAGAAGTTTGATCCTTACAGGGGGCAAGATATGGACAGGGCCGATAACTAGGGCTCAATCGTGTTCAATTCAATGTTATCAATTTATGTAAAATAATGTTCGATTTTTATCGAAAAATAAAAATCTTCGAACATTATATTATTAATAATAGCAAAACATTTTGATTTCTGTTGCCATATCTTATTTTGGGGCCCATGTTATCCCACCCGAAGATTATATATTATTCTATTGCTTGTTCCTTGTAAAAATTGTAGAGGTATACACCTTCATTTTCGGAGGTCTGCTGCAGACCTCCAAAAATGGATTTCTGTTCGACCTCCATTGGAGGTGTCTACAACAGACTTCCATTGTAGATGTGTCTGTCTGTTCGCAGATCTCCAACATGGAGGTTTGTTCGACCTCCGACGGAAGGTTCCAACAGACCTCCAATGGAGTCTCCAACAGACCTCCAATGGATATGATCTTCATTTTTTTTTTTAAATTTATTTAAAAAAAAAGTTAAATAATTTAAAACAAACTAGTAAGTGTATTTTTTTTTAAACTAAAATTGTAATAACAATAGAAATTATTTTGAAAGTGAATAAAAACTTATAAATCAAATTATTATTTTTTAAAATATTTGTAGCTATTTTCCCAATAAAAATAATTAAATTAAATAGGTTTAATTATAACAATTACTTGACACCGCGGTCACTTAATTTTTATAATAGAGTTAATTTTAATTTAGTTCCTATTTTTTTTTTTATAAAATATTATTTTTTTACTAATATTTTCTTTTTCAGTTCACGTGGTTCCTGATGTTTCTTAAGTAAATCAAATTAGTCATTTTGACCAACTTTTTGATACCATTATAAAATTATCTAAAAGACATTTTTACCCTTAAAGAATTGAATTAATTGAATTACAATTTTACTTCTAAAGAATAAAATTCAAAAATGGAAATTAAGTTATTAAAAAAAATTAACATTTAAAGAATTAAATAATAAAATTTAATTCTCAATTTTATTATATTTTATTTTTTAGCAATTTTTATTCTTTATTTCTTTAAATATTAATTTTTTCTAATAACATAAATCAATTTTATTTATTTATTTATTTTTATTATATTTTAATTGAAAGTTCAAATTGTAATTCTATTACTTTAAGGGCAAACTGTCAAATAGATTAAATAGTTGGTCAAATAACCAATTTGATCTATTTATGGACTGCGAACCAAAAAACGAAAACATAAATTAAAAAATAATATTTCATTAAAAAGAAATACGACTAAATTGAAATTCCCCCGCTACAATAATAATATCATAGGCAGTTCTTGACTTCCTGTAATAAAATTTTATGGGCCTTATTTTGTTTTATTAATGGCCCGGCCCGGAACTGTACTGGATTTCTTTAGCCCAGTTTTATTCTTCTTTTTTTTTTTATACAAGCCCAGTTTTATTCTTGTTGGGCTTTATTTGAATAAAAGCAGAATTAAGTGGTCGTGGAAAAAGCAGCTTCTTCGAAACAGCTTAAACCTAAAGTGCATGCATCTGATGTTAGAAGTCTGAACTGGAAAATGTACCGAAACCACCTAAAAATGTCTGCTTTTGTCAGATCCAACAAACCACAATTTATCATAAATAATAGTAAAGCAATCACGATAAATAATCACTCTTTATCTTTGAATCGTCGTCGGTTCAGTCTCGGTTAAAAGATAATACACATAGATCCGCAAAATTTTTTTTTTGGGCGATCCCGATAAAGAAAAAATGCAAATGGACTCACCGAAATCGCACCAGAACGTCGTCGTGATGCGACACGGTGACCGCGCCGACAGCTTTGAGCCGATGTGGGTGTCGACGGCTGCAAGGCCGTGGGACCCGCACTTGGTGGAGGGGGGTTTGGTCCGGGCATTTTGCACGGGTCGGAAGCTCCGGACCCAACTCGGGTTCCCGATCCACCGGGTCTTCGTCTCCCCGTTTCTCCGCTGTATCCAGACGGCGTCCGAGGTCGTCTCTGCTCTTTGCGCCGTCGACGACGACCATAACGCCTTGTCGTCCAAGGACGTTGTTTCGATCGACTCCACCAGTGTCAAGGTCAGATCACTAACATCTTATAAGTACATATTGAAAACTTTTTTTTTTTTTTTTGTGATGATTGTCATTGCTAGTGTTTATATGCACCCAAATTAGATTTTGTTGCCTGTGCATATGATAGCTGATGAATATTAAGAGCATACATGTCGGTTTTAATGGATGCATCATGTCCAAGTTCATGAAAATATTGGTGGAAATATCAAAGGGATCGTAGTATCGATATTTACTTTCTTGATGAATACTATAGTTAGGATTGCTAGTGTTTATATGCACCCAAATTAGATTTTGTTGCCTGTGCATATGATAGCTGATGAATATTAAGAGCATACATGTCGGTTTTAATGGATGCATCATGTCCAAGTTCATGAAAATATTGGTGGAAATATCAAAGGGATCGTAGTATCGATATTTACTTTCTTGATGAATACTATAGTTAGGATTGCTAGTGTTTATATGCACCCAAATTAGATTTTGTTGCCTGTGCATATGATAGCTGATGAATATTAAGAGCATACATGTCGGTTTTAATGGATGCATCATGTCCAAGTTCATGAAAATATTGGTGGAAATATCAAAGGGATCGTAGTATCGATATTTACTTTCTTGATGAATACTATAGTTAGGATTGCTAGTGTTTATATGCACCCAAATTAGATTTTGTTGCCTGTGCATATGATAGCTGATGAATATTAAGAGCATACATGTCGGTTTTAATGGATGCATCATGTCCAAGTTCATGAAAATATTGGTGGAAATATCAAAGGGATCGTAGTATCGATATTTACTTTCTTGATGAATACTATAGTTAGGATTGCTAGTGTTTATATGCACCCAAATTAGATTTTGTTGCCTGTGCATATGATAGCTGATGAATATTAAGAGCATACATGTCGGTTTTAATGGATGCATCATGTCCAAGTTCATGAAAATATTGGTGGAAATATCAAAGGGATCGTAGTATCGATATTTACTTTCTTGATGAATACTATAGTTAGGATTGCTAGTGTTTATATGCACCCAAATTAGATTTTGTTGCCTGTGCATATGATAGCTGATGAATATTAAGAGCATACATGTCGGTTTTAATGGATGCATCATGTCCAAGTTCATGAAAATATTGGTGGAAATATCAAAGGGATCGTAGTATCGATATTTACTTTCTTGATGAATACTATAGTTAGGATTGCTAGTGTTTATATGCACCCAAATTAGATTTTGTTGCCTGTGCATATGATAGCTGATGAATATTAAGAGCATACATGTCGGTTTTAATGGATGCATCATGTCCAAGTTCATGAAAATATTGGTGGAAATATCAAAGGGATCGTAGTATCGATATTTACTTTCTTGATGAATACTATAGTTAGGTTTTTTCAGAGTCAGGCTTTGGCTTTTAAGTGCTAGAAGAATTAACCTTTTTCATTGTTGCATATATATTTTGTAGGTCTCTGTTGAGTATGGATTGTGCGAGATGTTGAACAGGCAAGCCATCAAACTTGATATTGCACCTAAAGATGGTGACTTCGGTTTCAATATCACGGAGCTAGAAGCTCTGTTGCCATCTGGGACTGTTGATCACTCTGTGACACGAGTGTATGAAGAGGTATATTGAATTTATATTTGATTTGCTTTGAAAAATTACTTCTTTTTGTTTTTTCTATGCATTTGTTTTTATGTAGATGTATACAAATACATAGCCATTGTGCCTCACATAGGTTCTTTGCTTGAGGAAACTCTAGATGCCACAATGGGAAGAGACAGTGAGCAGTACGAGGTCTAGATATGAACAAATTATTAAGGCTCTCGCGGATAAATACCCTTCTGAGAACTTGCTGCTAGTCACTCATGGTAAGATTCATTGTCTTTTTTACTATTCTTGAATGTTAGGTATATCTGATTTTCCAAATCTACCTGGATATTTGCAAATCAAAGTGAATAATAAAGATTTCATATGTACTTGCTTTCGTCGATGATATAGTTCAAAGTTATTTTCTGTGACACTTGTTTGCTGTTGTTGGCCTTGAATCTTGATATAATACCCAAATGATGTCCTGTAATTATATTATAACATTTTGAACTAAAAGAATTAGCAACCACTTCTAATCCTCTTTCTGTATTGTTGCATCATATACTCTTGGGAAAAACAGAATCTCTCAAAACTGTCATTTCTTTTCTAGGTGATGATAAAAATTCTTCAAAGTTGTTGATCTGTATTTCTCTTATGCAAATGCAGGGGAGGCTGTAGGGGTTGCGGTTTCTGCATTCTTGAAGGACGTAATTGTCCATGAAGTAGCGTACTGTGCATATACTGAACTAAGAAGACCAATCCTTTCCGAAAATGGGTCCTTGACTGCTGGAGAATTTGATATCCTCTCAAATCCTGGACAAACTGGCATCAGTTATATACCCACCACCCCGACCCCTACCCCGACGGATAATGGCCCTGTGGCTGATGATGTATGACTTCTTTTATGTCAAACATCTTTGGAACCTTGTCTTCCACCCTTGTTTGTCTGTCAGTTCCTTTGGTAGAAATCTTCATTGTCATTTTTACTCTCAGCCTCATTGATGATACAAGTCCATTGACTCCATTAATACACTGGTTTGATTCCTGTGAAAGTTTCATTTCTGCTGTGATTGCTCACAATGGGACAAGAGTAGTTTTATTTTCATTTGAACATCTGATGTTGTCGAATATGTCTTCATACCCTGTCAATCCCAGAAGAAAGGAAGAGAGATCTTCAATTCGCCGGGTCATGCTTTGCAGGTGGATAGACAATGAAATGTGTTTCTCATGTCGCATAACATTATTTTTGTGGCTGGGCACATGTTTGTATCCCTGTGTATTGAAATTTTTCTCGAAAAGAAGACATGTTAAACACTTCGAGATACTTAGAACCAGATGCTTCTGGGTTTCCATAGTATTTAAATGTAATTTAAAGAGTTTTTACTCTCTTTGTTGCAGCATAAACTCTCCTCTAAGAATTTGCTCGCAACTATAGTTGAATTTATCGTATAGAATAATTCATTGCCTAATTTCAAACAAATTTTGATCATATGCGTATTACTGACAAGTATTGTGAAGTCAAAAGTAGCAAACTAACAATTCATGAAGAACAGAGTCTTGTTACAAGGAAACAGCAGCAGTTACAATACAACAATTAAAAATTCACAAGCGATTGTGTCAAATTTTGCAAATAAAGAACCAACTATTGAGGAGTTCACAACACATCCTCCCCGTACAAACATGAAGCGAACTTGTGATTCAAAAAAAAAAAATCACCAATCTGATGGACTTGGAAGTGACTCAATTTGATCAAACATGTCCGCCGGGAAGTCATCAAAGAAGGCGTCCGGATTTTCACTTCCATCTCTCCCACCATCACAGCAGCAACCCGTCGCCGGCTTTAAGAACGGTTGCTCAACAACAGCAAGCTCAGGAGCATCATCCACTGGCCCGAACACGTCGAAAAAATAAGGGTCCTCGAACCTAGCCAAGAGTTCTTGGCTTCCTGGTGAAAATGTCATGTCTTGTTGGGGTTGTGGGAGGACATGCGAGAATGAAATTTGTAACTGGGACTCACTAGTGCATTGATTATTATTATTATTATCATAATTCTCACGTTGGTCGAGTTCTTCAATGTGAGCATGATTTGTTGTATCAAAATGCAGCAACTTAGAATTAACCAGATCAGGCAGTGGCACCATTTTAATTATATCATAGTTGTTGTCAATGCTGGACAATGAGCAAGATTGAGATGACTTTTCCTCCATTGAAGAACAATACTTCTGAACCTGAACATAACAAAACCATGTAAACCACATAAACAGTAAGGAAATCAAAATCTTTAAAATCGATGCCCCATTTAATTACCTGTGAAGGAAAATTTTCGATTTCGAAACCTGGAACTTCCCCGTTCATTTTGTGTGATTTGGAAATGGATGATGAAGAAGAAGAAGGTGGGTTCGAGTTCTGCAAGATTCTGGCGAGTCTCTTCTGTCTACTACTCCAGAAATTCTTGACATCATTATCGGTCCTGCCTGGCAAATAAGTCGCTATTCTTGCCCATTTGTTGCCAAACTGTGCCTGCAACTCTATCACCACCCTCTCTTCCTCCAGTGAAAATTTGCACCCACTAAACAAAAACACAAACACATACACAAACAAAACAATCTCGGTATCTAAAAAAAAAAAAATCACTCTTTTTTTTTTGTCATGCAAAAAAGAAGAAATTGTTGGATTGATCACTTACTTCTTCAAGTTGGGTCGAAGCTTGTTGACCCATCTGAGACGACAAGACTTGCCAGTTCGCTGCAAGAGGCCTTTGGATCGAATGGAGCTCCAGTCTCTGGGTCCATATTTCTTGACATGGTTGATCAGTACTTCGTCTTCCTCTGCTTTCCATGGTCCCTTTCTAATCTCCTCTCGCTTTGCTTCCATTTACTGTCTCTTTTACAATTAAAATGAAACAACAATGTCACTGCACCCTCTCTCTCTCACTCTCTGATAACTGATTCACTGTTTTATCTTCATACTTGGTTTCTCTCCTTTGTTTTCATTGTTTTTTTGAAGTGACGGTTAATTCCCACAACCCACGATTTCGCACACACTCCCTACTTTTTCTCATTTTAAAAACTTGGTTCAAATTACGTATATGTCCCTGTTATTTCTATGAATTGGGCCTTTCATGGGTTATTTATGGCCCATTTAATTTGGGCTACCATGCTCTGCACTTGAATCCATTGGGTCTTATACTTTGATACGTTCCACTACAAAATTTTGATTAAATTTTTACAATGAACCGCTGATGTTAAATATTTAATAGTAAATAATGTTTTTTTAATTTTTTTAGTATAAATTGAATTCTGTTAACAAATATACTAAAAAAGGATTTTTGTGATTTAAGATACAAATGTATACATGGGTACTATGGTTCCATTATATTTGTTACTTGTAAAAGAGTTAAATGATGGTATTACAAGTCTTTTTATATAAATATTGATATAAGATATAGATGAAATATTAAAAAAAATTAAGAATCGGAGCATTATTAGGTCAATAGAGAGACACCAATAGCACCATTTTAGATCGTATTCAAATACTGTATGTAAGGGATGCTTTTTAACATTTTATTTGGTTTAAACTTGAAATATAATCATTTTAAGAGCAAACAACACTTAGATTTCCTCAGATTTTGTTTGTATTTATTTATCTACGAAATCAACTTTTAGAAAACATTAATAACTGCTGGGACCTACCATGATTAATCACTAAATGTGTAGCCCGGATATCTACTCCCATAACAGGAGATATCTACTCCTACAATAAGGAGAGACATCTACTCCCACAATAAGAGGAGAAAACTACCTACACATGTTGGTATGTACATAGTGGGAATTAAATCCCTCACTACTAAGGTGGGAGAGAGGTATACTAACCACTTTCCTATAAGTTCTTATTTCTTTGCATTTAAAAGGGTCAAATATGCTTATAGCATTGCTGTGAAAACTGAATAGTCATCAATTTATTTATTTATTTTTTTTTGAAAGTGAAGAATCATCAGTTTAGATATGAGAATAACATGAAGTCAGGAAATGACTTCATTGAAAACAGAAGGCTATAATATATGTTGTATATTGAGATAGAATAGGCTAGATTGTATATTTTACTCTCTAAAAATACACCTATAGCACTACAAGATTTTTATATATAGATTCTACGATGAATCTATTTATTACATCCAACAATTAAGTGCATGTACCTTCTATAAATTAAGTTCATATATTAAGTTCATATATATATATATATAAATATATATGTACATGTACAAGTGAGTTGAATTGATGATGATTCTAGAAATGTTTTAGATTTTTAAAATAACTTTTCCATGGGTCTTTATTTTCCTTTTTGAAACTTTAAATCTCTCCCTCTCTATACACACACACACACACACACACACACACACACACACACACACACACACACACACACACACACACACACACACACACACACACACATATATATATATATATATATATATAGTCTTAGTAGCTATTTAAGCATATCTATCAAAAGCAGTTTAATATCGTTTTGTTAAATTATATTTTCTCTAATCGTTTTGTTAGCTTCATATTCAAGTGTTTTGCGATGTTTAGCCCAAATCGTATGTTTATTCTTCTTCTCTATCGACCTTAATTTGTTCCTCAGTTTCGTGATTAGTACTAAATGGTTTTATTTTTCTATTTCCAAGAGTTTTGCGAGAGGAAAGAGATTTTCTACCTGCTCACTTCATATTAAAAATAGAGTCATACTCTTTACAATCAAATGCACCTGATAGACAAGGGAAAAGATATGAATCCTGTATTTTTCATGTTGGAGGTTACAAATGGTATGTTGAAATGCTCATTAATTTGCCTTTCTTTTTAGTATTTTCTTTCAAATACTCAGAATAATTGGTGTATTTTCTGTTATGAAATTGATTCTCTATCCACATGGAGACAAGGACCTGTGAAGGTCGAGGATATATTTCCCTTAACTTGGTCATAGATGAAAGCAATTCTTTTCCTATAAACACATTTGACGTATATGTATTTAATTTATCATCAACTATATATGCATGCAGATGCTAAAGGAGCAGTAAAGGATTTTAATAAGTGGAGCACTGAACAGGGTTGTTCTCGACTGATTTCCCTTAACGAATTTAATAACACATACAATGGATACCTTGTTAATGATTGCTGTGTTTTTGGAGCTGAAGTTGTAGTTCAACCTTATTCTGCACAGTAAAGAAACCCTAACCACGGTTAAGGAACCTCATGAAAGCATATATATACATACTTGGTCAATAAACAATTTCTCAAAGTTAGATGACAACGCTCACTTCTCCGATGAATTCACTGTTGGAGGAAGGAAATGGTACATATATACTTGTCTTGTACAACAATATTTAGTTCGATATGTCATATAACTACTTATTCGATAATATGTATCTATTCATTCCAGGAAATTATGACTTTATCCAAAGGGATACGGTTCGGAGAAGGATAAATCTCTATCTATGCTCTTATTGCTAGTCAATAGTGAAAGTGTCGTGCATGGAAGAAAAGTGTACGTAGAATACAAGCTACGAGTAGTGGACATTCTAGGGTAAAAAAGGTTGAAAAATCAGGTGAACTGCTTATGAAATTTTTACCTTATAGATGCTTAATTATTTTGTTCGATAATTAATTTACTTTAGCAAAAGCTGTAACATTAGAATGTTTTCTTGTAGCTTCTCAATGGTTCGACTCGGATGGTGATTTTGGTTACAAAGATTTAATCCCGTTAAGCGACATACACGAATGTCTTAAAGACGATACTTTAATTATTGAAGTGGAGTTCGATTTAATTTGTACAACTAAAGTTGAAATTTGTCGTGCATGATCGTGTGTGTTTACATGCTCATAATCTGAGAGATCATAGATTTGTGTATGTCTACGGACAGTAAAGTGATTGATCGATGTTCCTTAATTGCGTGTAATAGAAATTAAAATGACAGGTTATGCTATTGTATTGCGTGTGTTCTTTTAACGTAAAATAGATTATCTATCTATGTTGATGTTATTAATCTATTTCTATCTATAATCTTTTCAATTAATTGTGGCATGGTTTTGATTTTCATTATATATTTTTATATTTATATATTGTCAACTAAATAATTATTGCACACACGGTGGGGTTCGAAACCAGAATTGACCAAATGATATATTAATTAAATTATGAAAAAAAAAATTAAATTTTTTATTTTTTAAGTTTCCATTATAAAATTGATCATACACTCCATGTTGTTAATTATTCTAGATACAAGAGCAAGATATCTAGGCTAAGTCGTATGCACACCATTCTTCTTTTTTTGAAAGGGGTATAAGTACGACATTAATAACTGCCGAGATTTACTGAGATTAATCACTAAACACGCAGCCTAAGGGGAGACATCTACTTCTACAATAAGAGGAGAAAACTACCCACACATGCTAGTATGTGCATGGTGAGAATTGAACCCATAACCACTAAAGTGGGAGGAAGGTGCACTAACCACTTTACTATAAGTAGATGTGTTGCACACCCTTCTTCTAGTCACTCCTCAATTAAATACTTAATTAAAAAAATATTTTTAATTGTACCCCATTTATATATAAAAATACCATTTTTTACATTTTATTTTATTATATTTTATAAAGGGCGAAACGTTTGACTATATTGCAATGAAATTGTGAGTTTAGCCTTAATTACATATCAGTACCATTCTTTAGTTGAATTGGTCAAAAATAAAAGTTTGACCAAATTTTTTATCTAAAATGACAAAAATACCCATAATTAAAATAAATAATATTAATTATTAAAATTTAAAAAAATAAATTTTTTAAAATGGATGAATCCATTTAAATTTTTTTTATTATTTAATTTTTTTAATTTTAATAATTAAAATTATTTTTTTTATTTTTTAACCGGGGGTATTTTTATCATTTTAGGTAAAAATTTTGGTCAAACTTTTATTTTTGACCAAGTCAACTAAATGAGGGTACTAATATATAATTAAAATTAAACTCGCGATTTTATTGTAATATGGTCAAACGTCAGGGTATTCCATTATAATTCGCCCTTTTATAAATAAACCCCACTTATAGGTATTTTATAATCAATTCAATTATTGTTATTATTTAAAAGTTTAAAATATAAAAAATAAAATGAGTCTTTGTAGTTGTAATTACAATTATTTAGATTTTGTTTAACAAATAACACTGAACTTATCTAAATTTGTTGAATTGTACTTAGAATCAACGTTTGCAGAATCTCACACTGAACCCTTATGTCGTTAAGTTTGACCGTAAAAAAAATTGGCTCGAACTTTTCCTGGTTCGCAATCATAGTAGATTCATGCTAGATCCAGTATGAATCTCTTGCTTCTTTTTCTACTTTTTCTCTTAAAAAAATTTTAACGGTCAACCCTATTTTCTAACTGTCAAACTTGACGCCAAGAAAGTTTAGTGTGAATTTTTACAAACTTTGATTCCTAATGTAATTCAACAAACCTCATGTAGGTTCAATATTGTTATTTATTTATTTATTTTAGAAATTTCAGTCCAAATATTGCTTAATATTGGAATTTCAAAAAAAAAAAAAGTTAATTTGGGGCGTAAATACAACTTTAGAAAGATACAAATATTGTCATTTCCAATTGAATTTTCTGCATTTGAAAGGATTGAATATTAATAAATAATTATATTGGTGCTAATCCAAAATATAGATATGTTAAATTATTTCAATCCAAAATTTTGATTTACTATAACCAAAAAAAAAAAAAAAATGTTAAATGCCACTTACTAGTTTAT
The DNA here is from genome assembly GCA_003430845.1 of Xanthoceras sorbifolium. Classification (NCBI taxonomy): domain Eukaryota; kingdom Viridiplantae; phylum Streptophyta; class Magnoliopsida; order Sapindales; family Sapindaceae; genus Xanthoceras; species Xanthoceras sorbifolium. The sequence continues at coordinate 37,759,678 of CM010608.1, forward strand.
TTATTTGTTTATTTTTTACTTATTAAACAGAGTTCTATATTTTTTTATTATTTATTTTTGAAACTGAATTCTCTTATTTTTCAATTCAAGAGTTTTAATCAAAGTATAATTCTTATTCCAACGAGGAAATTATTCCTTAATCAAAACACAAAACAAAATTTTATGATTCCTTGATCAGAGTATGAGAAGTACTTACTCTAACGAGGAAAGGATCCCTTAAATCAGAACACAAAGCAAAAATGAATAACCAACAAGTTAAATTCTACCAACACCTTTATATATATAAATTGTAACAGCTAAGGTAAATAACAAAACTCAAGTTGTAATTACACAATTTTCCAGCTCAGATTTTGATTTCCTGATAAAACTGTGAGTGGGTTTCTCTTCTTCTCATTTTTTCTTTCATATTTTTATTTTGTTAAATTAAATCTTTTGAATTCCTTTTTTTTTTTCCAACAAAAATTCATTAAAAGTTTACAACACATTTACCAATTATGTACGCAAAATGTGGTTAAATTAAATTTTCTATCAAACATGTATCTCCAATATATATATATAGATATTAATAATTTTATTAATTCCCGATAAATATAAAATTATATATGTATCTCAAATGTACGTCTCAATCATTTTATTAATGCACGATGAATTTAGATATGTTTTAAATTCTAAAAATATGTAATCTTCAAGATATGTATCAATGATTTTATTAATTCACGATGAATCTAGAAATTTCCAATGTATGTGTTAATAATTATACTAATTCACGATAAATTTTAAAATGTTTTAGATTTTCAAAATGACTTTTCCAGCAATAGTCTTTATATATATATATATATATATATATATATATATATATATACACACACCATATGCGGTATGACAACTCGAAATTGTAGCATTACGACCTAACTGAATGGACGTCTCTTTCCGACAGTAGTCTTAATAGCTTATTAAACCTATCTACAAAAATTCAAAGTGACAAACTAGATAAAATTTTCTTAACTTCATATAATTTTTTTTTTCCCTAATTCTTCAGTTCAGTTGGCCCTCAGAATTCAACAGTTTAAAATTCTGCCATGTCTAACTCAGAGGGTATGTTTTTTTCTTCTTTCTCTGTAGATTTTTTATTTATTTTAAATCTCACTTGCATTCTTTTATTATATGCTCATATATGCATCTTCAAGCGTGATTTATTTCTCCTACATGGTTTTTCTTTTCTTTATAATTTTAGACATTTTACGGGAGAAAAGAGATTTTCAACCAGCTCACTTTACATTAAAAATTGAGTCATACTCGTCTCTATTGGATGATGAAGAAGAAAGATACGAGACTGGTATTTTTGATGTGGGAGGCTACAAATGGTATGTTCAAATGTTCATCTGCCTTATTAATTTATTTTCTTTAATACTCGTATATATAAAATTGGTGTTTTCATGTTAGGAAATTGATTCTCTATCCACATGGAAACAAGACCTGTAAAGACCATATTTCCCTTTATTTGGTAATTGATGAAAGCAATTGTTTTCCTAATGATAAGTGGACTATTTGCGTCAACTTCAAATTGTTTGTGCTTAATCAAAAAACTATGAAGTACTTGACGATCCAAGGTAACACACAATATATATATATATATATATATATATTCATTCATAATGCACATTTTTTCTATTAATTTTTCTCCGTTATACACACAATTGACCCACACCGATATATACGTATAATTTAATTTTGCATGCAATTGCACTTGCAGATGCTAAAAGAACAGTGAGGTATTTTGATAAGTTGAGAACTGAACAGGGTTGGAGTCAATTTCTTTCCCTTGACGAATTTAACGACCCATGTAATGGATATCTTGTTAATGACTGTTGCGTGTTTGGAGCTGAAATTTTAGTTTTTCAACCTCCTTCTGGCATTGAAGAAACGATTACCATGGTTAAACAACTTGAGAACAGAACATATACTTGGTCGATCAAAAATTTCTCTACCTTAGAGAATGACCTGCGCTCCGATGAATTTACTGTTGGAGGGAGAAAATGGTAACATAGACATGTCACACTTCTCTTATACAATAATATTTAGCTTGGCATGTTATCTAAGTAGCTATTCTTTTAACTATTTCTATTCATTCCAGGAAACTAGTGCTGTGTCCCAAGGGATATGAGGCTAGAAAGGACAAATACTTGTATCTTTTCTTGTATCTAGCAGATTGGGAAATTGTTGAACCTAAAAGAAAATCATACGCGAAATACAAACTACGAGTACTGAATCATTCTCATGTTAAGACCCTTGAAAAATCAGGTGAACCTCTTATGAACTTTTCAATAACAATATTTAATTTTTGATAAAAATCAACTTATTAAAGCAGAAGGCTAACATTAAACCAATTTGTTGTAGATTCTCACTGGTTTGACTCAAAAGCGGGATGGGGTTTCCAAATGCCACTAAAGGTTATCAATGAACTCTCCAATGGATACCTCGAGGATGATACTTTAATTGTTGAAGTTGAATTTGATGCCATTTCTTCGATTAAGGTTCGACCATAGACATTTGCGGTACTTGATTTGCATTCAGGCTGGAGTCAAGGCAGATGGCTTCTCTTAATTATGTAACTAATAATTGAACTTCCTCAAGTAATTTACGTCTTGTCAAATTTATTCAATAATATTGTGTTTCCTTTGTTTCATCAAGATCGATGTATACTTTCTTTTAAGATTGGAGAATAAGAATTTGTGTTTAAATACATATTCTCAAGGGATATTATTAAAATTTCTCTGATAATTTAGTGTATTTGTCAAAATTTTCCCTCTAATTTTGTAGAATCTCACACTGAACTCTCATGCCATTAAGTTTAACCATTAAAAAATCGGCTCGAGCCTTTCCTGGTTCAATGTTATTTGTTTTTTTTTTCTTTTTTTTTTTTTTTAAGAATTTCACTCCAGCTTAATATTGGAATTTAAAAAAAAAATGTTAATTTGGGGTGTAAATACAACTTTAGAAAGATACAAATTGTTGTGCGGAAGCGTCGGTTTAGTAGCGACAAATTGACGGCAACTCAAACAGTAGAAAAATAATAAATAAATACGTGGTTCGGTCTTGAGACCTACATCCACGGACGAAGACAGGAGAATAAGTTTTATTAACAAAACAAAGTATACAAATTTGAGTGAAAACTCTCAAACACCCAAACACCCAAAGCCCCAATACACCCAATAGATAATCTCACACTAGAGTAACTCCTAATGGCTTTTAAGATCACAAGCTCACTTTTCTCTCAAATGAATTCTCTCAAATTGAGGAATTCTCAAATTGCTTGAATTGATTTCAAATGAAAGGAAGGGGGGTTTATATAGGAAATTTATGGTTACGTCACTGTTCACGTCAAATGAAGGGAAGGGGGGTTTATATAGGAAATGACGGTACTGTTCACGCCACTGCTTCCGCATATAGTACTGTTGACATCACTGTTTACGTCAATGTTCACGTGTGGGACCTACAGGCAGCGCCCACCAGGTACTGTTCACATCGCCATTTCACTGTTTATTTACATGTACGGTACTATTCATATTTTGAGCCCAACACTATTCGAGCTACAAAATCCAACAAACCACCCCTAGGCGAGAATTCTGTGACAACTCTTTGTCCCTTCTCCACTTTGTCTTAATTTCAATATTCTTCCAACTTTGTTTTCGTCAAACCCGAAGGTGTTCAAATTCACAGGATGTTGATCAAGTTCAAACAATGCCTGAACTTGATTGTTGTTACCGTCTTGATCATCATATCTGCAGGATTCTCAGCAGTCCCAATTTTCTAAAGAAATATATTTCCTTAATCAATAATAACCCACACAAAATGAAACCGAACGTCGATATGTTTTGTACGTGCATGATAGACTTGGTTCTTTGCTAGATGAATAGCACTCTGACTGTCACAATACATATTAATGTGCTCCTGTAAACATCCCAAATCTTCAAGCAACCCTTGTAACCATATAGCTTCCTTAACAGCCTCTGATACTGCCATGTACTCTGCCTCTGTAGTAGACAGCGCAACTGTAGACTGTAAGGTAGATTTCCAACTTACTGGACCTTTTGCAAGAGTAAATACATAACTAGTAGTTGATCGACGCTTATCCAAATCTCCGGCATAGTCAGAATCAACATAGCCGATAACACATTGACCACCATCATCATCCCGCTGAAATACCAAACCAACATCTACGGTACCCATTATATACCGTAAAATCCATTTCACAGCTTGCTAATGTCCTTTACCAGGATCATGCATATACCTACTCATCAAACTAAATTTACAAACCCAGTTTTCTTTTCCAGCAACTCTGAATCCCTCTGGTTGAGTCATATAGATTTCCTCTTCCAAATCACCATGTAAGAATGTAGTTTTCACATCAAGTTGAACTAGTTCGAAATCAAATTGCGCCACTAAAGCTAGCAGAATTCGAATTGAGGAATGTTTCACGACTGGAGAAAATACCTCATTGTAGTCAACACCTTCCTTTTTGCGTAACCTTTAGCCACCAATCTAGCTTTGAAACGAATAGCATTCTTGTCAGGAAATCCTTCCTTCTTTGCATATACCCATTTGCACCCAATTGCTTTCTTACCCTGAGGCAAGTGAGCAAGCTCCCATGTTTTATTTTTCTACAGGGACTGCATTTCTTCATCCATTGCTTGCTTCCACCATTCACATTCTGAACTTCTTGCTGCCTCACTATAAGTGGAAGGTACATCATCATCTACAATTGGAAGTGCATAGGCTACCATATTAGAAAATCGAGCAGGCTTTCGAATTTCTCTTCGTGGCCTTCTAAATGTAATCGAATCTTATTGCTGTGGATGCTCTTGGGTTGGAACCTCTTCTTCTATATTGCTTTCTTCTGTCACCTGAGTATCATCATCTATCTCAATGACATTAGCTAGGTCAACTGAAGTTGTCTCAAACTCCACCTGCTGCGAAGTATTATTAGTCTGTTCTTGAGAATCCTTTTGCTTCAACATAGTAGATTCATCAAAAGTCACATCCCTGCTCAGAGTTATTTTTCTCGAATTTGGACACCAAAGCCGATATCCCTTCACGCCAGTAGTTAGACCCATATACAATGCTTTCTTAGCTCTTGGATCTAACTTTGATTCCTTTATATGAAAATAAGTTGTCGAACCAAAGATATGTAAAGAATCATAATCATTTGCAGGTTTTCCAGACCATACCTCCATAGGCGTTTTGCCTTTAATCGCAGTTGATGGCAAACAGTTAATAAAGTGACACGCTTATGTAACTGCCTCAGCCCAAAATTCTTTGCCTAACCCAGCATTGGACAACATACACCGAACCTTCTCCAGCAAAGTTCGATTCATACGTTATGCCACCCCATTTTGTTGTGGTGTATTTCTAACAGTGAAGTGTCGCACAATACCCTCATCCTGACATACTTGCAAAAATGGATCATTCTTATATTCACCTCCATTATCCGATCTGAGTTGCTTGATTTTTCTGCCAGTATGAGTTTCAACCATCTTCTTCCATTTAAGGAAGACATTTAGAACTTCACTTTTATTTTTCATCACATACACCCACACTCGTCTAGAGAAGTCATCCATGAATGTGACAAAATAATGCATTCCTCCCAAAGAAGCTATTTTGGTAGGACCCCAAACATCAGAGTGAACATAATCAAGAATCCCTTCAGTCCGGTGAATTGCGAACTCAAACTTCACTCTCGTCTGCTTGCCAAATATACAATGTTCACAAAAACCCAGTTTGCAAGTTTTTGCTCCTTTCGACAAGCCTTGCTTTATCAAACTATGCAAAGCTTTTTCACCAGCATGTCCCAACCGCATATGCCACAACTTGGTAGCTTCTGAATCTACATCCTTTTCGGATATTGAAGCTACTGATCCAATAACCGTACTACCCTAAAAATAGTACAAGTTATTTCTTCTAACACCTTTCATCACCACAAGTGCACCTGAAGCAATCTTTAGAAATCTATTTCTCATTGTAATAGTGAGACCCTTGGATTCTAAAGATCCCAATGAGATAAGATTTTTCTTCAAACTCGGTACATACCGAACTTCTGTCAAGACTTTGATTGATCCGTCATGATTTTTCAACTGGATTGAACCTATCCCGGTTGTTTTACATGTATTATCATTGCCCATGTAAACAACTCCACCATCCATCTCCTTGAAGCTAGAAAACCACTCCTTATTTGGACACATGTGATGAGTGCAACCCGAATCCAGTATCCACTCATCAGAGTGATTTGACAAAGACGAACTAACCACAGCAAAATCTGACTTAACATCTTCATGCTCCGCTACATAAGCATCAGAAAAATTCTTGCCCTTATTTTTCTTCTGCAATTTCGGGCAATCCTTTTTCCAATGACCTTTCTCATGACAAAAGACACATTCATCTTTAGCATATCTCAATTTGACAGATGTGCCTGGTGCATATGTGAACCAATAGAGTTTCTTCTTCAAATAGAGCCGATTTTCGAGGCTTTTCGTCATATACTTATCCTCCAGTGTCTTCTATAATTTCTTTGCTGATGACTTCTTCATGACAGAATATTTCTGATCTTTAGCGAGACATAAACGGATCATACCGCATGCCTGACAGTTGATCTTCTCTCATTCCTTGCCATCTATCGTATCTAATTTTTCATCAAGAACTAAATCTAGTCCTTGCTGACATTAGAGGTCCAATACCTCACACTGCCACATACAAAATTATTGGTACCATCAAATTTCTCTACTTCAAATTTTGCATTTGTCACCGTCGTCCAAATTGATGAAGATTCTGCCATCTTTTTTTCAGCTACTAAACCTAAAAATACAACAGTACTATATTTGTGAATAGTACTCGTATACTGGAATAGTGAACGTAGTCGTGAATAGTATACTAGAAAAATTCCCAGGAAAGAGAGGTGGGTCACAACGGACACCCTTAAATACCAAGTCTTTCCTTAGCCAGAACCTTTCCTAAATATGCACTTTCCACACCACCACACTTACTTCCAGCGATTACAAAATCAGTAAACTCAAGAACAATTCTTTTCTGATGTGGAAGATCAGATAATACTGCAACCACAGAGCATACTAAGAATTTCCTAGAGAATCTGACATCTTAGCAGCTTGGAATCCAACCGAAGCTCTGATACCAATTGTTGTGCGAAAGCGTCGGTTTAGTAGCGACAAATTGACGGCAACTCAAACAGTAGATAAATAATAAACAAATAATGGACACAAGGTATTTACGTGGTTCGGTCTTGAGATCTACATCCACGGACGAAGACAGGAGAATACGTTTTACTAACAAAATAAAGTATACAAATTTGAGTGAAAACTCTCAAACACCCAAAGCCCCAATACACCCAATAGATACTCTCACACTATAGTAACTTCTAATGGCTTTTAAGATCACAAGCTCACTTTTCTCTCAAATGAATTCTATCAAATTGAGGAATTATCAAATTGCTTGGATTGATTTCAAATGAAGGGAAGGGGGGTTTATATAAGAAATTTATGATTACTATTCACTGTTACTGTTTATGTGTATATGGTACTATTGACGTCACTGTTGACGCCACTGCTTCCGCATACGGTACTATTGACGTCACTGCTTACGTCAATGTTCACGTGTGAGACCTACAAGCAGCGCCCACCAGGTACTGTTCACGCCGCCATTTCGTTGTTCATTTACATGTATGGTATTGTTCACATGTATGTTATTATTCATATTTTGAGCCCAACACTATTCGAGCCACAAAATCCAACACAAATATTGTCATTTCCAATAGAATTTTATGCATTTAAAAGGATTGAATATTAATAAATAATAATATCGGTGCTAATCCAAAATGTAGATATGTCAAATTATTTCAATCCAAAATTTTGATTTGCTATAACCAAAAAAAAAATTTTAAATGCCACTTAAACAGAGTTCTATATTTTTTTATTATTTATTTTTGAAACCGAATTCTCTTATTTTTCAATTCAAGAGTTTTAATAAAAGTATAATTCTTATTCCAACGAGGAAATTATTCCTTAATCAAAACACAAAACAAAAAAAATGATTCCTTGAATCAAAACAAAAAAGTATGAGAAGAACACTACAAAAAAAAGTGACCTGTTGTAACACATTTTTTTGTGACAGATTTTAAATGTATCACTGTATATATTAATTTGTGACAGATTTAATTATTTGTCATTATGTATTTGAATCAAAACTCACTTCTAAATTGTCAGTCAAAAACTCTGGAGTAATTGAGTTTTTTTTAATAATTTATCACAATTGAACAAAAATAAGGTATGTTGTGATAATTAATAAAATTAGTCAGAAAATTTACTTGTAAAAAAATAAAAAAAATTTGTGAAAGATTTTATAATTTTATAATTTGTCACAAAAAAATTTAAAAAATAGATAATTTATAATAATCAATATCATGCAGAAAATTAAATTATAAAAACAATATATTTTAATATGTGAAAAGAAAATATATACACGCTATAACATATACCGCCAAAAACAGAAATTTTATGGTATACCGCCAAGAAAATAACACTACTCCAAGAAGAAGTGTGATTCCTCCATCCTTCTTACTTCAATTGGCTTCGTCTAGAGATTGTGGGTTTTAGTTGTCTTATTTTACCACAACACAATCACCATATTTCCTCCATCCTTTACCCGATTATCTTCTAATTTCCACAAGACAATCACAATTGTACTACGTTGCCCGGCAAATCGAAACTTTTGGCTTCATCTAGAGATTGTGGGTTTTCATCGGATTTTCAATTGGTAAGCTTTTCTTACTTCAATTGGTTGTTTTTTTCCTCAAATGGATTGAAGTAATAAACAATACCTTACCTCTTTTTGTTGTGATTTTTCATAACTGATGAACACAGATGAATTTTGGACCTAATTAGTGATTGTATCCACATGTAAAGTGTCATTACCCTATAGTATTTAGTCATCGTTACTTTGAATCTCAAGACCAAAAATTCATGAAGCCAGCGACCTAATTTATGGATAAGGTGGCCATTGCTTCTTCTGGTTGGTCTGTTCCAGCAGTCATTTGAACAGAGTGTTTTTTTTTTTCCTTGTAGAAACACAAAAAAGAAGAATGTGATATATTTGTCATCTAATGAGAAACCTTTACGCAGCAAAACTTGAAAATTTATATACTTTATATATATATATATATATATATATATATATATGAGTTTAAAAGAGTGAATGATTTGTCTGGATGTGTCAAAATAAAATATTACATGTGTATGCAAAATAATGTGTTTGATAAAAATCAACAAGTGTTTGTTGAAAAGTCTGAGAAAAATTTAATAGTTAATCAAAAACACCATTGAAGATATTTGAGAGAATATTTTGTGTGAAGAGCATTCTTATTATCATTCTCAGATTAACTTTTACATTTAGTGCCAGCTATACAATAGATATTTTCTGTTTTACAGAGCATGACCTGGGCATGCAAAAACTAACAGAAACTTGTAACGGAAATAACAGCTTTCTAACAATCTTTTGTACACATCAGCTGGACACTCTAGCCGTTCTCATACACAGCAACAAATGCTTTATAATTATGCTGAAGAAGCATATATATCAATAAGTATCGATGTGCATCACATTAGATGTATTTACTCTGAATTCACTCGAACCCCTGCTTGTTTAAGGTGATAAAGTGACTCATAATTACTGTGAGTTGCATAAAGCTTTAGACATGATTTTGTTTTGGCATAATATGGTCTTGTTTAAAATGGAGAGAAAAGATGTATGGAGTTTATGTCCTGGTTGGATGCATATGGTCTTGTTTTGGCATCTGACTATTTTTGTCACCCGATGTAGTATGATGTACAAAATAGAAAATCCTTAGGTTAGTTGTAGCTTTCTATTGCAATGCTTTCTTTTAGTTTTTAATTCCTCTTTTGATATATTATGAATTGAGTGGAAGAAGATAACATCAAACATTATATTGATGTTTTCTCCTTTGGATACACGTTTATAACCAGGAAACAGACACCAAACAATGCATGTTATTAATTTGTTTCATAAAGTATATCTTTTGTTGGGGAAACTAAAGGGTACTAAAGAATAAAATATATTGAATTAACTTGTTTCTCATATTCTTGGTTCTGCCTAGTTTTGCTATGCTGCTTATATATTGGATTGCTATACATTGCCTGTTTTCTTATTAACCTTACAATTTCTTTGTTCTATCTTAGGAGATATGATCCTCTTGTCCTTGTATGTTTTTCTTCAATTTTGCTATGTTAATTTCAGTTTCTGCAGAAGAAAACTAATAACTTGCATTGTTGCTGTCTGTTTCCTGGTTATCACTCACTTTGGTGCTTATTTAATACTTTCACGTCAAAATATTATATATATATATATATATATATATATATATATATATTCATTAAGCATGTTGTCATTGCTTTGAGTTTGATCTGCTTCAATTAACCTGTCACTTAGTTGTTGTGAGCTTTGGCCATATCTTGTTATTTACACAGATTATTTTTTGTCTTTATGGTGAAGACAATAATTCTGCAAGTTCTTATGTACTTTGGCTCGTCTTACAATCTGATGCTCATGTAACTGTTAAACAAGTGAAATAAATCGATTTTCTATAACTTAAATTCCTGGTCAGTATAATGATTGATACATGCACAGCGGAAGTTTCATTTTGGCATTGGCTCTTGTCACAGTAGTATTGATCAATCATGATTGGAGTTTTAACTTTAGAGACTTTAATGTTTGAGAACATAACTTATTTCATTGTGCCTGACCCACCCTGCAGTAAGAATCAAAGACTAAATCAGTTGAGCATGAAATTTTAAGTTTGAAGTTTCTAAATAGCCTTATTATATAGATCTTTTTGTGTGATTCAAATAATTATGATATATTGTTTGTTGTGTAATATTTTTCCACACATGCAGCATTGGAGGAGAAAATAGGTGATAATAGGATGTTCATACCTGCCATATCTTTATTCTGACATCAGTCATAGTATTACTTCCATAGAATCTGAGATCCTGCATACATCAAGAAGAATAACAAACATAAATTCCTGATTCAAATATCTTTCCTGGATTTGATACTTTAGTCATTTTAGGCAAGAAAGCCACCCACAATTGGCTTAGTGTATGGCATCTTTGCACTGAGCTCATTACTTATCTGCCAGAGTTGATTCATATAAAAATGGACTATTCATTTTCACAAAATTTAGCTAAGTTACCCTGTGACACATGGTTATTATTAGTTTTCAAAAATTCTGTAGCTGACATAAGTATTCTTAATTCCTTTAAATTATAATTTCAAGTTATTTGAAGATTTAAAATGTTTTATTATTCAAACATAAATATCATGTGGTAAATAATACTTTGCGACTTCGACTATTTTTTCCAGGTTAAACGTCTTAGGAAGAGACTGTATTCTGCTCTTATTTTTGAGGTGAACTTGAATTTAATACTTGTACCACTTTTGGTGTTTCATTGTTTCATTTTATTTCTCAAGATTGCTGGACAAGATTTTGTTTTTTTTTCTCTTTATTGTTATTGTTATTATTGTTATTTTTTTAGTTTTATTAGTCAATAGAATACTCAATTGTAGTGATACGTCAACTTTCTTCACTCACACTTTAAAGTAGATGATTTGCTATTTATTGGGCAGAAGCTTTTCGGACTATTGATATATTACTGATTTTTATTGATTTTAAATGACTCATTGTTTGACTATTTTGTGACAAATAATACATAGTTACTTAAAACATACCATATTCAACTAGAGGAGCCCGATCATAGTAACTTGTCAAGATGAATTTAGATGTTGTTCTACCAAAATCAATTAATGTGATAAATTAGTTAATAAAAGGTAAAAGATAGCGTACATCTTTTTTTCTTTCTACAAATGATTACTTCTAAAAGCTTTAAAAATAAGAATTTGAAACCCAAAGTATAAAGAAAGAGCTGCTCTGTATTGGTAGGTGTATCCCCTAAAGTGCTTAAAATATATGTAAAACTATAAATTCTATTAAACAGAAATACATAGTTATGATAACAACCACATGATTATGTATGCAGAGCTGTAAATTCTATTAAAAAAGATAGAGGTATGGTGAATTAATTTTTTCCTATTCCTATTTTTGAAGTTTCTTAAGTTTGCAATTATTGGTAACTTTGTAGGATCTACCTTTTACGATTAATTTCTATTTATCGTAAGTTATCTATGGATAAGAGTTGGATTCATGAGTCAAGAGTTAGTAAAGCTTTTGAAGACGGGGTAACACAATTCTTAGATTTTGGATTTGCTAATACTCAAGTCAATGGAAGAATAAAATGTCCATGCAAGAATTGCAACAATGCATATAGACATGATAGAAATACTATTAAGGAACATATGATTTGTGATGGTTTAGACATGGGTTATCTTAATAACAAGTGGATTTACCATGGTGAACTTTATTCGACACAATTAAGTATCATCTGACTTAACATCTTCATGCGGTTCTAGACGGATTCAAGTATTCATTGTGTCAAGAATTGTCTACAATAAGTCAAGATCCCCACTTCACATAAGAGTAAGAGATGAAAATTCAATTCAATAAGAAAAGTAATATAAAACATGTAGATAAATTTATACAAATGAATATAAACTTTAAGACCATGTTAAGAGTTAAATAAATCTTTATTCACATACCAAGAGCTTTACCCGTCACCTTGGCAAAAAGATAATTTAGCTACTCATGATAGAAGAAAAAAAACAAGTAGAAGAAATAAAATGAGCAAGAGAGAAATTAGATTATCATAAAAGTTCAACAATATAACAATGTAATGTGAACTTGGCAAGGAACCCAAGCTGCCCTCTAGCTTTTACAAGGCCTCTATTTATAGACACATTGAGAGGTAAACAAGTCAAAAATAGTAGGAATAAATTAACGCAAGTTGATTGAATTTGGTAAGGTAAAGTTGTCAACTTTGGTGTCTTCCACACACGCACCGAATTGTCCACCGAATTAGGCACCGTTCCTTTCAAAATTTGATCTCATGATAAACACCAAAGTTGTAGATACTTCTATTATCTTTTTGGAATGATAAGACTCATAATATTTGGAATTTTCTGGATAATGTTATGGCCTAAAGAGTGAAGACTGCCCAATGTACACGGTCATGCAAACGAGCCCAAGATAATCCAATATTTGTCTTCAAAGGAGTCCAAATCTGACAAGAGTTTACAAACCAAACTTATAGGGCTATGAGTTATCTTTCCAACACCATCAAGAACGTAGTGATTGGATATTTGAGTGCAAAGTTATGCCCATTATTCTGAACCTGCATCAAAATAGAAAGTTTAACAATTAAGTGCAGTTATAAACAAGTTAGGTAATTTGATGACATTAATAGTATAAAATAATGGTTTTAACCTTTATTATTATACAAATTTAAGTGTTCATCAATGGTAGAAAGCATGGCATCTCCTACCTAAGAGTTTTTGGAAGCATAGCCCATGTTAATGTACCATATGAGAGAAGAACCAAGCTTGACGATAGAAGTGACAGTTTCATCTTTATCGGCTATCCCGCTTATTCGAAAGATTACAAGCTATACAACCCGAATAACAAAAAGTTTGTGATCAGCCGAGATGTGATATTTGATGAAGAAGGAGAATGAGATTTTGGATCGCATGTAGACGCTAAAGGAGCAACTAGAAGAACCTCAACAAGAAACAGAGCAGACGCTAAAGGAGCAACTAGAAGAACCTCAACAAGAACCCACTACACCACCAGCATCACCAGCTTCAACAAATAATGAAAATTCACCACCATCATTATTACAAGAAAGAGCAATGAAGCGAACAAGAGGTCTTCAAGATTTATACGAGGTAACTGAGAGATATGATAATCTTACTCTCTTTTGCCTTTTTGCTGATTGTGAACTAGTGAGTTTTAAAGAAGCTGCTCAAGAAAAGAAGTGGAGAGATGCGATGAATGAGGAAATCAAGGCCATTGAGAAGAACAGCACTTGGGAACTTGTTCCACTTCCAAAAGGACACAAGGCAATTGGTGTCAAATGGGTGTACAAAACAAAGCGAAATTCTAAGGAAGAGATTGAAAGGCATAAGGGAAGTTTAGTGGCGAAGGGCTACAGTCAAAGAGCTGAAATAGACTATGATAAGGTATTTGCTCCAGTTGCTAGATTAGAAACTATAAGATTAATCATTTCTATGGCAGCGCAAAACAAATGGAAGATCCATCAAATGGATGTAAAGTCTGCCTTCCTAAATGGAGTTCTTGAAGAAGAAGTCTACGTTCAGCAACTACCGGGTTACGAAGTCAAAGGCCAAGAAGATAAAGTTCTGAAGCTGAAAAGAGCTCTATATGGGTTAAAGCAAGCACCAAGGGCATGGAATAGCATAATTGACAAATACTTCCAACAAAATGGCTTCACCAAATGTCCCTATATATCAAGATCATGAATGGAGATATTCTGGTAGTATGCTTGTACGTGGATGATTTGACTTTCACCAGCAATAACCTAAGCCTAATTGAAGAGTTCAAGAAAACAATGACCAAGGAATTTGAGATGACTGACATCGAATTAATGGCGTACTATCTTGTTATTAAAGTCAAGCAAAAGTAAGAAGGCATCTTTATCTCCCAAGAAAATTATGCAAAGAAGATACTCAAGAAGTTCAAGATGGATGATTGTAAGCCGATAAACATGCCAGTAGAATGTGGAATCAAGCTATCGAAGCATGATAAAGGTGAAAGCATATATCCAACATTCTTCAAGAGTTTAGTTAGAAGCTTACGCTATTTGACGTGCACGAGGCCAGATATTTTTTATGTTGTTGAACTTGTAAGTCGATACATGGAGAATCCAACAACTACCCATTTCAAAGCCGCTAAGAGAATCCTCTGTTACATTAAAGGTACACTTGATTTTGGATTGTTTTATTCAATTTCTAATGATTACAAGCTTGTCAAATATAGTGATAGCGATTGGGATGGAGATGTAGATGATAGAAAGAGCACCAGTGGGTTCGTGTTCTTCATGGAAAACACAACTTTCACATGGATGTCAATGAAGCAAACGATTGTCACCCTATCCACTTGTGAAGCCGAATACATAGCAGCTACTTCGTGCATTTGTCATGTAATATAGCTCAGAAATTTGCTGAAAGAATTGGGTTTGCCACAAGAAGAGCCAACTGAGATTTGTGTCGACAACAAGTCAGCCATTGCCTTAGCAAAGAATCCAGTATGCCATTATCGAAGCAAGCATAAGGGATGTTACTCGTTACCATACATAAGGGAGTGCATAGCGAAAAGAGATGTGCAAATGAAGTACGTGAAGTCCAAAGATCAAATTGCAGATATTTTCACCAAGCCACTTGTAGTAGCCAAAATATTTCAGGCCCAAAATATAAGCTAGGATCCAGCCCAGAAGCCCAAAGTATATCTCAAGACCAGGCCCAGAGTCAATAAATGGTCATGAACCCATTGACTTTGTAGCACGACGACCCAACTAGGATCACTACGCGGTGATCCAAATAAAGACAAACATGTGAAACCATGATTGACACACTTAAAGAACCTTTATGTAGTATGACATACACCCAACACCCTACACATCGATCCAAGCAGCAATAAGGGAAGATAACTGACAATATCCACGCCTAGGAAAGCTCCTACATCGCACGACATACTATCTTTCTCACCTCGATTCAGCGTTCAGTCGACATGTCGCACGACGTATGATCATGATTATCTCGGTACAATTGTCAAAACCACATGTTGTACGACATAGAATCTCCTTGGTTCTGTGGGAGACCAAATAATGATTTACTTTAAAAGACGATCCTACAAAACCATAATTACAATCTACAACGGCTAGATCAAAGGAAGCATCTACAAACCTCCTTGATTGGAGACAGCAAAAAGAGGTAATGATGAAGTCCCTCAATGGGCAGAAGCATCATCCCCCTATAAATGAAGGATAGTTCTTCAAAGAGAGGGTGATCGAAAAACTTAGATCTTAGAGCTATCAATATTCAGACAACACTCTCCGGCCATTGTTCATCATCTCCGATCACCTTCCGATTATACCCCGATTAGCCGATCTTATATCTCCTTCGATCAAGGAGACCTCAATCGCCAAGATAACGGGAAGTATTACTCATTTATCTCAACTCATAGTCATTATATACTTATTATCACTCGCTAACTTGACCGTCGGAGTGACTTTGGCAGGTACCACCCGGTGTTCCAGACGTCCTGTGGGTCACATGCGTTCTATCTTTGTAAGTTGTAGTGTCCCGTGTCCCCGAGCGATTTTTGAGGACTACACCACTCAGGTTTGAAGATTTTTCGAGATTAAGAAGTTTGTTTGGCATGGTAAAACAAGTTTAAAGGGGGGTGTTGAAGTATAAACTTGTTTTAGGCCTAAACTATGTGAAGGCCTGAATCATTATGAGAGCCAAACCCAAGCCCAACTAAATTAGAGTCCAAGTTCATAGATAAGGTCCAAGCCCTCTATCTAGAATTTTCTAGGGTTTGGTAATTAGGCATAAAAATCATGTGGTCAATTGGAAGGATGTGGAAGGATGTAGAAGGATGAGGTGTATGGTTATTATAATTTTGAATTAGTTTATTTGTGTGGTCTAAAATGATTTGTAATTAGTATAAATACCCTTTACCATTTTGGTTTAGACATCAAGAAGAAGCAAAACTTCTAAGTGAGTGAAGAATAAGCAAAAGAGTGAGTGAGTTCTTGAGTGAGAGTGTTCATATAATATTTGTTTTGAGTTTAAATAGAAGTTTTATGAGTGTTTTATTTCCAACAAAATGCCACTTAAACTAGTTTATTTATTTATTTTACTTATTAAACAGAGTTCTATACTTTTTTATTATTTATTTTTGAAACTGAATTCGCTTATTTTTTCAATTCAAGAGTTTTAATCAAAGTATAATTCTTATTCCAACGAGAAAATTATTCCTTAACCAAAACACAAAACAAAAAAGAAATGATTCCTTGATCAAAGTATGAGTACTTACTCCAACAAGGAAAGGATTCCTTAATCAAAACACAAAACAAAAAATGAATAACCAATCCAACAGTTAAATTCTAACAACACCTCTATATAAATTGTAAATTTGTAACAGCTAAGGTAAATAACAAAACTCAAGTTGTAGTAAGACATTGTTCCAGCTCAGATTTTGATTTCCTAAGAAACTGTGAGTGGGTTTCTTTTCTTCTCATTTTTTTTCTTTCATATTTTTATTTAGTTAAATTAAATCTTTCAATCTTTTTGTTTTCCAACAAAAATTCATTAAAAGTTTACAACACACTTACCAATTATGTACGCAAAACGTGGTTGATTAGTCATGTCATATCACCCATTGTGATTGAGACTAATGCGTTTATTGATGTTCTTCACCTACTTGGACTAGTACTAAAGCATCCTTTCTTTATAAATAAATTAAGTTGATGCATTTCTTTTATCAAACTTATATCTCCAATATATGTTAATGATTCTATTAATTTCCGATGAATATAAAATTATATATGTATCTCGAATGTATGTCTCAATGATTTTATTAATTCACGATAAATTTAGACATGTTTTAAATTCTAAAAATAAGTAATCTCCAAGATATGTATCAATGATTTTATTAATTCACGATAAATCTAAAAAAGTTTTAGATTTTCAAAATGACCTTTCCAGCAATAGTATATATATATCACATGCAGTGCGACAACTCGAAATTGTGGCATTACCCTACTGAATGGACGTCTTTTTCCGATAGTAGTCTTTGTAGCTTATTAAACATATCTACAAAAATTCAAAGTGACAAACTTGATAAAATTTTCTTAACTTCATATAATTTTTTTTCCCTAATTCTTCAGTTCTATTGGCCCTCAGAATTCAACAATTTGAAATTCTGCCATGTCTAACTCAGAGGGTATGTTTATTCTTCTTTCTCTACAGATTTTTTATTTATTTTAAATCTCAGTTGCATTCTTTTATTATATGCTCATATATGCATCTTCAAGCATGATTTATTTCTTCTACATTGTTTTTCTTTTATTTTTATTTTTAGACATTTTACGGGAGGAAAGAGATTTTCAACCAGCTCACTTTACATTAAAAATTGAGTCATACTCGTCGCTATTGGATGAAGAAGTAAAAAGATATGAGACTAGTATTTTTGATGTGGGAGGCTACAAATGGTATGTTCAAATGCTCATCTGCCTTATTTATTTTCTTTAATACTCGTATATATAAAATTGGTGTTTTCATGTTAGGAAATTGATTCTTTATCCACATGGAAACAAGACTTGTAAAGACCATATTTCCCTTTATTTGGTAATTGATGAAAGCAATTCTTTTCCTAATGATAAGTGGACTCTTTGCGTCAACTTCAAATTGTTTGTACTTAATCAGAAAACTATGAAGTACTTGATGATCCAAGGTAACACACACACACTATATATATATATATATATATATATATATATATATATATATATATATATATATATATATATCAATCATTCATAATGCACATTTTTTCAATTAATTTTTCTCCATTATACACAAAATTGACCCACACCGATATATACGTACAATTTAATTTTTTGTGCATTTGCACTTGTAGATGCTAAAAGAACAGTGAGGTATTTTGATAAGCTAAGAACTGAACAGGGTTGGGGTCAATTTCTTTCCCTTGACGAATTTAACGACCCATGTAATGGATATCTTGTTAATGACTGCTGCGTTTTTGGAGCTGAAATTTTAGTTTTTCAACCTCCTTCTGGCATTGAAGAAACGATGACCATGGTTAAGCAACTTGATAACAGAACATATACTTGGTCGATCAAAAATTTCTCTACCTTAGAGAATGATCTGTACTCCGATGAATTTACTGTTGGAGGGAGAAAATGGTAACACAGACATGTCACACTTCTCTTATACAATAATGTTTAGCTTGGCATGGTATCTAAGTAGCTATTCTTTTAACTATTTCTATTCATTACAGGAAATTAGAGCTGTGTCCCAAGGGATATAAGACTGGAAAGGGCAAATCTTTGTCTCTTTTTTTGTATCTAGCAGATTGGGAAATTGTTGAACCTAAAAGAAAATTATATGCGAAATACAAGCTACGAGTATTGAATCATTCTCATGTTAGAACCGTTGAAAAATCAGGTGAACCTCCTGTAAACTCTTCAATAACAATATTTAGTTTTTGATAAAAATTAATTTACTGAAAGCAAAAGCTGATCACATTAAACCAATTTGTTGTAGTTTCTCACTGTTTTGACTCAAAAGTGGGATGGGGTTACCAAGATTTTATGCCACTAAAGGATATCAATGAACGCTTCAGTGGATACCTCAACGATGATACTTTAATTGTTGAAGTTGAATTTGATGCCATTTCTTCAATTAAGGTTCGACCATAGAATTTGTGGTGCTTGATTTGCATTCATGTCGGGAGTCAAGGCAGATGGCTTCTCTTAATTATGTAAATAATAATTGAACTTCCTCAAGTGATTTACATATTGTCAAATTTATTCAATAACATTGTGTTTTCTTTGTACCATCAATATTGATGTGTACTTTCTTTTATGATTAATTGGAGAATAAGAATTTGTGTTTAAATACACATTCGCAAGGTATATTATTAAAATTCATTCTATAATTTGGTGTATTCGTCAAAATCTCATTGACCATTAACTTTTCAGTTAGGAATAGTTTTCAGAAAAATATATTATCTCAGTATTTCAGTTTTCAGAAAAGAATATCATATTAGCTTTTCAGTTTTCAGGAATTTAAAGGAATATTATTTCAGCTTATCAGTTTTTTTCAGAAAAAATATATTTTCAGCTTTTCAGTTTCTAGTAAAGTAAAAATATAGATACATATATATATATATATATAGATACATATATATATATATATAGATATATATATATTCAGCTTCTCTGTTTCTTTTAGTAAAGTGAAAATATATGTATATATATTCTCAGCTTTTTAATTTTCAGAAATTAGATTTCAGAATATTTTTTATAAAAGAGATTTCAGTATAGTTTCATGAAATATATTTCAGTTCAGTTTTCAAGGAAACTGAGAGATTTTTATTAATAGGTAAATTGTTTAGTACAGTTTTTCAGAATTAGTAAAAAAATTATTATTTTGAAATTCAGTATATTACGCTCAGTAAATAGATTTTAGTTATTTTCTCAAATTAATTTATTAGAAACATATTTATATTCTCTTCAGATTTCAGGGAGGTTAATAGAAAAAGGATTAAAATTTATTTAGAAACTAGTAACACTCACTGAGCTCCTTTAGCTCACCTTAGTTTTTCTTTGTGTTTTTTGAATCAACCTCCCAGGTATCAGTGCAGGCATTGCAGGGACTCCAAAGACCAGCGGGACCAGTCAGAGGATGTTGTGACTGTTTTATAAACATGTATAATGTTTTAGTTGTTAAGTTTGTATTTTGATATTATTTTAAATGCATAAGTATTTTAGTTAAATAATTGATAACTATTTATTTTGATATTTAAATTGTTTGAGTTCTGGTTGAATTATTGAGATGGACCGGAGGTCCACGGTAATTAAGATTTGGAATTTTATAGAAGTGTTTAGGTTTTTATGTAGGTCTCCAAGATTTGGTTATCTTAGAAAAACAGAGGAGACTCTGCCAAAATTTTTATAAAAAAAAAAATTTAAAAATTTCCTACTCAGGTTTCCAGTTATAAGAAACGGCTTAACTTCACGGAAGCCTTTCAGCGAGGTAAGCCTCGACTGAGAAGCTATTGTGGAGTGCCGGCAAGCTACTTAATGGGAGATAGTAAATTAGGGGCCTGTCATCACATTGAAGAGAATTTTAGAAAAAATTTTGATTATCGTATAACATGCGGAACTGGGTTTTAAAAATTTTTCTTATATTGAAAACCTTTTTCAATTAGGAACGAGTTCCTGTATATACGCAGAAAAAGATTTTAGAAACTACATACCTTTTTTTATTTTCTTTTTCTAATTCTTCGATCTACCACCAAATCTTCCGAGCTATGACCCGCGGTCTGACAACGTGTGTGTGGGCACGTCACGGCAAGAGATGGAGGTCACGTGAAAAGAATGCCAGCCGAATCCTGCAAAAGAGGGGAGAGTCAGAAAAACCTTTTTTTTTTCTTTTCTTCTCTCTTTGGTGGCCGAATTCTCTTTCTTTTTCACTTGTGTGTTAGGTTAGGTTTTTCCTAATTATATAACACTTATATAATAGTCCTTTAGGGTTTTAGTTTGATCAAGTCAAAATAGGATTCTAAATCCTATTTAATTTTAGTCTCCCTAAATACTTGAACCTGTGACCTTTTGGACTATTAAAATAATCTAATTATTTTAATTCTTTTGTCCTAGTCATTATTTAATCACATGACCTCATATTTAATAAATAGAAATAATAATTCATAATTATTAATTTCTATTATTTTATTAAATATTTAATTAATTAAATAATCACATTATTTAATTATTCTCTTTTATTTTTATCGCATTACTTTCGTAACACTATTAACTGGACCATCCAATTAATCTACTGTGACCCTCGTTACCAACAACCATAAGGGCAAGCAAGGAGACCTAATGGACCCACAGTTTTGAGCTCCAATAATACTTAGTAATATTAATTACAACTCTTTAATTAATATTTCACGATTATTAACCTCGGAGTTATTCCACTAAAAACCCAAGGCTGCACTCTCAAAACTGTAGACGTGTTTATACAATCTGAAGTCTCAGTGTCCATTGATATAGCTAATTGCATATGGTGTGATCCTCCACAAATAGTTCATAACTATAGCTGGGTCATAAAGTCCGTTATACCCCTCTAGAAATATCTTTTTCTTTAAGTACCATTGATTCTCTAATGAACAATTAAATCTTGTCTTCCTCACGGAAGAAGGAGAGTGCTCATAATCGTTCAAGCCCCGAATCAACCTTTAAGGGAACTACTCATCTACTTCAATCAAGAAGGAGTGGATTCCACTATTGTGTTCAAACCTTCCCAGCCACAAGCCAAACCGCAGCTCTAAGATACGGAGGTATTGGTCGAGATTCTCATCAACCTCACTCATGGTAAATCAAAAGCCACGATCTTACCTAAAAGAGTTGATAAGACACTCAGGATTAAGATCACCCATAAATAGTCATCGTTTATCGATTATATATGAATCTCATCTACTAACGGATCTTGGTGAGAGATTCATGTAAATCGTGGCCCAGTCCTATATGATCTCATCATATAAGGTGCCTCCATTCTCATGTCAACTACATGAGTGGTCTAGGATAAGACTACCGTACTTTACAGAATGGACCGCAGCAGTAGATCAATCACAAACAAAGTACGCAGCTTTGTTTGCTCTCTATGGACTCTTTAGATTGCACATCTCAAAATGAATCCTTTCTGTATATGATCATCAGATACTCATTATGAGATTACATCTTGCAATCTAGGATGTTCTTGCACAATACGAATGTATTACTGAATATAAAACATTTTATGAACTTGAATGATAATCTGAATAATTCTTATTATTGTCTTTAACCATTTACCATTACAAGTTTTAAGACATAAATCCCAACACACATATGTGATATATCTCATATATATAAAAAAAAGAAAAGAAATTAAAAAGTGGGTATTGGATTGCAATAAAATAACGATAAAATTGAAATAAAATTATGATAATATCACAAAGCTATAAAATTAAATAAATAAATAAGAAATTAGGGCTTGCACTTAATTTTACCTCAATTAAGTTGTCTACGTATCCTTTAGGAGGAATCAAAGCCTACGTAGTTCTTTTGCCTATTATGTTCTGGAGGTAATCAATCGTCGTTTGTTCCTTCGGTAACCGTTGTTTCGTCGTTGGTGTCGAAGAATTCATTGTCGTCGGACACCAGATCCAATTCTTGCTGCCGGTATAAGGCTTTGGTCCAGTCGTCAATACAGACCTGGATTTGTATTGAGTCAGGATTGAGCAATGCCTGTCTCTCGTCGAGAACATTGCCGCCTGCACTAAATTCTTGTTCGACTACCACGGTCGAGATAGGGGTTCCAAAAATTTGCTTAGCAATGAGGGCCAAAATTGAAAAGTTAGTTTCGTGCTCCCTCCACCAATGTAGTATGTTAAAGTCTTCGCTGTCCAAAAACTCAAAAGGGGTGTTTATGTAAAGATCAACCTCTGAAACATAGGTTGATGAAGACGAAGAACTCCCATGTGCCCTTGATTTTTTGGACAACACGCTTGACCCTAACTTCCTTAATGAGAGAAAACGAGAACGAGAATGACTACTAGTACTACCACTTCTGCTTGCATTCGGTTGCTGAACATTAATATTCAGCGAGGGACCATATACATAACAGTATTCATCATACATTGAATAAAATAATTGCCTTAACATTATTATATAAAGCACTAATATCTACGTTGTGTAGCCCTAGAGATTGATAATAAAGTGTTAAATATTCATATAAACTATCAAATTTACACCTAGGGTCAAAAACTGAAGCTACGGTATAAATCGAAGAATGTCCCTATAATAATTTAACCATGTATCTCTCATTGCACAAACACATGCAGTTAGTTTCGATACTTGTGCACATTCATTAAGTGCATCTACAATATTAACGGCTTCACATAAAAATAAATGTGAAGTTAGTTAATATATACTGGATAAAGTGTTAGTTGCATCATGAAAAACTTTTAAAAGCATGCAAATTTTAGTACAAATATCCCAATGATGAGCATACAAATTAACACTACTAACATTATGCTGCATAAATCTAACTAATAATTCTCTATAGTTATAGCTTTCACAAATCAATTTATATGTGGAGTTCCAATGAGTTGGAACATCACGGGAAAACCTAATTGGATGTTTCCCGTTAGATTACAATACCTAGCCCATTGTTTCATAGTGCTAAGATATTTCTACAAACAGTATAGGGCATCCTTAATTGGTATAATCCATTCTTGAAGTGTTTGCAAACCATGTTGTACACATCTATTTAAAATATGGCAAACACATATTTGATGAAAAAATCTGTCGCCAGAGTAGGATTGACACAACTGAATTAATTGTAGAACGGCGGCAGTATTGTTTGCAGTATTACCAAAACCAATTGTAAAAATTTTGCTTTCAATACAATATTCTTCAAAAATAATTTTCATTAATTTGTAAATATTATTGGCAGTATGAGTGTCATCTAAAACTCTAAATGCAAAAATTTGTTTTTTCAACTCCCATGATTGGTCAACATAATGGCAAGTAAGTCCTAAGTATGAATATTTTTGCCAATGATCGCTCCAGATATCGGCACAAACAGACACACGACCCATATAATTTTGAAAATATCTAACTAATGCTTTTTTTTCTTTTTTATAAATGTCACACATAGTACGTTTTAATGTGGTCCTAGGTACTCTACATGTAGCGAGATTTAAAGTATTATGACAATATTTTAAAAACTAGTTTTTTCGCCAAAACTAAAAGAAAGATGTTCGGTCGCTACTATTCTTACTAATTGTTTCCTATTATTTACATCACTATATTTAAATAAGGATGGTTAGGAGATGTGTACCTAAAAATTTGGTATTGTCCTCGGCTACGCTCATGCAAAGCTTCGATTGGATGCTTGGTGTTGATGTACTTCCAGTACGTCCCGTACCCTCCGGATTTATTTCACTTAAAATCTTTGTTACAATAGTTACAAGTCACCATAACTTCCCCCAATTCCTTCTCCACCCTCCTCATATGAACTTTAAAAAGTTTAGAATTGTACTTTGCCAAATTTGGCAGTGGAACTTGTACTGTTTCACTTGGGGGGGGAGAGATTTTACGAGAGGGACCAGGGGCCCCAGAGGGATGGGGATGAGAATACTAAGGATTAAAATTAGGAAGAATATCATTACCAAATATTACCTCCTCAACTATCATTACCAAATATTCAGCAAAATTTGCATCGTTGAAATTTAATTTTGGGCAGTGGTATGACGACTATGCACTTTTTCAGCATTTAAATCTGGTATCTGCTCAATGTCTCTGCTGGAAACGGATCTTCGGCCTTCGGAAGTAGACGGTCTTGAGTGTGATGTCATTATAAATTTATAATGGTAAAGTATACAATTTAAATAAATAACGAAAATAATTGCAGTATTGAAAACAAGAACAAGATCGAGAGAATAACTGAATGAGAGAATTAGAGAAAAATTGAGAGAATGAGATAATGAGAGAAATATTAAGAGAATGAGAGAATGAGATTGAGAGAAAATAGTGTAAATGAATTGAAGAGGAATGAGGTTTATATAGTTTTTTGGGTTGGGGAGAAAAATAATATTTTTCAAAATTTAGGGGCTCTATCTGTAATGTTTTAGAGGTATTTATTGTAATTTTACACCAAGAAGCTTTGGTCGGACGGCCAATGGCTCCATAGGGGCAGTGTCAGGCTGCTGCCATTGACATGTGGTCGTTGGCCTGAAAAGGCCAACGGCCACATTTGAATTTTTTTTGTTTTTTAACTTTTTAAAATTTAAATTTTTAAAAATTTAAAAAAAATATGTAAAAACCGCTCAAGAATCGGAACCGCTGGAACTGGACGGTTCCTTGAACCGGCTGTTCCAGTTCTTTGCTTTAAGCTAACCGGAACCGGAACCTTAGATCCCAATTCTGAAACCGGTTTTTAACCGGAATTATCGGATCCGATTAAAAACCGCTCGATTTGAACCGAACCGGGGCCATAACTATTCTTGATCGATGCCATCCTCAACTCAAGTTGTCAGTCAAGACTTGGATAAAGACAAAAGCATTTAATTGATTAACTTGGCATATTCCAATTCCTTTCAAGCCCCAAATTTTGTTTACCATTAGTAATGATAGCATGCAATGTCATTTATATACGAGTATTCTTTAATACGGTTTTTACATAATTCAGAAGATGATTGCTGCCCCGTAAGGTTTATAAACCCACTTATAGTGGATTTTCGATGTTATTTGAATGCATAATGTTGCCTTTAGTATCTGAAGACTTGACTGGTAATTATTAAAAAGATCAAATTAAACTATACCTTATTAAATTCAAAGAAGTTAGTTAAAAGATTGTTATTGTTAAATTATTATTTTTAAAGTGGGACAAAGATACGACATTGTTTATTTGTTTTTGGAATCTTTTGAAGCCTTTTCTCCCATAAATTAACCTCATAAAGAGAAAATCAAATTAAAATTAGATTGAGAAAAAGTAGTCAAAAGAGAAAAAGTAGTCACATAGACAAAGGAGAGGAAAAGTAAAAG
This sequence comes from Xanthoceras sorbifolium, assembly GCA_003430845.1. Taxonomy (NCBI): domain Eukaryota; kingdom Viridiplantae; phylum Streptophyta; class Magnoliopsida; order Sapindales; family Sapindaceae; genus Xanthoceras; species Xanthoceras sorbifolium. The sequence continues at coordinate 37,786,068 of CM010608.1, forward strand.
GAGAAAAAAGAAAAGAAAATCATACTCATGGAACAGAAAAGAAAACAAAACGAAAGGAAAGGAAGACCAAATGGAACAGAGATAATCATACCCATGACATCAGTTATTAAAAAGCAAAAGATTGTGATTCATTCAAAAGACCACAGGGATTTTTTCTTACTATTATTCGACATGAAACACATGGTTTTGACATCAGCTAATATTTTTTCTTCAATTGGTGGTGGCCACCTAGCCACCATATAAAAAACACCATCCATTGATATTTTCCTCGGATGTAATCCCAAAGCCAAAGCAAAGAAACATATTGCTCACACCGGTTTTTATCAGTAGTGCAACTGAAGAGAGAGAGAGAGAGAGAGAACGGCGGAGGAAGTCTGACACCGGTTTTTATGCAAGTGGAAAACATATCAGAGAGAGAGAGAGAAAGGGATAAACAGTGGAAGAAAATTTGAATAGTCTGGTTTTCAGGTAATTAATTTTGCATACTATATGTTTTACCAGCTAAATGAATTAGTTTATATTTTTTATTTTTTTACTTATAAAACAGAATTCTCTATTTTTTTACTATTTATTTTTGAAACTGAATTATCTGATTTTTCAATTCAAAGGTTTTAATCAAAGTATAATTCTTATTCCAACAAGGAAATGATTCCTTAGTCAAAACACAAAACCCAAAAAATGATTCCTTGATCAAAGTATGAGAAGTCTCTTTACTCCAGCAAGGAAAGGATTCTTTAATCAAAACACAAAACAAAAAATGAATAGCAAATCTCCAAGATATGTTTTAAATTTTAAAATTATGTAATTTCCAAGATATGTATCAATGATTTTATTAATTCACAATAAATCTAAAAATGTTTTAGATTTTCAAAATAACTTTTCCAGCAATAGTCTTTATATATATATGTATGTATATATGTATATGTATATATATATATATATATATACAACATGTGGTTCGACAACTTGAAATTGTGATATTACCCAACTGAATGAACGTATTTTTCTGACAATAGTCTTAGTAGCTTATTAAACATATCTACAAAAATTCAAAGTGCCAAGCTTGATAAAATATCTTAACTTCATATAATTTTTTTTCCCCTAATTTTTCAGTTCAGTTGGCCCTCAAAATTCAACCGTTTAAAATTCTGTCATGTCTAACTCAGAGGGTATGTTTATTATTCTTCTTTCTCTGCAGATTTTTTATTTATTTTAAATCTTAGTTGCATTCTTTTATTATATGCTCATATATGCATCTTCAGGCATGATTTACTTCTCCTACATAATTTTTCTTTTCTTTTTATTTTTAGACATTTTACGGGAGGAAAGAGATTTTCAACCAGCTCACTTCATATTAAAAATTGAATCATACTCGTCACTATTGGATGAAGAAGAAAGATACGAGACTGGTGTGTTTGATGTGGGAGGCTACAAATGGTATCTCCAAATGCTCATCTGCCTTATTTATTTTCTCTAATACTCTACAAATAAAATTGGTGTTTTTGTGTTAGGAAATTGATTCTCTATCCACATGGAAACAAGACGTGTAAAGATCATATTTCCCTTTATTTGTTAATTGATGAAAGCAATTGTTTTCCTAATGATAAGTGGACAGTTTGCGTCAACTTCAAATTGTTTGTGCTTAATCAGAAAACTATGAAGTACTTGATGATCCAAGGTAACACAAACAATATATATATATATATATATATATATATATATCATTCATAATGCACATTTTTTCTATTAATTTTTCTCCGTTATACACACAATTGACCCACACCGATATATACGTATAATTTAATTTTTCGTGCATTTGCGCTTGCAGATGCTAAAAGAACAGTGAGGTATTTTGATAAGCTGAGAATTGAACAGGGTTGGGGTCAATTTATTTCCCTTGACGAATTTAATGACCCATGTAATGGATATCTTGTTAATGACTGCTGCGTTTTTGGAGCTGAAATTTTAGTTTTTCAACCTCCTTCTGGCATTGAAGAAACGATAACCATGGTTAAGGAACTTGACAACAGAACATATACTTGGTCGATCAAAAATTTCTCTAACTTAGAGAATGATCTGTACTCCGATGAATTTACTGTTGGAGGGAGAAAATGGTAACACAGACATGTCACACTTCTCTTATACAATAATGTTTAGCTTGGCATGGTATCTAAGTAGCTATTCTTTTAACTATTTCTATTCATTACAGGAAATTAGAGCTGTGTCCCAAGGGATATAAGACTGGAAAGGGCAAATCTTTGTCTCTTTTTTTGTATCTAGCAGATTGGGAAATTGTTGAACCTAAAAGAAAATTATATGCGAAATACAAGCTACGAGTATTGAATCATTCTCATGTTAGAACCGTTGAAAAATCAGGTGAACCTCCTGTAAACTCTTCAATAACAATATTTAGTTTTTGATAAAAATTAATTTACTGAAAGCAAAAGCTGATCACATTAAACCAATTTGTTGTAGTTTCTCACTGTTTTGACTCAAAAGTGGGATGGGGTTACCAAGATTTTATGCCACTAAAGGATATCAATGAACGCTTCAGTGGATACCTCAACGATGATACTTTAATTGTTGAAGTTGAATTTGATGCCATTTCTTCAATTAAGGTTCGACCATAGAATTTGTGGTGCTTGATTTGCATTCGTGTTGAAAGTCAAGGTAGATGGCTTCTCTTAATTATGTAAATAATAATTGAACTTCCTCAAGTGATTTACATATTGTCAAATTTATTCAATAACATTGTGTTTTCTTTGTACCATCAATATTGATGTGTACTTTCTTTTATGATTAATTGGAGAATAAGAATTTGTGTTTAAATACACATTCTCAAGGTATATTATTAAAATTCATCCTATAATTTGGTGTATTCATCAAAATCTCATTCACCATTAACTTTTCAGTTAGGAATATTATTAAAATCATCCTCTAATTTAATGTATTAATCAAAACCTCCTTCTAATTTTATTTATGATCAAAATCCCCCCGTAATTTCATTTTTATAGCCAATTTCTCCCCTACCGTCAGTTTTAATTACCAAAGTACATTTAACAGTTAAATTTTTTATTAAAAATTTTATGACACCAAGGATATAAAGATAAATATATATATATATATATATATATTATATTAAAATATTTTAATTAATAATATCAATAAATCTCTACCCTCCATCATATGATGGATGGTAGAGATTAAATATAAAATATTAAACAATTAAAAAAAATTTAAAATCTATGGAGATGGAAGGTATAGGCCCATTTTTTAATTTTATTTATTTTTTAATTTTTTTAATTTCTTATGTATTTTTTAAAAAATATTTTGTATTTATAATCTCTACTATTCATTTATGGAGATAGTCGGTGGATATCCTTCTTTTTATTTTTAATTTTTAATGTTTTTCAAAACATTATGTAATTTTTTTATTTAAATTTTTTTTTGTGTAATGGTCTCCACCGTCCATAAATAGACGGTGGAAATCCAAATTGTTTTTTTAAAATTCTTTAATTTTGAAATTTTTAAAATTTCATATTTTAAAATTTTCTCTTAAAAACTTTAGGGCACCAAAGGTGCGTTTGGTGTATGAGATTGGATTGGACTATTTTTATATTATATGATTGTATTGAATTGGTTTGGATTGAATTAATTAGTACTGTGATGTGTTTGGTGTAGTATGGATAGGATTAAAAATAGTACCGTCCTTATTTGATGTAGAATGAAATTAGATAAATCAGATTTGATTAAATCAATTTCATATAATTTTTTTTCAAATATTATATAATTAAATTAAAGTTATTTAAAATAAATCAAAATAAAATATAAATATTTTTATCAATTAAATATATTTATATTAAATATTTTAAAAATTATTTATAAATAAAATATGTTATAGTAATTAATTAAATATTAAAAATATAACAAAGTTAAAAAGGTATAAAGAGTATCGGAATATCAAGTCTCGTATTATTTGGTATAATATAAAATTAAAGAAAATATAATTATGTCTTATATGATGTGAGATTGATAAGTATAAAATTATATAAAATTAATAAGAAAATAAATATTTAAATATTATAAATAATAGTAATTTTTTATTGATATTAAAAAATTTATTTTTTAATTAATATATATTTTATATTTTATATAAATTTAATATTAAAAAAAAAAGCATGGGACAAATTGTCTCATATTTCCAAGTGGAACCCAATAGTCCCGTCTGGGCCGGACTATTTTGTGCCGTTTAAATTGAAAGATTGTTGAAATTGAAAATAAGTCTGCTATTCTAGTCATCATTTCTTTAATTTCTTGATCGATGCCATCCTCAACTCAAGTTGTCAGTCAAGACTTGGACAAGGACAACAGCATTTTTAATAGATTAACTTGACATATTCCAATTCCTTTCAAGCCCCAAATTTTGTTTACCATTAGTACTGATAGCATGCAATGTCATTTATATACGAGTCTTCTTTAATACGGTTCTTTACATAATTCAGAGGTCGATCGCTCACCCCATAAGGCCTACAAACCCAATTATGGTGGGTTTCCGTCTTTAGTATCTAAAGACTTCTTTTCAAAAAAAAAAAAAAAAAAAGTATCTAAAGACTTGACTGGTAATCATTAAAAAGATCAAATTAAACTATACCTTATTAAATTCAAAGAAGTTAGTTAAAAGATTGTTATTGTTTTTACAGTGGGAAAAAGATACGACATTGTTTATTTGTTTTCGAATCTTTGAAACCTTTTCTCCCATAAATTATTCTGATAAATAGAAAATCAAATTAAAATTAGAGATTGAAAAAAAGTAGTCAAAAGAGAAAAATAATAGAATGTTGATAATTTGTCACATAGACAAAGGAGAGGAAAAGTAAAAGGAGAAAAAAGAAAAGAAAAAAACAGAAACAAAACGAAAGGAAAGTAAGACCAAATGGAACAGAGATAATCATACAAATGACATCAATTATTAAAAAGCAAAAGATTGTGATTCGTTCAAAAGACCACAGGGATTTTTTTCTTGTTACTATTCAACATGAAACACATAGTTTGACATCAGCTAATATTTTTCTTCAATTGGTGGCGGCCACCATATAAAAAACACCATCCATTGATATTTTCCTTGAATGTAATCCCAAAGCCAAAGCAAAGAAACATATTGATGAAACCGGTTTTTATCAGTAGTGCAACTGAAGAGAGAGAGAGAGAGAGAGAGAGAGAGAGAGAGGGATAAACAGTGGAAGAAAATTTGAAAAGTCTGATTTTCAGGTAATTAATTTTACATGCTACATGTTTTATGTTAGTTTTTTGAGTCCTCATATCCATTAATATATATATATATATATACATACACTATTTTTATTTTTTGGATCATGACATCCATTAATATATATAAATAATTAAAAATAAAATTTCTAAAAAATATGGAGCTCTACTCTAAGACATAGGAGGCCTTCAGCCCCTCGCCGATGAAAGCCAGCCACCATGACATCCATAAAACGATGGGAGGAGGGCCATGGCCTCTTCCCATCAAACAATAGAAGGCCAGAGGCTCCTAGGGTTTGGTTGGGCTTCTTCTAAGAACCGAAAGAGGAGGCGGTGGCGGTCACCGCGCTGCATCCTCCTATAAAATTATTGTTAGGGTTAGGGTTTGAGTGATTTTGAAATTGGAGAATTTTTGGATAAGGGGTATGTTTGATAATTAACTAATTGTATGAGTCAGTTTTAGAAGTTAATGTCAATTTATTATTAAGATTTATTGATTAAGAGAAAACTTCAAAATTTAACTTCTTTTGTTTTAATATTTAAGATGTATTTAACTTATTTTAAGATATAAGTGAAAAAATAAACAACAATAAGCTATTAATTTAACTGTTAAATCAAATTAAAATTTAAATGGTGAAAAAAAAAAAACCACCCCCTAATGACCACCGAGTCATCTTTATTTATATTTATTATTACTAACTTATTAATGTGCTTGAACAATCTAGGAACTTATGGAAGCGAATGGGCGTCAATCCAGAGAGTTGTTAATTGACATTTATGAGGAAAACAATTTGATGGATGTTTTGGAACCCATGCCTGATGGTTGCATATATAGGGTTCCTCAACATCTTCGCAAAATAAATGAAGAAGCTTATACTCCCAGGATAATTTCAATAGGCCCTCTTTTTTTTTTTTTTTTTTTTTGAAAAGGAATAAAATTCATTAAGCCAAAGAAGGACCAGAAACATCCTCCAAGACTAACTCAATGAGCCAATCTGGAAAGGTTACAGACCAGATGCCTGAGAAACCAGCACTAACAGCCCATTTGGCCACACCGTGGGCAGCTCTATTGCTGTTCCTAGGAGAAAAAACAATAGAAAAAGCACTGTTTTGGCTAAGCAACAACTGAATATCAACAATACCATTAGCTACTTCACACCTAGAGACAGATAAACCATTACATAAATGAACAACACTTAAAGCATCAGAAACTACAAATACTGGAGAAAAATCAGAACTCAATGCCAAGTGGATGCCCTCCAAAACAGCTACAGCTTCTGCTATCTCCACTGAGACAGCTCCCTGGTAGCACTTAGCAGCGGCTTTCACCAGCAAACCGCAACTGTCCCTGATCACCAAACCAATAGAAAAAAACCCTGCACCAGGTTCAAAGCTGCATCAATAGAAACAGAAAAACCAGAAGCTAGTGGCTTCCAGCAGACAGAATCAGTAACTGCAGATTTGGGCAGTAAAGGAATAAAATTTGCAGTTGCAAAATTCGCCAAGAAAACCTCAGCCCCTGCCCAGAAATTTCTACCAGCTCTAACACCACCATGGAGCTGAAAATTCCTATCATTCCAAGCCATCCAACAGGCTACCAAAAACTGCAAAACCCCTCTACTGTGAACCGAAGAAACAACCCAGCTGCACCTGTCAACAAAATCGACAGCTTTGAAGCTTTTTAAAGCAGAAAAAAAGGGACAATGAACCCAACCGGATCTCATAACCCTGCAGCCCCATAGAGCGTGATCCACTGACTCAAAAGCTTTGTGACACAACTGACATATACAAGAATCAGAGATACCACGTTTGAAAAGCAATCCCTTGACTGGAAGGATGCCTTGACAGGCCTTCCAACAAAAAATCTTAATTTTCGAAGAGATTTTCAGATTCCAGATTTTCTTCCACCAGAGGAGAGGGCTGCTAGAACTTGATGGGAGGGAAGAGAGCCTAACCTGGGCAGCCAACCTATAAGCACTCCGGACTGAGAATACTCCCTTCTTGTCATAGTGCTAGAGAGGGGAATCACAACCAGGCCTACTCGAGAGAGGAATACTTAAAATCAAGAGAGCCTCCTCTTTTTTGAAGGAATTTCTGACCGTAGTTTCATTCCACCAGCCATGGGAAATCAAATTAGAGACTGAAGCTCCTTCTGAAAGGGATCTCGGTGAGAGAACCTTTGAAGGGACAAAGCTAGGCAACCAATAGTCATTATAAATAGAGATACAGGATCCATCTCCGACTTTCCATCTCAGCCCTTTCTTTAAAAGATCTCTACCCCACACAAAACTTCTCCAAATAAATGAGGGTCTCCCCCTCATACAAGCATTTAGGAAAGAAGACTCCGGGAAGTAACGAGCTTTAAGAACCCGAGCCATAAGGGAATTCGGATTAGTTACTATCCTCCACCCTTGCTTGGCAAGCATGGCTTGGTTAAAATCCTCAATGATTCTAAACCCCATACCACCCATATCCTTCGGCTGACACATTTTGGTCCAGGCTAACCAATGGGCTTTTCGTTTACCTCCTTCAATCCCCCACCAAAAGTCTGAACACAATCTTTGAATCTCTAAGCCAATCGAGATAGGGAGTTTAAAACAATTCATCGCATATGTAGGTACGGCTTGGGCAACTGCTTTCACCAAAACTTCCCTACCCCCACAAGAAAATAACCGGCCTTTCCAACCTTGAAGTTTTTGCCAGACCTTGTCTTTGACTGCCCCAAAGATTTGCCTTTTGTTTTTGCTAATAGAAGAAGGAAGCCCTAGGTATTTGGCATGACAAGAAACAGTTTCCATGCAGAAAATATTTTTCACTTCTTCCCTTGTAACAACTGAGGTGTTTGGGCTGAAAGATAGAGCCGATTTATCCAAATTTATGGATTGCCCTGAAGCCCCCTTATACTGCTCGAAAATCTCCTTCAAATGAGCACACTCAACGCGAGAGGCTGAAGCAAAAACTAAACTGTCGTCTGCGAACAAGAGGTGGTTAATCACCGGAGCTCTCTTGGCCACTCTGATCCCATGAACGAGCCCCTGTCTCTCTGCATTCAGAAGCAAAGCAGAGAGACCTTCAGCACAGAGCAAAAACAAATAAGGGGACAGGGGACATCCTTGTCTAATGCCCCTCGTTGGCACGACTCTGCCTCGTTGGAATTTTCTCAGAGGTATGATGTGCAAGCTTGGCTTTGATTTGAGTTGGGTTTCGAAAGTGATGGGTTGTGTTACTTCTGCTTCTTACTCCTTTGTGATTAATGGTGAGGTTCATGGGAGTAAGAAGCAGAAGTAACACAACCCATCACTTTCGAAACCCAACCCAAATCAAAGCCAAGCTTGCACATCATACCTCTGAGAAAATTTCACTCAACTCTATCATATGCTTTCGACATGTCAAGTTTTAAGGCGATTTGAACCTTCTTTCTCGCTCTACGATTTCTCAAAGCATGCAAGCATTCAAAACCAACTACCACATTATCAGTAATTAGTCTTCCTGGGACAAAAGCACTCTGATTGGGAGAGATTACCTCATCAAGCACCACTTTGAGTCTGTTAGCCAATACCTTGGCTATAAGCTTGTAAATCACATTACAAAGGCTGATGGGTCTGAAATCCTGAATCTTGGAAGGGGTTTTAACTTTTGGTATCAACACAACATTTGCTTCGCTGATGGTTGTCATACTACCCCCATGATTCAGCACATGAAGAACCACCTTTGAAACACTGTCGCCCACTACTCCCCAAAATTTCTGAAAGAAAATGGCAGGTAACCCATCCGGCCCCGGAGCTTTTAAAGGCGCCATCTGCTGGAGGGCCGTAAAGACCTCCTCCTTGGAGTAGCAAGATGTCAGCCAGCTGTTCATGGAGCTTAACACCCTACGCTCAATAGAATCCACCACATTATCAATAGCACTGGCCGGAGGTTCTGAGGACTTGAATAACCCCTCATAAAAACCAGTGACTACTTTATCTAAATCTTCAATGTTAGATCTCCATATCCCCTGTTCATCCGTAAGGCCCAAGATTTTGTTTCTTCGTCTCCTCTAGGAGGCTTTGGAATGAAAAAAGGCTGTGTTTCGGTCACCCGCTTTTAACCATAGAGCTTTGGATCTTTGTTGCCAATACACTTCTTTTTCCTCAAGAATCTTGTCAATTTTGGCTTCAGTATCCATGATCTTCCCACTCTCTGGCTGTAACCCCTGAACCTCAGTCAACACTTTCAGTTCCTTTCTTCCAGTTCCACTCACGAAAACAAGAAGTAACATTTCCAACCTTTCTTTTAAAAGACCCCACAATATCAGAGATTGTATCTGGCAGCCATGTTTTTTCCACCAAACCCCTACACTCATCCTCATTTACCCAAGCTGCTTCAAAGTGAAACCTAGATCCCCATCTCTTGCTGCCCCTTGAAGAATTGGATCTACTCATCTTATCAAGTAAAATAGGTTTATGATCTGAACCACCATGGTCAAGATGAGTCACTCTAGCATCAGGGAAAAGATTCCTCCACCCCAGGAAACACAAAAAACGATCTAATCTTTCCTAGACTAAGCTACCCCGAAACTGCCTATTGGACCACGTAAACTTAAAACCATTAAAACCCATATCTAATAAACCACTTACATCAATCGAATCCCTGAACGATGACATAGCGTTCCAATTTCTACTAATGCCCCCACATTTCTCACTATCACTAAGGATTTCATTGAAATCCCCTCCCAACACCCACGGTAGAGTATTTAGCCCCATAAGTCTGTGAAATTAGGTCCCACGAATGATTCCTCTCGGCTTGAGAAGGCTCCCCATAGAAACCTGTAAACCTCCAAACATTTCCTTCCTCATCCCGAACCCTAGAATCTACATGGCCCTTAGAAAAAGAAAACACAGTCACATCTATTATATCTTTCCATAACAACATCAAGCCACCACTAAAACCAGCACGGTCAACAGCAAAACAATTATCAAAACTCAAACCACACTTAATTCTACTAGCATCACATTGTAATAATTTAGTTTCTGACAAGAAAAGTAAATTAGGATTTACCTCACGCACCAAGTTGCGCAGGGCTCTGAATGTCTGTGGATTACCCAATCCCCGAACATTCCAGCAAACGGTACTCATGGCTGCCGGCGGTACTGGGGGCCAGCCACCGCCGATACATCTTGAATAGAATCTTCACTATATTTAGCCTTTTTTGCCTCCTACACCTCCTCCACATCCGTGAAAAGCAATCTCTTGCCGAGACTGCAATTCTCATTCTGTTGAGACCCTCTTCCTTCCTTCCTTCCGGACATTCTCTTCCAAGTTTTTAGTTTAGGACTGCATACTTCCGCTTCCTCTGTTTCTGCACAAGGTTGAAATGAGGAGGATGCTTCCGGTATTATGGTTCCAGTCGAATCTACCTTGCTGCTTTGTAAATCACTATGTGACTCCTCAATAGATTTAGGAGGTACACCAGCTGCAGGTTCTCTCTCTTGAAAAAAGGCAATCACATTCCCAGAGTTCTGTTGAACCGGCTTACCCACAGGCAGAGTACTGTCAATCATCGGTTCTATGTCTTCAATAAATTTTTTCCCCTGGTTATCAGAAGTTGTTCCCACAGAAACCTCTTCTTGTCGCTTTTTCTCTCCCTGACTATCCACAGTAACCTTTGGGGCAGTTTCCTTGCTGTTCTCGGAATCAGAAGTAGAATTGAAATTCCTGTTGCCCCTACCCCTGTTTCTGTCCATTGAGGGAGCTCTAAGCCACTGCCCAAACTTCAGATTAGAATCATCCATCAACCCTTTATCGTTCAGCAGGCAGTCCCTGATTAGATGACCCACTAGACCACAAAAATAGCAAAAATTGGGTAGTCTTTCGTAGCACAATAAAACTGAAACCAGCTCATCATTCTCTCCCATAGCAACCCGAAGGCCCCTTCTTAGAGGTTTGTTTATGTCAATCAACACTCTAACTCTAATGAACTTCCCTAGGCAGTCACCGCTCCCTCCTGAGTCAATCTCCTGGACCTCCCCAATTAGACCCCCCAAATAAATCCATGCCTCCTTATTCATGCAAACAAGTGGGAGATTGTATAGTTGGATCCAAAATGGCACCAAGCTGAAATCAGTATCTGCCACTCTACCAACACCACATACCTCTTTAAGAATCAGTAATTGTTTATCAAAAGACCACGGTCCACCCTCTAGAACTCTCTTCTTATTCCAGTGACACTGAAATCTAAAAACAAAAATGTTGACTCCAACTGCCTCAACTTCCACTCCTTTCGTAGTTCGCCAAATCGACGAAATGGTGGCCTTGAAAGCTTCGCGGTTCACTTCCCTGTTAGAAACAATTTTCCCAACCAAGCTTAGAGAAATCTGCTTCCTTCCTACCTCTTCTGCTTTCTTATCCATCTTCGCTACTGGTCCGTCCTCTTCTGATAGTGAGATCTTAGCGCAACGCCGAGCGATCTCCTCTGGGTCCATCGAGCAAGCCAAAAAAACAAGACGCAGCCGAAGCAAAGAAAAAGTTCAAGTAAAAAACAAAATCAAAGGAGAAAAAGTGAAATTAAAAGAGAAAAAGTGAAATTAGAAGAGGAAAATAATAGAGAAGAGAGGGACATGGAAAAGGACATCCATTTAGGATGGGGTCTACACGCAAATTAGCGTGAGATCTACTCTCACACTCCGAACCCTAATTTTCAGAGAGAAAAAGGGGGGGAGAGAAGAGACTTAATAGACCCTCTTCACTATGGTAGAAAGGAATTGATGGGTATGGAAAACCAGAAAACAAGATATTGGTCAAAATTTGTTGGACGATTAAATGCACAGCAATTGGAGGAATTCGAGACTTATATCAGGAATGAAGAGCAACACATCCGTGATCACTATTCTGTGTCTTCTAATCTTTGGAACATAGAAATGATTCGATATGATGTTGTCTTCGTCATTGAACTATTCTTAAGGTATTATGAAACTGGGAACCTTCTTCTATGCACTCCACATCTTATAAATTCTTTAGCGATAGACCTACTATTACTCGAAAATCAGCTTCCTTACTATGTTCTTGATGATTTATATACGAATGCTTGCAAAGCTTGCCCCAGTAGCGAAGGATTTCCTTCATTCTTTGATCTATCTCTCAAGTTTTTTAGTGTTATGGAAATCTTCAAATATGATTCGAATTTAGGGCAACCAAAAGTTAAACATTTTACTGATTTGTTAAGACATGCTCTAGTAAAGGGGGCGGAATCAACATTGAATCCAGATAAATACAGATTTGATTTACCAAGTGCAACAAAGTTGAATGAGTCAGGACTAATATTTAGAGCTGTTACTGATAAAGGCTTTCTTAACATAAGTTTGGAAGAGATCAGGTACTGTGGGAAATGGTTGCCATGGTTTAAAGTAAAGGAAGTACGAATCCCGCGCATTGGAATCGATGACGATACAGAAATTTTGTTTCGAAATGTTATGGCTTTGGAGCAGTTTCACTATCCAAGAGAAACAGATGTATGCAACTATGTTGCACTGATGGATTATCTTATCAATACTGCGAACGATGTGGATTTGCTTGCTGAGAAAGGTATCATTGTCAATGGTGTGGGCGATAATGAAGCAATAGCTAAGATGTTCAACAAACTTTGCTCACACATCTCACTAAGTCCATCTCGTTATCATGGAATTGTCGAGAAGATGATAGCACACTATAATTATCCATGGAACCACTGGAAGGCCACCTTGATAAGCGTATATTTCAGTAATCTTTGGTCAGGCACTGCCACTATTGCTGCAACTTTTCTAGTGATCCTCACTCTGATACAAACCGTTTGCTCTATTATGCAAGTACGCTAGAGATACACCTAAAAAAAGCCATAACTGTATTAGAGGAGGTCTGCTTTACATTATAATCATTGAACTGTTCATTTGTGTTTTCATGAATTTTTTTTTTCTTTTTTTTTGCATTTGATGCTTGTATTTCTATATGTACTTTTATATTAAGTTTGGAATTAAACAAATTTGTTGTCATTTCTAATTAATATAGCACGTATTTGATGTTAAATCTTTTTTTTTATTCGGTTCAAATGAAAAATAAAATTTTTATTTGATAATATTGTGGCACGAAAGGAAAGTCCTAAATATATTATTCTGCACAAATAGTTTATCCTGTTACTAGGCTTCAATTTCTAATTTTTATTCATGGGATGAACCGATTAGTTTAAATTGCACCATCCATGACCTACGGCCTTGGTGGTTGTATAATCCAGACTCATCACAGTTGAATCAGCCTGAGTCAACTTCTATTTAATGGTTTACTTATGAGATAATGTATTAATTAACATGGTAGTTATAAATTAATTTATCATGTCATTTGAACAAGTTGTAAAATGTTGTATTTTATAATTATCCACATATCGATACTTATAATTGAATTAATCTTATTGTTGTTTTGTTAATATAATCCCATAATTATGGGTGTAACTGCCCGTGTGCTTCCCTAAGATTTTGAAAAATAAATATATTTTATGAATATTTGATTAAAAAAAATATGTATATTAATTTGATGAATGATTTTTTTCTAAACAATTATAAATTTAGGCCTATTTAATACTAATTATTTAAATTTCTTAATTACAAATAATTATTTAGTAATAAATGAATAATAAATTTGCATATTCACACTATAAATATTTAATAAGTAAAGTTCAAAACATCTAATTATATAAAAATGAGAGAAATAAATATTTAAAACTAATTAGTTAATTTTTAATTAAATTCTTTAATTGCATGTTAACTCATAACTAATTAGTTTTTTAAGATTAAATTGTTATTAATCTTCTGCAACTATCAACTGTGCAGGTGGACACTACATGTGTCCCATACCAAACGGGAGAAACTTTCATGCACCCTTGGTCCATTGATGGAGCATATAGGTCACTTGCTATTGTTTGATCAAATTGACAATCATAGAGGCAGATGATGAATAGCTAGTGAGCGTAAGTGTAAGTCTTATTGCAGGATAATTTTTATAAATTGTTTTTAAAAAAATCCACCGAAAATAAATTGAAAAGAATTTAAGTTTTTTAATTTATATTTGGTGGTATTTTAGGAAAAACATATAAAATATATCAAACTTATTAAAATTTATTAATATTATTTTTCTCAACAAATAACCACGCACATATATATGAATCATAATAGTAATTATAAATAAAGTAATGTTAGAAATGTCCAAAAATTTGTTTAAATTTATTACTCAAACAACCTCATATTAATTATAAGATGATGTATTAATAATATGGTGGTTACAAATCAGTTTGTTATAACATTTAAGTAATAAATTTGGATAAATTTTTAAACAATCTAATTACTCTTATGAGGAGTTCGCTCCCGACAAATGTTATTCTTGTATTATTTTTTTCAAATTTTATAAATAACTTCACTTTAGTCCTCATATTTATATTTTTAATTTTTATGATCCTTATTATTATAAATTCAATAATTTAATCTATGTGATTGAAATTTTAATAGTCTAACACAAATAAAACTTAAAATTAATTGCTACTAGTAGTTCAAAATAAAATTCAAAATTAATTGCTACTAGAAGTTAAAAACTAAAAGTAAGAATAAAAATTGATAATAATAAAAACAAAAAATTAAACAAAATAATTAAGATAATTTACCAAGTTTATTGTCATATTAATTATTTTATATAATAAAAATACAAAAAAGTTTGAAAAACAAACTTGAAAAAAAAAATAGTTGGCCTCCACGAAGGAAACTAGGAAATCATCCCTTTATCAGATGGTAGTTACAAATCAGGTTGACATATCATTTGAACAATAAACTTAGACAATTTCATAGTTGGACATAAGACTTTTTACTTGTAATAACTATAAAGTGATAGACTGTCCCATAGACTGTCCCTCAATAATCAATCGGGTCTTATGTGTTGCTCCTTGCGACATACATTATAATTGGTATCATGTAAGCAAAGTTACAAACTAAGGGTATGTTTGGTATATCAGATTGGATTGAATTAGACTGTATTGGTCTGGATTGGATTTAATACATCCCTTGTTAATGCATCATGGATTCGATTGGATAGGATTATATATAATTGTATTAAATATATGTGGTTAAACAACTTTAATTTTAATTTTAATCATTTTCAAATAAAATAAAAATATTTTAAATTATTTATTAATAAAATATAATAATAAAAATTTAAAATAAATATAAAGTATTTTAATAAAATATCACTATTTGAAATTAATTTAAAATTTATAAATAAAATAAGGACAAATTACAACCAACCTATTTAGGGTTTGCCTTATTATAGGCGGAATCAACTTATTGAAAAATTAAAAGTTGTACTAACCAAAATCAGTCAAGCTCAGAGCCCAATCAAATCATGAACAAGGCCCAAGGCCATGAAGAAGTTCCCTACATGATCCATGTAAACGACCCAAACCCAAGAGACTCAATCACTTACATATCAACCACACAATACAAGGATTGAGTCGAGCGACACGAACTCCTACATATCGAGCCAACTATTGGCCTCCAACTTGACTCCATGGAACTTTAGTTTATGTTGCTCGACATGACTCATTCATACGGGGGCGACTCATTCATACGTCGCTCGACACTACTATCTGATTGTCAAGCTACACTCCCGACCCCTTAGTTTAAATATCACCAAAAGCTACCTAGACATTGATTGACCTAACCTCACATAGATCGAAGTGTCGAGCTACCCAACGACAAGTAGCTTCACAATCTTCATGGCAACCAAACCCATGTCCAATTGGTTGATCCGTCGACTCGAACCATAAACCATCAGACTTCAAATTTGAAGTCTGATGGACCAAGCCAATGAGGCAATCAAACCCCCTCCTTAATTTAGGCCAAATATCCAGGAGGCATGATCCATCACTCCAACAGGTGGATCAATCCCTAAAAACGTAAGACACAATTTTAAGCACAACAGAGCTATCTGTGAGAAAACGATTCTCGAGAATCCCTTTCTAGTCTAATTTCGGCCAAAACGATTTCGATCTACTATCTGATTTACACCGTTTACCCAATTATTCGCCATACTTAGGAGTATCAGTAATTCTTTTATTTTACATCCGTTTATATTTACGTTACGGTTTATTGCCTTGACAGCCAGAGTGACTTTGGCCGGTACCACCCCAGTGTCCTATGGGTCACGTGTGTTCTATCCTTACAAGTTGTAGTTCCCCAATATTCACTTGACACTTTTCGTGGTCTACAATTTGGAGCCCATCGTGGGGCACGACGATATTTGAACGAACAAAGTTAGAGCTTAACAACCCTACACTACAATGTCATCCGACAACTCAAACCATGACGCGATGGAGGCTAGGTTCCAGCTCCTCATATTCCAAATGTAAGAGAATAGTCAGAGGCTGCAAGCTTTCGAACAAGAGAATCAACAGATGAGAGCGGAGAACCAAGAGCTGTAAAACAAGGTAAACTCGCTCGCTGTCGTTAGACCATTTAGGGACGATTCGATTTCCCAGCTAATGTCGTCCGACCAAGTAGCTCATATTGTGTTCTATGCACCCGTTCGCCCAGAAGACCAAGGTATGACATCTAGCGACCTTGACCTTATCATTGCAGGTGCATAACCTAACTCCCAATTGGCGGTGAGAGTGGCGAACGTCGTCCGACCACCAGCCTTGAACCCACAAGTCGGGGTAGGAACCCTATAAAAATCAAAATATCACATAACATAAAAAAAAAATCAAAATGATGAGCCCAGTGACAATTTCCTAGTTATTATAATTTACATTTGTAGTTAAAGAACAAATTGCATATAATAAATTATTTTTATTAAACAGAATATCATTGAAGTAAGTTTATAATGTGATTCTTTGTTTCAATTTAAGAGTTTTAATCAGAGGAGAGGTTTACTAATCAAAGAATCCTATACAAGGAAAAAGAATTTAATTCTTGATTTTTCAATTCTAATCTCTAAGAAATTAAATTTCACGGACCCCCCATATAAAAGGAATTAATTTTTTTTTCTTTTGTTTCGAAAAATGAACTTGATTCCCCTCTCATTCTAGGAATCAAATTCTTTATGGGAGAATTCATATATTTTTACTATATATTCTTAGATATATCATATAATTAGATATATCAATTATAGTCCTTGTGTGTTTCTACTTTGTTGTTCTATTCTATATATTGTTCTTTTCCATTCTCTTTATAATGACAATATTGATTATGAAAGTTTTCTGGCTTTTCATTGATCAAAGTGTAAGGTTTATATACATCAGTTGATACAACAAATAAGACAAGAAAATATTACATAATTAATCAGCAGTAATGACTGATTGTTGATCCACATTCTAAGGCTAAAATCAAGAATTGGTCAACAATCTATAATCATGAGTCACTCATTAATCTATCATGCCCCCGCATGATGGACGGTCGATCAAGAACGCCAATCTTGGATCGTTGAAGTTGTTGAGCTTGATGTGCTAAAGGTTTTGTGAGAGAGTCAGCCAACGGATATCGGGAATGAACATGAGAGATCCGAATAATTCCTTTTGAGACTTGATCACGGACGAAGTGATAATCAATGGCAATATGTTTAATTCGTGAATGAAAGACCGAATTTGAGCAAAGATATGTGGCTCCAATATTATCACAAAAAATTGTAGGAGTTGGCATGGAGATATGTAATTCACAAAGAAAATTTTGGAGCTAATTAACCTCTGCAGTGGTGGAAGCAACTGCTCGATACTTGGCCTCGGTAGATGATCGAGCAACAATTTTTTATTTTTTGCAACTCCAACTGATAGGGTTTGAGCCTATAAAGACAATGTAAGCGAAGGTGGAGGATTAATCATCTTGATTGCCAGCCCAATCCGTATCAGAAAAGGCATGTAGTTGAAGAGAAGACTGGCGACTAATGAATAGCCCATGATGAAGAGTTCCCTTGAGATATCGTAGTAATCGATTTGTAGCACTCCAATGGGTGACTGTGGGAAGATGCATAAATTGAGATAATTTGTTCACCGCAAAGCTAATGTCGGGGCGAGTAAGAGACAAATATTGTAGGGCACCAATAACTTGTCGATAAATGGTAGCATTGGTAGAGGGAGTACCATCATGAAGGCGCAAGGCTTCGGTGGTAGATAAAGGAGTAGAAACCAGTTTGGCATCTTGCATTTTTGTCTTGACAAGTAACTCATTGATGTATTTGTGCTGGGACAAGAAAAGACCAGTTGGAGTGGTTAGAGCTTTAACACCTAGAAAAAAATTTAGAGGGCCAAGATCTTTCAATGAAAATCGTTGAGCAAGAGTGTTGATGAAACGTTGTACAAACTTCGTACTGTTTCCTGTTATAATGATGTCATCAACATAAACCAAGAGATAAAGTGTTAGTGAGCCATGACAAAATATAAATAATGAGGTATCAGATTTTGAGTTATGAAACCCTTGCAATAAGAAAACCTCGGAGTTCATGATACCAGGCACGAGGTGCTTGTTTCAATCCATAAAGTGCCCTTTTGAGTTGACACATATAATTCGGCTGTTGATCATTTGCACAACCGGGGGGTTGTGTCATATAAACAACATCATCCAAGGTTCCTTGTAAAAATGCATTTTTGACATCGAGTTGTCGAAGAGACCACCCACAAGTGATTGCTAGTGTGAGAATGACCCGTATATTGGTGGGCTTAACAACGGGACTGAAAGTATCATGAAAGTCAACACCAGGTCTTTGATGAATGACACGCCTTTTGTGTACTCGCAAGTATACGGGGTCGGCTCAAGTAATATAGATTTGTGAAGTCCGAATATCGTTCCCACGAGGACGTTTAGATATTGAGTACTGAAATTAACCGAGCTTAATACTATCTAGATGATCAATTCAATGGTTGTGATTTGTGATTCATATTCTAAATGAATGAAAACTTGAAATTAAAATTTCTTTTTATCAATGGAGATGGGAACTAGGGAATCTGATTTCACTTACTAATCCTAATGATATGAGATAATCATGTATGGATGTCCAAGTTGATGACTGATGATTATGTTAACAAATTATCTGAAATCCTCTCTCAAGGTAAATCGAACCTATTCAACACATACTAACACCCTATCTCTCGATGAATGCTAAATATACGAGAATGCATTAAACATGGAAACATATTAGATCAAATAACCTACACCAATATATCTCTATTTGGTTTCTAGGTCATTGTGGCAATTTATTGAACATGTGGTGGGCGTCTCCTTTCGGTACTTAATCCACCACAACAAGATATCGAATATTGGTGATCAATCAATATACAATCAATTAAATATTAAATCAACACTCAATCATATAACTCAATTCATCCAACATTCATTAATCTCAATCAAAAGTCATAGCAAGTTCCATCATCATCCCTAGTGTAATAAATTAGTTCATCACTAGAAAACAAAAATACATAATATTATACATCAAGAACAACATGAATAATACAAGATTAAAGGAAAGATTGTGATAGAAAAACTCAATGGCGCTTGACTCTCGTCGAAACCGAATTGGTAGAGCTTTTCCGTGCACGAATCCGAATCCGTAGAGCGATTGAAGGCGTTCGGAGAATCGATCCAATAGCTAGCTTCCTAGACCCTCTTCTCTCTTCTTCTTCCTCATTCTCTCTCTCTTTCTTGTCTTGTTCTCCAAAATCCCCAGATCCCCTTTCTCTCTCCTCACTTTCTATTTATAGAAGCACTTAGGGTTGCTGAAAATTCCTCGCCGCGATCACCACTGCGACTTGTGGTTGCGCTGGCTTGGTCACGGTGCTCACTGGATTGCTTGAACTGCTGCACCGTAAGCTGAGGTCGCGCTGGCCAGGTCGCGATGCTCACTGCCAAGGCCTCATCATTCAGTGCGATCCTATCACCGCGACCATTGGCTGCTCGCCATGGTCTCTGCCAAGGACCTCACTCTCACCGCGACCACCTCATCGCGACCTGTGGTCGCGGTTAGAGGTCGCGCTGCTCACTGCCAGGATCCACATTTTCCACCACGATCAGCACAGCGCGACCATAGGTCGCGATGGTCAGGTCGCAATGCTCCCTGCCAGAAAATCACGGTTTTGGACCGAGAATTCCAAACTTCGTGCGGTTCCGAGAGAAACACCTAAAACCTACAAACACTTAACAAACACATCAAAAGCACCAAAAATACTCAAGAATATAATTAAAAGATACGGTTTAAGGGTCGTAATTATATGAAAATAAATGACCGATCAAATACCCCCAAACTTATCTTTTGCTTGTCCTCAAGCAAATCGGAACACACCACAACTAAAAACAAAAACAAAGATAGCTAGAACTAAGAACAAAAACGAACTAAGCTATATCCATTTTCGTAGGATGCAACGATGGCACTTAGCACGTGCCACAAGCCTTTAAACCCCTAGGTGGCCCTAGTGGACGAGTTATAGTCTCGTGAGGGTTTACCCGCTACGATACCCACAAACATCCTAAGCTGATCACAAACATAACTACACACCAAATCAAGCATAAATGCACATGCAAAGGCATAAGAGTAGCACAATAATCAAGAATCAGAAGTATTTTAACACCCCTTGACCCGACCCGCCTGGACCGAATCAAGGAGCGCTACCCGTTTTCAAAACTTTTTTGACTTAATCTAAAATAATAACTTTGAAACTATATATTATATTTTGAAAAACGGTCAAATCAAATTTTATAAAATTTTTGCCAGAGTTTCCTCTATTTTTCTGATTTTCCAAAAACCTGTTTAATAAAATAACAATTTCCACAAACATACACTTCAAAAATCCAAATTAAACATTTTGCGCACCCTTCCAATTTTTGGTGCGACTTTGCCAATCATTTAAACAAAACAAATAAATAAACGACAATTCAAAAATAATAAAATTACATGCTTTTATACAACATAAATATTTAGAAAAATATTTACAAAACTTAATATTTATAAACTTTTACATTCTTTTGTATATGCATGCTTAACATATATATATATATATATATATATATATATATATATATATTTATATATAAGTATAAAGTAAATAGTAATTACCTAAAAACTTCTGGAGTGATATGACTCTAGTTCTTTTCTCTGCAGGTGTCACTCTTCAATCTTTATCTTTTCTGGAATCCTTCTTACCTACACGCGATAAAACTCAATGCGTTAAGAAAATTTTGCTTAGTGGGTGTACACTAAATATATTTACAAAAATCCTATAATAACATTTATAAACATGTTTTCACCAAATTAAATATCAAATGCATATCGAAACATAATATTTAATTAAAATCAAACGAATTATGTTCCATAATCATATAAAAGGAAGTAAAACACTTTTCCATAATTTCATAATTTTTTTCCATGTACAATTAGTCCTTTTTAATCCAGGCCCTTGGTACACTTAACATACTTTACTGGACTGGAATACGGGCTGTCATTAATCCATATGAGCTCCCAATTCGATATCGGACCCTCAGTGACTACCCGTCCAATGTTATCGTATGCATCTATTTCTGACATTAATCATTCGGTGTCTTCTGTCAGAAATGTCTCATATCAACTCCCTAACCTAGGACCGAACACTTAGTGCCTGCTCAAAATCCATAGGGTGGTACATCATAATAATAATAATATCGGTGCAGTATTGCTAAAATAACACAACTGGTATACCAACCTCCTATATCTGTTTTCTATATTCAAGTATCCTAGGGCCTTTTTAGTTTCCAGTTCACAAAATACATATATTCAATTCCAATTTCAAATCATTTCTTTTCATTCGAAATCATCAAATATAATTTCTAAACGATAGTTTTCAAATCAACAATATATATATAGAAACATAATTATTTTCAAGATTCCATAAACTTCCATCAATAGAAATCATAAAGTTTCATCAATAACTATATCAAAGTAATCAAAAATCATTTTCAAACATAATTCACAATTTAATTTATTTTATCAAAATAACTCACAAACATTATTCGAATATCATTTTCGGAATTAAATACCCCAAACATAAAAGTTTCCACAAATTAGTGTACACCAATCTGAACAATTTTCTCAAACCTTTTTCCTTGGATTTCCTGCCTAGAATTCTTCCTTTTCCTTTTCTTTTTTCCTTCTTCCTTCTTCTTCTTCTTCTTCTCCTTTCTTCTTTTCTTCTTTTCTTCCTTTCTTGGCCGATTCTGCCTCTGTTTTGTTTTTTGTTTTCTGGTTTTTTTTCTTTTTTTTTTGACTTTGTTTGTGTGAGTGGAGTCTCCACACACACACACACACACACACACACACACACATATATATATATATATAAATTATATCTTTAATTGTAACATGCCCCCTTGACTTTTACAATTCATAAAATGACAACAAATTTACAATTATTCACATGTGATTTTCCAATCATCTATTAATTATCAACTAATCCACCAATCACATTCCATCTCAATAATTATTCCACAAATATTCCACACTTATCCAATTACCAAATTGACTTTACCAATGTTCAATTGGACCCATTATTATCCAAATGCACCATGAAAATAATATTTCTAATAGGAGTTAAATCGGTCAAAATCACTATTCATTTATACACTATATATCGAATATATATACTTTCCACCAATTTAAATCACATACTTAACTTTTGCATGCTTAATAATAATTCAAGGATATTTATTATATTTAAGAAAAATTAGAGGCGTTACATGTATCATGAGCCCACCAAACACATTGACGTTAGGTTGCACTTCATTCGAGATGTAATAGCATAAAGTACAATTAAAGTTGAAAAGATCTCTACAGTGGATAATCCAGCAGATATGATCACTAAGCCAGTTCCGACAGCCAAGTTTAGGCATTGCCTGAACTCGATTGATGTATCCAATAATTAAACCTTCAAAAGGGAGAGCAGCAGAAGAAAAGCTATGGGAGTCTTTTAGCCAAAGTGGAGATTTGTTAAAATAATGGCTAAACGACAAACTAAAGGGCCATATTGAAGCAAACACTCAAGTTGCCAACATTTTTTGGCAATAATTTAGCCATATAATAGGCTTTTATAATGCCAAGATAATGGCCATTAGGAAGCCACAATATATGGCTGAAATTGGCAGCTATGTATGGCAAATTATGACCACATTTTGGTCATTGCATTTGGCTATAAATAACCAAGCTCATAACCGAATGAAACACACCAAAAACTCCAAGCTCTTAAGGAGTTTTATCTTTATATCTTTCTCTTCGTTCTCTTATTCTAAAAGTGAGAGAAGGTTCTAATAGTGAGAAAAAGGTTTGTGGGTTTAAGAGAGGCTTGAGTGAGAGTGCTCTTGGGTGTAATTGGGTTTTGGGTTGTGAGTGAAATTTTGTCAGTAGCTCTTGTAATAATCCTTTTTTTGTTATAGTGGAATTTTCTCACTGCTCTCCGACCGTGGACATAGGCTATCATATATAGCTGAACCACGCTTAAGTCTCTGTGTCTTATTTGTCTATGTTTATTTCATTTTTCTTGCACATTTAATTTCTCTATATTGGTCACTCTGTCATAACAGTTGGAGATAGAAAATGGTTGTTGTTTACTTACAAATCACACTTTTGTCTAATATTTTTTTTCATATATATATTAGCTTTGATTGGTTAATTAGTATTAATTTATTTATTTAATTAATTAATTAACTAACCAAGTACTTTTGTACTTTTGGTTTCTACTGATTCCAGGACGTGGTGGCTATACCCTCTAAGACATGGCTCTGAAACGGAGAGTCTCTTTCTCTTTATTTAAAGCTAGCTTATTGGGAAATGTTTTGGATAGAGGGGTATTTTTAGATAATAAATTAATTGTATGAGCAAGTTTTAGAAGTTAATATCAGACAATGATTAAGTGAAAAGTTTAAAATTTGTAACTTTTTTTTATATATATTTAAGATGTACTTAACTAATGAGTAAGTTTAAAAGTTTAAAAGTTCAAAGCTCGATTAGTGGTAAAGGGGTTTTTATCAAACTCGACTTTTTTGATACTAGTCCACTCATCAAGGCCTCTACTATAAAGGTTATTTTTACTCTTGCAGTGACTTATAGCTGAGACATTCAACAGGTGAACATCAATAACACTTTCTTCAATGAAGAGCTTCAAGAGACAGTCTATAGGGAGCAGCCTGCAGGGTTTGTTAATCAGCAACATCCATCTTTTGTTTGCAAGCTCCATAAAGCTCTTTATGGATTGACAAGCTCCTCAAGCTTGGTTTTCAAAACTGAGAGGAGCACTGCTTGGTTAGGCTTTTATTAATTGAAGGTCTGATGTCTCTTTGTTCCATACGACAGTTGGCTCTCACCTCTTACTGTTTCTTGTATACGTGGATGGCATCTTGATCACAGGTAGTAGTTTAGCTCTTATTCACAAACTCATTGATGATCTTAACTATACTTTTGCTCTTAAAACCCAAGGCTGTCAGTTGTTTCTTTGGTTTTGAAGCTCTAAGGAACTCTTCTGGTTTGCTTTTGACTCAAATAAAATTTGTTTTTGATTGGCTCAACAAAACAAACATGGTTTCTAGTATGATGGTGAATTGTTCTCGGATCCCTCTCTATATCGAAGTGTTATTGATGCTCTCCAATATTTAACACACACCAGGCCTGACATCAGTTTCATTGTCAATAAGCTGAGTTAATTCTTGAAAGCTCCCACCATTGTTCATTGGTAGGCTTGTAAGAGAGTCTTGAGGTACTTAAGGGCACATCCTCTTATGGTTTATTGTTCAAACCATCTTCTTCTTTACAGCTTGAGGCCTTTTGTAATGCAAATTGGGCAAGCTCCATTGATGATAGAAAATCAACAAGTGGCTGCTGTATGTATTTAAGAGGGAACCTCATCACGTGGAGCTTTAAGAAGCAAACGCTTGTTGCTCACTCAAGCACTGAGATAGAATACAGGTCCCTTGCTCAAGCTTCAACAGAAATTTCTTGGCTACAATCTATCCTAGCTGAGTTTCATTTTTCTTGACCTTGATGTCCTGTGTTGTGGTGTGATAACATTGGAACTAAATCTTTAGCTCAAAATCCAGTTTTCTATGCTCGCACAAAGCACATAGAAGTTGATGTTCACTTTGTGCGAGATAAAGTAGCTGCTGGACATCTTAAGGTGCGATATATTCCTACTTAAGATTAGATTGCAGATGTCTTTACTAAACCTCTCTCCACATATCAGTTTTGGTTTCTTACTTCCAAACTGAATCTTGCTCAGTCACTCTCTCTCAGCCTTTAAGATCGAAATCTTATCCTGACCTTCAGAGATGATTGGCTAGGATTTATTCTTGTCTTTGTATATATTCATGATGTTTGTTTTTCTAGGTTAATTAATGAGAATGGGCAGTTTTTCTTCTCTAGAAGTCCGGTTCTCTTTCAGTCATTGCTGAAGCTTATTTCACAAGCATTAAGATGCATCTTTGAGCATCTTAGAATTCTGATTCATATTAACACATTTATACACTTATAACTATTTTATAATCAATTCAATTATTGTTATTATTTAAAAGTTTAAAATATAAAAATTAAAATGAGTCTTCATAGTTGTAATTACAATTACTTTGATTTTTTTTTATTAATGAATAACACTGAACCTGCCTAAATTTATTGAATTGCACTTAGAATCAAATTTTACATAATCTCACACTGAACTCCCATATCGTTAAGTTTGACCGTTAAAAAATCGACTCGAGCCTTTTCTGATTCGCAATCCATAATAGATTTATGCTTGATCCACCATGGATCTCTCGCTTCTTCTTCTACTTTTTTTTTATTTTTAATGGTCAAACTTGACACCAGGAGAGTTCAATGTGAATTTCTGCAGACTATGATTCCTAGTGTAATTCAACAAACCTCATATAAGTTCAATGCTATTTGTTCTCTTCTTTTTCTTTTTTTTTTAAAGTAATTTCACTCCAACTTAATATTGGAATTTTAAAGAACAAAATGCTAATTTGGGGTGTAAATACAATTTTAGAAAGATACATATAATGTCATTCATTTCCAATTGCATTTTCTGCATTTAAAAGGATATATTAGTAAATAATAATATTGATGCGAAAAATCCAAAATGTTAAATGCCACTTAAATTTTGATTTGTGAACAGCACGATGGGAAAATTACTTCAATCCCAAATTTTGATTTGCTATAACAAAAATAAAAATGTTAAATGCCACTTAAACTAGTTTATATTTTTATTTTTTTTCCATATAAAACAGAATTCTCTATTTTTTTATTATTTATTTTTGAAACTGAATTCTCTAATTTTTCAATTCAAGGGTTTTAATCAAAGTATAATTCTTATTCCAACAAGGAAATGATTCCTTAATCAAAACACACAAAACCGAAAAAATGATTCCTTGATCAAAGTATGAGAAGTACTTATTCCAACAAGGAAAGAATTCCAACACCTATAAATTGTATGTATAAATGAATAACCAACAAGTTAAACTCTCCAACACCTACACATATAAATTGTAACAGCTAAGGTAAATAACAAAACTCAAGTTGTAATTACACATTGTTCCAGCTCAGATTTGTTGAAGTATAAACTTGTTTTAGGCCCAAACTAGGTGAAGGTCTGAACCATTATGGGAGCCCAAACCCAAGCCCAAATAAATTAGAGTCCAAGTCCATAAATAAGATCCAAGCTCTCTACCTAAAATTCTCTAGGGTTTGGTAATTAGACATAAAAATCATGTGGTCAATTGGAAGGATGTGGAAGGATGCAGAAGGATGAGGTGTATGGTTATTATAATTTTGGATTAGTTTATTTGTGTAGTCTAAAATTGTTTGTAAGTAGTATAAATACCCCCTCCCCATTTTGATTTTGACATCAAGAAGAAGCAAAGCTTCTAAGTGAGTGAAGAAGAAGCAAAATAGTGAGTTAGTTCTTGAGTGAGAGTTTTCTTGTAATATTTGTTTTGAGTTTAAATAAAAGTTATTTGAGTGTTTTATTTCCAACAAAGTGGTATCAGAGCCAGGTTGGAAGGTGTGCACTATAGCATATCAAAATTGAAGTTCTCGACGAGACGAAGCAGACGCCATAAAAATCGCCCCGATTGGAGTTCAAACCAGCCGCTACGGGCCGCCGGACGTTTGCTGCCAGAGAGTGAGTTAACTCACCGAGTCCAAGCCGAGTTCAAGCCGAGTCAACCGAGTTGGAAGTGAGTCCAGCCGAGTTGGAGCTGAATTGACCGAGCCTCCAATCCTGTTGACCGTGCCGCTGACCGAGCTGTCAAAAACGTTGACAGTTGACCAAGTTAGGTTGATCGTTGACTTTGACTTTGACCAAAAAAATTGATTATTTGTCTGAGTCTATCTTAAGGTTTTTCGACGTTCTGAGTTCATCCGTGTAGTCAAAATTTCGAAATTCTCACTATATTGAGAGTTATGGCTAATGGTATGGCGTCATTTCAAGTTCCAATACTCAAGAACAAAAACTATGATAATTGGAGTATCAAGATGAAGGCTCTCCTTGGAGCACACGATATCTGGGAGGTTGTAGAGAAAGGCTACACCGAACCAGAAGATGAGTCCACTCTATCCTAAACTCAAAAGGATATTTAAAAAGACTAAAGGAAGAGAGATAAGAAGGCTCTCTATCTCATCTATCAAGCGTTAGGTGATGATGGTTTTGAGAAGATTTCAAGTGCAAGCTCTGCTAAGCAAGCATGGGAGAAGTTGCAAATCTCTTACAAAGGAGTCGAAAAGGTAAAGAAGGTCCATCTCCAAACATTAAGAGGTGAATTCGAATCCTTTCACATGAAAGCATCTGAATCTATTTCAGATTATTTCTCAAGAGTAACAGCTGTTTCTAACCAATTGAAAAGAAATTGTGAAAAGTTAGAAGATGTGAGAATAATAGAGAAGATACTCCGTTCATTGGATCTCAAATTTGAACACATTGTCGTGACGATAGAAGAAACTAAAGACTTGGAAGAAATGACGATCGAGCAACTACAAGGATCATTGCAAGCATATGAAGAAAAACATAAGAGGAAGCAAGGGATCAACGAGCAACTCCTCAAGATGCAACTGAAGGAGAAGGAAAAAAGTCAAGGCCAAGAGAGAAGCCAGCGTGGTCGAGGTAGAGGCCGAGGCCGAGGACGAGGTAGAGGCCGTGGCCATGGACGAGGTTGGAATTCTAACAGCAGCAACCCCAACAACTACGAGAAAGGTGAAAGCTCAACAAGAGGCCGTGGGAAAGGCAATTCTAACTCGAGGTACGATAAATCTCAAGTTCAATGCTATAATTGTCAGAAATTTGGGCATTATGCTTCGGAATGTAGAGCTCCCAGCAGTAAGGTTGACGAAAGGTCCAATTATGTGGAAGTCAAAATTGAAGAGAAGGAGACAGTGCTACTAGCTTGTAGAGACAATGATGGAGACCAAGAAAATGCTTGGTACCTTAACACTGGTGCAAGCAACCACATGTGTGGAAGAAGAAGTATGTTTGTAGAGCTAGATGAATCAGTGGCTGGCAATGTCTCATTTGGAGATGATTCAAAAATATCAGTGAAAGAAAAATGTAACATCCTTATCTGCACTAAAAATGGTAGTCATCAATTAATCTCAAATGTCGACTATGTGCCTAATATGACATGCAATATCTTGAGTATGGGTCAACTCTTAGAAAAAGGCTATGATATTCATATGAAGGATTGTAATCTTTTTATAAGAGATGGCAAAGGAAATCTAATAGCCAAAGTAAAAATGTCAAAGAATAGATTATTTTCTTTGAACATTCAAAATGATGTCGCATAGTGTCTGAAATCCTGCTACAAAGATGCATCTTGGTTATAGCACCTTCGATTTGGGCATCTCAATTTTGGAAGCTTAAAGCTACTATCTAAAAAGGAAATGGTGAGGGGACTACCATGCATCAATCATCCTGACCAACTTTGTGAAGGATGTTTACTCGTGAAGCAATTTAGAAATAGCTTTCCAAAAGAGTCAGACTCAAGAGCCAAGAAGCCACTCGAGCTAGTCCATACCGATGTGTGCAGTCCGATCAAGCCAAGCTCTCTCGGTAATAGTAACTATTTTCTTCTCTTCATTGATGATTTTTTAAGAAAAACATGGGTTTATTTCTTGAAGCAGAAATCAGAAGTCTTTGGAGTATTCAAAAGTTCAAAGCCGCTGTGGAAAAAGAGAGTGGCCATAAGATCAAGGCACTGAGATCCGATAGAGGAGGAGAATTCACATCCAAGGAATTCCTGGAGTTTTGTGAAGCGAATGGAATTAGACATCCTCTAACTGTTCCCAGATCCCCCCAACAAAATGGAGTTGCAGAAAGGAAGAATAGAACAATCCTAGATTTGGCACGAAGTATGCTCAAAAGCAAGAGATTGCCCAAGGAGTTTTGGGCGGAAGCAGTGGCGTGTGCAGTCTATTTGTCCAATCACTCTCCAACAAGAAGTGTGTAGGGAAAGACACCTGAAGAAGCATAGAGTGGTAGAAAGCCCGACATCTCCCACCTAAGAGTTTTTGGAAGCATAGCACATGTTCATGTACTAGATGAGAAAAGAACCAAGCTTGACGATAGAAGTGAGAGTTTCATCTTCATCGGTTATCCCGCTTATTCGAAAGGTTACAAGCTATACAACCCGAACAACAAAAAGTTTGTGATCAGCCGAGATGTGATATTTGATGAAGAAGGAGAATGGGATTTTGGATCGCATGTAGACAACTCCAACTTCACTAAACAATTTGAAGAAACAGAGCAGACACCAGAGGAGCAACTAGAAGAACCTCAACAAGAACCCACTACACCACCAGCATCACCAGCTTCAACAAATAATGAAAATTCACCACCATCATTTTTACAAGAAAGAGCAATGGAGCGAACAAGAGGTCTTTGATCAGTTCATATTTGTTACTCTTTTAGAGCCCTTTACCCGTGTCTTTCATGCTTACTTTCATGTGAATTTTGCACTTTTGATGTATTTGTTGAGCTTGTAATGGTGTTGTACAAAAGATGGAAGTTTCGGGCTGAAACCATGCAATTCTGGATTAGGAAACTTCACTAAATAAATCTTCGCTACCATCGTGACCGAGCCATCGCGAGCGTTGGTCGCGAGGATTTGCTCGCGGCGAGAGTGGCCAATTCCTCCAGGGAGTGTGGCGACCGATCCATCGCGAGCGTTGGTCGCAAAGAATGGGTCGCGGCGATAGTGACAATTCATCCAGAGAGTATCGCGGCCGAGCCATCGCGAGCTTTGGTCGCGATAGCTCGATCGCGATGGCAGAAATTCTGACCTAAAGTCAGCGCCTATAAATAGAAGAGTTTGAAAAACCTAAAAGGAGGAATTTTTCCAGCAGCACGAAAATAGCTTTGAAGGGGTCCATAGCTCATCTCCTTCAACACTTGCTTGTCCTTGGGTGGCATCATAATGGGTTTTATTAATCTTTTCTCTCTTCTTGTTATAATATTGATTATTATGTTGAACTAATTTCCTAGTTATGTGGTCAATGGACCAAGATTGAGATTTAATGGTGTAATTGACTGAACATTTCTATATATATATATATATATATTTAGAGATATGTTGCTAGAGGATGTAATCTATTAGTACATAAACTTATTGTTTGCATTACGAAAGTGTCTGCATGAATTTTGGTTTATTATTAATATGGAAATTATTATCTCTATGAGAAATCATTAGGGTATGAATGAGTTTAGTGATAGTCTAGCAATAATAGTTAAGTTGATTGAGCCACGAAAGTGTTAATTGACCTAAAGAAGTGCAACTATATTGGGTGTTTGATTGCATCACTTAATGGCCATTGGGTGGAGTTATTGAATTCGAATCATCAATGCATGACAATAATTTGATGAGCCAATGTTAGGAAATACTTCTATCTTAAATATATATTAAGCTTCAATAAGTTGATTACACCAGTGACTCTCATAATTGTTTCCATTCGACCGCGTAACACTTCCTCACATTTGAATACATTCCTTCGTTACTCATAGCCTTGTTGAATTTAATTTCACCAACATCATTCTAAAAATCATTGACTTAAATTTCTGAACTTTTATAACATATTTAGTTTGGTAGTGGTAACCACCTCTTCCTTGTGGATTCGACCCCGTACTTACGGGAATATATTACTTCGACACATCCTGCACTTGGGATATTATTCCCACGCGTTTGAGCGTGTCAAGTTTTTGGCGCCGTTACCGGGGAAGTAGTTACGGTTGCTAGTACTACGCTAACGATTGTTGTTTTTATTTGTTTCATTTCTTTATTACATCTTTAGTTTGGTTTTGTTTTGTTCTCAGGTACTTGTGCATAATTGTATGCGAGGTCGTCGTTCTCAAGAAGGAATGCTGTTGCCACTGAACGATAATATCAACAGAGTCAACAGAATCGCATATAAATCAACTGATTCTAATTCTTCCACTTCAGAATCTGAGATGATGGAAGAAAGAGTAGATGAGGCCGAAAGGAGACAAATGCAGAATCAACACGAGGAACCTGTCATGCCTCCAGTCATGCGAGATTATGCACTACTAGTCATTGAAACTTCTCCATCGTGCATTTTATTGGATGAAATGTCTAGGAACTATGAGTTGAAGAATATCCACTTCAACATGCTGCCATATTTCCACGGAGCAGCTAGTGAAGATACTTTGACATTTATGCGGGAGTTCTATAGCATAATCACAATTTTCCCTCTTCAGAGGTTGTCTGAAGAGCAGCTCCGGATGCGATGCTTCCAGTACACAATGAAAGATGTAGCTAAGCAGTGGCTTATGACTCTACCAGCAGGGTCTCTTTGCACATGGTCAGCAGTTTACAAGAAATTTATGGGGAAGTTCTATTCCCATCAGAAGACCGCAGAGATAAGAAAAAAGATAGCTTGTTTCACTCAGGCTGAAGGAGAGTCATTTCATGAAGCTTGGATCGCTACAAGTTGCTGTTAAATCATTGTCCTCACCATAGGTACCCTTTGGAGCTACAGAATCAGTTTTTCTATGATGGATTGACTCTGAATTGTCAGGCCACAGTCGACAATGCTGCAGGGGGAGCAATTGCAGAAAAGACTATGGAAGAGACCTTCCAGCTCTTTGAAAAATTGGGTGCAAATTCACAGCAAAAGAGTGTTAGGGGGAAGAAACCAGGAGTTTACGAGATGAAAACCACTCCAGGAATGGTTCAGCAAATGGCAGAACTTAGCAGGCAAGTGCAGAGTCTAGTATCTTCTAGAGGAAATAGACCTGATGTTGCATGCTCCATCTGTGGAGTTAGTGGGCATGAGTTTGATGAGTGCTCATCTAGGGAGACTTGTCAAGAGTTTGAACAGGAGCAAGTCCAGGCACTTAATGACTATCCACAGCGACAAAGGAACGATCCATACTCCAATAATTATAATCCAGGATGGAGAAATCATCCAAACTTTTCCTGGAGAGATAATCAGCAACAACAGGGGCAATATCAAGCTAATCCTCCCCAGAGGTTTCAACCATTTCAACAGAACCAATACCAATCAAATGCTCAGAATTCTTATAATCAACGGGCTGGTCCTTCATCTCAACAAGTCAAACCATCGCTTGAGGATAAATTTGACAAGCTGATGCAAATGTTTCAGCAACAAGAGGCATCCACCAGGAAGATTGAGGTACAAGTTGGACAACTCGCTGAAGCCCTGCAACAACAAGTTCCAGGGAAGTTTCCAAGTCAACCAGAGCAATCAAAGGCAGTGACAGTCTTACGCAGTGGTAAGGTGGTTAATAATAAGGTTGGTGATGAACTTTCTAATGAATTTGTTAATGACGCAGGTATAGGTATACTTCCAGATTCTCCAGTGACAAAAGAGAAAGAAGTCTTTCATCCTACAAAGGAACCTATTCTTCCCAAGGCTGCAGATCCTTTTGTCCCTAGTGTTCCATTTCCGGGTCGCCTCTAGAAGAGCAAGAATGACTTGGCATTTAAAGACATCTATGACATTCTCTCAAAGGTCAACGTCAACTTGCCATTGCTGGAAATGATTCAGAAAATGCCAGCATACGCTAAGTTTTTTAAGGAGCTTAATACACGGAAAAGGCATTATGGGCACAACGAGCGGGTCATGATTTCAGAAACCGTGAGTGCCGTTTTGCAGCAGAAACTTCCACCCAAATTGAAGGACCCTGGGAGTTTCAACATAGACATCACTGTGGGAAATACCAAGAAGGAAAGGGCAATGCTAGATCTTGGGGCTAGCATCAATCTGATGCCTTATTCAGTCTACGAGCAGTTGGGTTTGCATGATTTGAAACCCACATCTATGTCATTGCTACTCGCGGATCGTTCTACACGACATCCGCGGGGGATTATTGAAGATATACTCATTCAGGTTGATAAACTGATTATTCCTGCTGACTTCGTCATCCTCGACATGGATGATGAGAAAGCAACAGAGAAAGATCTTCCAATTCTCTTGGGGAGACCATTCATGGCGACTGCCAAAACAATTATCGACATGCAAAATGGAAAACTGTCTATGACAGTCCTTGATGAAACAATCGAATTTAAGGTATTTGATTCTTTACCTTATCCCGTGGGTTCTCATGATTGTTTTCAAATTGATATTATAGATTCAATGGTCGATGAGGAATTCACTCAAGAGGAGCTAGAGGAGCTTATGAAATTAGAGAGAGAGTTGGAAGCAGAGGAAAATTGGGAGGAAGCTGATGAAACAGAACTTGAAGCAGATTTGGGCATAGACCATACAGAGAAATGGGAAACTGCTGTACTGCCTTCAACTATCAATCCACCCAAATTGGAGCTAAAACAACTACCTTCCAATCTCAAATACACCTTTTTGGGTGAGAAGGAGACTCTACTAGTCATCATTGCCTCAGTGAAGAGAGCAGACTGACAGATGTGCTCAAGAAATATAAAGCAGCTATTGGATGGTCAATAGCAGATATTAAGGGAATCAGCCCTACAGTCTGCATGCACAAAATCCTTTTGGAAGATGATGCCAAGTCATTCAGAGACTCCCAGAGGAGACTCAACCCCAACTTGAAAGAGGTGGTGAGAGAGGAGATACTAACGTTGCTAAATGTTGGTATCATATACCCAATCTCTGACAGCAAATGGGTAAGTTCGGTTCACTTGGTTCCGAAGAAGTCAGGTATCACGGTGGTCGAGAACGATAAAAATGAATTGATACCAACTAGAATGACCACTGGGTGGCGAGTCTGTATAGACTACAGGAAGCTCAACAAAGCAACAAGGAAGGATCACTTTCCTTTGCCTTTCATTGATCAAATGCTTGAGCGACTTGCAGGTCATGCTTATTACTGTTTGCTAGATGGTTTCTCGGGGTACAATCAAATACCTATAGCCCCAGAAGATCAAGAGAAGACCACCTTTACTTGTCCATTTGGGACATATGCTTACCGTCGGATGCCATTCGGACTATGCAATACACCTGCCACATTCCAACGGTGCATGATGTCCATTTTCTTCGACATAATAAAGAGGTACATGGAGGTATTTATGGATGATTTCTCTGTTTTTGGTAATTCTTTTGACTCATGTTTAGTGCATTTATCATCTGTGTTAGAACGATGTGTAGAGACTAATTTGACATTGAGTTGGGAGAAAAGCCATTTCATGGTTAAGCAGGGCATTGTTTTGGGACATGTTATATCTAATAGGGGTATAGAGGTAGATAAAGCAAAGACCGATGTGATTGAGAAACTTCCCCCACCCACTTCGGTGAAGGGAATTAGGAGCTTCCTTGGGCACGCAGGGTTTTACAGGCAATTTATTAAAGATTTTTAAAAAATTAGCAAACCCATGTGTGATTTGTTGTCCAAGGATGTTGTTTTCAATTTTGATCATTCATGTTTAGTTGCTTTTAATACATTGAAAGCCAAACTAACTACTGCCCCCATTCTCATGGCCCCTGATTGGTCTTTACCTTTTGAGATTATGTGTGATGCATCAGATTATGCGGTAGGGGCTGTTCTGGGACAGCGTGTTGACAAACTTCCACATGTCATTTACTACACTAGTCTCACTTTGAATGCCACCCAAATGAATTATTCTACTACTGAAAAGGAGTTATTAGCGGTTGTGCATGCATTAGAAAAATTTAGATCATATCTCATTGGGTCTGAAGTCATCATATATTCTGATCATAGTGCATTAAAGTATTTACTGACAAAGAAGGAAGCGAAACCGAGATTAATCTGGTGGATCCTTTTGCTGCAAGAGTTTAATATAGAAATCAGGGACAAGAAGGGAAGCGAGAATGTGGTTGCAGACCATTTGTCTCGACTTCTGGACTATGATGACAACCAAGCAAGAGATGCTGCTATACCAATACAAGAGAGTTTTCCAGACTAGCAGCTATACGAAGTGCACACTGAAGAACACTGGTATGCCGATCTTGTTAATTATATATCTGACCGTATTTTGCCTGCAGATATGTCATCACAGTAAAAGAAGCGTCTATATGCATCTGCCCGGTATTACTATTGGGATGATCCATACCTTTTTAGACTTGGGGCCGATCAGATTGTGCGGCGATGTGTTACAATTCTGTCACGATGGGCACTGTGGAGGGCATTTTAGAGCTAAGAAGACAGCTCTGAAAATTCTGCAGTCTGGATTTTATTGGCTGACGTTGTTTAAAGATGCCTACAGTTATTGTTTAACATGTGATAGGTGTCAGCGTCTGGGCGGAATTGGCAAAAAGGATGAGATGCCACTTACCAACAACTTGGTAGTGGAATTGTTTGATTTATGGGGGATAGACTTCATGGGACCTTTCCCCACCTCATTTGGGTACAACTACATCTTGGTAGCAGTTGATTATGTCTCCAAATGGGTGGAGGCATTGGCGACACGGACAAATGATAGCGCCACGGTTGTCAGTTTTCTGAAGGAGATGATCTTTGCTAGGTTTGGCACTTCTAGAGCTATTATTAGTGATGGGGGGAGTCATTTTTGCAATAGATCCTTTGCGGCATTACTAAAAAAATACAACATCTCTCACAAGGTGGCAACTCCATATCATCCGCAGACATCAGGTCAAGTTGAGGTGAGTAATCGTCAAATCAAGCAGATACTTGAGAAGATGGTGAATTCAACACGCAAGGACTGGGCCAGCAAGTTGAATGATGCTTTATGGGCTTACTGTATTCAAAACACCAATTGGAATGAGTCCTTACAGGTTGGTCTTTGGTAAAGCGTGTCACCTGCTAGTTAAGTTGGAACATCGAGCGTATTGGGCTATTAAGAAGTTCAATTTTGATACGGATAAAGCTGGTGAGGAGCGGAAACTACAACTAACTGAGTTAGAAGAATTGAGGCTGCATGCATATGAGAACGCAAAGCTATACAAGGAGCGAACGAAAGCTTACCATGACCGGAGGATTCACCTAGAGTGTTTGAGATCGGTATGAGAGTGCTCTTGTTCAATTCCCGGCTCCGATTGTTTCCTGGCAAGCTTAAATCCAGATGGTCCGGACCGTTTCGAATAAAAGAAATTTTTCCACATGGAGCTATAGAAGTGGAAGATGAGAAGACTGGAACCTCATTCAAAGTTAATGGACAACGTTTAAAGCAATACCATGGTGAGATTCCTCCCAGGACTGTTGTCCATTTCATTGAGCCAGTCAATGTCCCTTGAGGGAACGCACCGTCTTGCCTAGACGTTAAATCGTGCACTTGGTGGGAGGTAACCCACCCATGTAAGTTTTATTTATCGTAAGTTTGATTGTTTTTTTTGTTTTGGATTTCAAGTTGTTTTATCTTTAGATTGCTTTTGTGTAATTTGTTTTAAGGTCAGGTTTTTTGATGTATTTTTGTGTTTTTGTGGTGCACAGGGCAACGAGTTAAAAAAAAAAAAAAAAAATTTCCTAGTGAGCATCGCGATCAATCTTCGCTACCGTTGGTCACGATGAGCAATCGCGATACTCACTGCCCCTAAAACCAAAATAAAAATTTTTGAAAAAACCTTCCCAGTGAGCATCGCGATCACTCTTCGCGACCGTTGGTCGCGATGAGCAATCGCGATACTCACTGCCTACAAAATAAAAATTTTGTCAAAACTTCCCAGTAAGCAGCGCGATCACTCTTCGCGACCGTTGGTCGCGATGAGCAGTCGCGATACTCACTGCCAGCCACGAACAACATGCATCGCGAGCAAGACCTCGCGACCACTGTTCACCATGACTCCTCGCGATGCAGTTTCACTTAATCAAACGGCAGCGTTTCAACCCAGCAGAGGTCTCGCGATCAACTTCTCGCGACCGTTGGTCGCGATAGAGAGCTCGCGACGACGAATTGGGATTAAATCCCTAGCTTGCGCAACAGCCCACCATTTTACCTGTAGCACTCGCGAGTGCAAATTGGCCGAATCTTTTCATCTTTTTCATCTCCAACTCGGGTTTTTGTGACTCATTGCAAGGTAATTGCTTTCCACTCTTCCATAGTTAAGATTTTGTTAAAGCAATATGAACTTCAATGGTTGGATTTGGGAGTGATATAGTGCCTAGGAGTGTTTGTGGGTTGTGGAGTGTTAATTATATTCGGTGATGGTGTTTTATGGAGTGGAGAAGTGATTATTGATAGTAGTATGCTAGTGTAGTGCTTGTGTTCGTGTTGGTTTTGTGCATTTATTTTAGGAGGATTGTTTTTCAACGGATTCGTGAATTGGTGGGTATGGCAAGACTCAAGGATTTCAATGAAGAGTACCCTCACCGCTATGCTTCGTCATCTTCCAAAGGGAAGGGTAAACAAAAACAGGGTGGTGCCAAAGGCAAAACGAAGGTCCCCGAACCACCAAAACCGCGGAATGTGGGTGATCCGAACCCCGAATTTCCAGCCCGGTTAAAGGCCCAGGCAGACCGGCAGCTTCTCCTGGAGCGGGGCATTAATGTGGAAGAATTGTCCACCACCTTCGTTGCCAACCATGTTGATCAGCAGGGGTGGGGCAACTTTGTGAGACTACCGAACCGGGAGAATGAGAATGTGATTCGTGAGTTTTATGCGGCCATGTACCCACCTCATTTTCATAACCATGGTATAGTGCCAGTTCGAGGGGTTCAGATTCGGATCACCCCAGAGATTATTAATCAGCATTTCGGCACAGTCCCGCAGCCACATCTCCGCCTAGGTTATCCAGAGCTACCACTATTTTCGGATCACAACTCAGAGTTGGTCGCTAGTTTAAGGATGTCAGGAGAGGGGGTGTGGCACGAAGGCGATGGCTCTATCAGGCACCGGCAGCTGCACATTGATGCAGCATTTTGGCAGGTCTTTGCTGATTTTTCCTTGAGGCCAACCAAGCATCGCACGACCCTTATCATGGAGACCGCTTGGTTGATTCACTGTATCCGGGCGGGTCTAGCTTTAGACATAGGGGTCCTGATTCGAGATGAGATACTCTATGCGGGCCGGCGCTTGTGGGGTGTATTGCCATTTCCATGCTTGATTACTCACATCTGCGTTTCACATGGCCTCGATGTTTATGCTGAGGCAGAGCTTCAGCACCTCCACGTCCCACTCCCAAACATGAACAGGACGACTTATAATAACCTGGCAAGACGGAGAGGGCTGCCTACCGGAACCCCAGCCTTTGGCAGAGGATGAGGATATGGATGATGTGCTTGCAGCTATTGCTGCCTTTGACGAGGGTAAGGACGATCTCCAGGATTCACCAGGATTAGCCGCCAGGGCTAATAGACGGACAGGAGCCGGCAGTTCCCGAGCACGAGCAGAGGGAGTGGGGGAGAGCTCTCAGTGGGGCCAGGTTATGGGGGCCTTGCAGAACATTCAGAGTCGGTTGACCGATATGCAGCTGCACTTTGATCAGCGTATGGATCGACAGGATGCAGTCATCAACGACATTAGTAGTGGCCTCGAGACACTCACCTCAGATTTGAACAAGAAGGGGTTGATAGTGCAGACATACCAGCGCAAGAGGGTGCGTTCTGAGTCCGAGTCCTCGAGTCAGCAGCCACAGCCACCTCCACCACCACCGACAGCATGATTCTCCATTATTTCTCCATGTGACTGTTTTTATGAACTTTGTTTTTACTTTTTCTTTTTATATTCTGTTTTGAACTCTTTCTTTGCTTTGCACATGGATTATCTTAATGTCAGTTTCCTTTGTTTTTAAACTCCATATATGCACTATTTTTCCTACTGTTTCCTTGTGCTATGCTGTTAACCATTGAGGACAATGTTTCATTTAGGTTTGGGGGTATTTATTGGTATTGTATTTGTGTTCCTAATTTTTGTTTTCTGTTTTAGAGCTGTTTTAGGATGTCTTGAGCTATATTTACATTTCGTATGGATATCTAAATAATTGTGCACTGTGTTGAACATGGATTCCACAGAGTTTTATCTAGTATGTTTCCAATCTGAGTTTTGTACATTAAAGTCATGTGAGTTCTGACATCTTGCCATTTTAACATGTAAGTCTTTCAACTAGTGAGCTTAGATTAATAGTAGAGACTTCCATTGGTGAGAATTGATCCATATCATATTTTTCTGAGAGTTGTCGTTTCTATTCTTATATACGCACTCGTGGTTATTGAAATTAGATTGATCTCTATAGGTTTGCATTGGATGTTAATGAACTGCCATTATAAGAATCTTGCATAGTTGTGGAATGATGATTTGAGTGAAATTTGGAGAGGTGATTTAAGGCATGGTGTTGAAATTCCTAAAAAGATTAATGTTTTCCCGCCCACTTTAGCCCTTTGAAAGAAAAAGAAAAGAAAAGAAAAAGAAAGAAAAAGAAAAGAAAAAGAAAAGAAAAGAAAAGAAAGAATAAATTTATATATATATATATATATATTGAGAAAATAAAAATGTTAAGAGCCGATTGAATCCCTATGTAAACGAGGGTGAGGTTTCTCTACCTATTTCCAAGTTGATTGGATTCGGTTTTTCGCCCTTTGTGCAGCCAAGCCCCTTATGCACATTACAACCTTAAATGCTTTTTGATCTCCTAATAACACTCAATATTGTTGTTTGATACTATATGCAGTGATGCTTCTGTTCGTAATGTTTACTATCGTTCATGAGATCCTTTGATTACAAATGTTGCTTCTTTCTGATTATTATATATACGACTTCTTTTTGTATTCTTTTGCTCATTAATTCCAATCGTACGTTATTGAGAGTGTGAAAACTTAGGTTCTGAGCGTACTGAGGGAAATCTGGTTAGCTTAGAGTCGAAGCGAATTACATCCAAGGCTCACGAAATATGAAAGGATTACGGTTTTTAATGTTTTGATTATCAGTGTCTTAATGAAATATTTGATGCACCGATTTGGTTGGAAATCGGTTAGTCTGACTTAGTGTCATTTTATGTGCTTTCACGAGTATGCCTTTGTTTGGATTGACATGTGGGTGTGTATGTGGCTCCGGTATCGTGGTTGTAGACTAGTTTTCTGTTAGTGTGTTTTTTGTTTTATTTATTTTCTTCTTGTTGTGCCAATTTGCTTGAGGACAAGCAAAAGATAGGTTTGGGGGTATTTGATCAGTTCATATTTGTTGCTCTTTTTGAGCCCTTTACCCGTGTCTTTCATGCTTACTTTCATGTGAATTTTGCGCTTTTGATGTGTTTGTTGAGCTTGCGCAGATTTTAGGTGTTTATAATGGTGTTGTACGAAAGATGGAAGTTTCGGGCTGAAACCATGCAATTCTGGATCAGGAAACTTCACTAAATAAATCTTCGCTACCATCGCGACCGAGCCATCGCGAGCGTTGGTCGCGAGGATTTGCTCGCGGCGAGAGTGGCCAATTCCTCCAGGGAGTGTGGCGACTGAGCCATCGCGAGCATGGGTCGCGAGGATTTGCTCGCGGTGAGAGTGGCCAATTCCTCTAGGGAGAACTGCGACCGATCCATCGCGAGCGTTGGTTGCGAAGAATGGGTCGAGGCGATAGTGACAATTCATCCAGAGAGTATCGCGACCGAGCCATCGCGAGCTTTGGTCGCGATAGCTCGATCGCGATGGCAGAAATTCTGACCTAAAGTCAGCGCCTATAAATAGAAGAGTTTGAAAAACCTAAAAGGAGGAATTTTTCCAGCAGCACGAAAATAGCTTTGAAGGGGTCCATAGCTCATCTCCTTCAACACTTGCTTGTCCTTGGGTGGCATCATAATGGGTTTTATTAATCTTTTCTCTCTTCTTGTTATAATATTGATTATTATGTTGAACTAATTTCCTAGTTATGTGGTCAATGGACCAAGATTGAGATTTAATGGTGTAATTGACTGAACATTTCTATATATATATATATATATATATATATTTAGAGATATGTTGCTAGAGGATGTAATCTATTAGTACATAAACTTATTGTTTGCATTACGAAAGTGTCTGCATGAATTTTGGTTTATTATTAATATGGAAATTATTATCTCTATGAGAAATCATTAGGGTA
The DNA here is from genome assembly GCA_003430845.1 of Xanthoceras sorbifolium. Lineage (NCBI taxonomy): Eukaryota > Viridiplantae > Streptophyta > Magnoliopsida > Sapindales > Sapindaceae > Xanthoceras > Xanthoceras sorbifolium. Next base: position 37,827,791 of record CM010608.1, read on the forward strand.
TGAATGAGTTTAGTGATAGTCTAGCAATAATAGTTAAGTTGATTGAGCCACGAAAGTGTTAATTGACCTAAAGAAGTGCAACTATATTGGGTGTTTGATTGCATCACTTCATGGCCATTGGGTGGAGTTATTGAATTCGAATCATCAATGCATGACAATAATTTGATGAGCCAATGTTAGGAAATACTTCTATCTTAAATATATATTAAGCTTCAATAAGTTGATTACACCAGTGACTCTCATAATTGTTTCCATTCGACCGCGTAACACTTCCTCACATTTGAATACATTCCTTCGTTACTCATAGCCTTGTTGAATTTAATTTCACCAACATCATTCTAAAAATCATTAACTTAAATTTCTGAACTTTTATAACATCTTTAGTTTGGTAGTGGTAACCACCTCTTCCTTGTGGATTCGACCCCGTACTCATGGGAATATATTACTTCGACACATCCTGCACTTGGGATATTATTCCCACGCGTTTGAGCGTGTCAGTCTTCAAGATTTATATGAGGTAACTGAGAGATCTGATAATCTTACTCTTTTTTGCCTCTTTGCTGATTGTGAACCAGTGAGTTTTGAAGAAGCTGCTCAAGAAATGAAGTGGAGAGATGCGATGGATGAGAAAATCAAGGCCATTAAAAAGAACAACACTTGGGAACTTATTCCACTTCCAAAATGACACAAGGAAATTGGTGTCAAATGGGTGTACAAAACAAAGCGAAATTCTAAGGGAGAGATTGAAAGGCACAAGGCAAGGCTAGTTGCGAAGAGCTACAGTCAAAGAGCTGGAATAGACTATGATGAGGTATTTGCTCCAGTTGCTAGATTAGAAACTATAAGACTAATCATTTCTATGGCAGCGCAAAACAAGTGGAAGATACATCAGATAAATGTAAAGTCTGCCTTCCTAAATGGAGTTCTTGAAGAAGATGTCTACATTCAGCAACCACTGGGTTACGAAGTCAAAGGCCAAGAAGACAAAGTTCTAAAGCTGAGAAGAGCTCTCTATGGGTTAAAGCAAGCACCAAGGGTATAGAATAGCATAATTGACAAGTACTTCTAACAAAATGGCTTCACCAAATGTCCCTACGAGCACGCCCTATATATTAAGATCATGAATGGAGATATTATGGTAGTATGCTTGTACGTGAATGATTTGATTTTCACTGGCAATAACCTAAACCTGATTGAAGAGTTCAAGAAAGCAATGGCCAAGGAATTTGAGATGACTGACATCGGATTAATAGCGTACTATCTTGGTATTGAAGTCAAGCAAAAGGAAGAAGACATCTTTATCTCCCAAGAAAATTATGCAAAGGAGATACTCAAGAAGTTCAAGATGAATGATTGTAAGCCGATAAACACGCCGGCAGAATGCGGAATCAAACTATCGAAGCATGGTGAAGGTGAAAGCATAGATCCAACATTCTTCAAGAGTTTAGTTGGAAGCTTACGCTATTTGACGTGCACAAGGCAAGATATTCTTTATGCTGTTGGACTTGTGAGTCGATACATGGAGAATCCAACAACCACCCATTTCAAAGCCGCTAAGCGAATCCTCCATTATATCAAAGGTACAATTGATTTTGGTTGTTTTATTCAATTTCTAATGATTACAAGCTTATGGGATATAGCGATAGCGATTGGGGTGGAGATATAGATGATAGGAAGAGCACCAGTGGGTTCGTGTTCTTCAAGGGAAATACAGCTTTCACACGGATCTCAAAGAAACAACCGATTGTCACCCTATCCACTTGTGAAGCCGAATACATAGCTGCTGCTTCGTGCGTTTGTCATGTAATATGGCTTAGACATTTGCTGAAAGAATTAGATTTTCCACAAGAAGAGTCAACTGAGATTTGTGTCGACAACAAGTCAGCCATTGCCCTAGCAAAGAATCCAGTGTTCCATGATTGAAGCAAGCATATTGATACTCGTTACCGCTATATAAGAGAGTGCATAGCGAAAAGGGGTGTGCAAATGGAGTACGTGAAGTCCAAAGATCAAATTGCAGATATTTTCACCAAGCCACTCAGGTTTGAAGATTTTTCGAGATTAAGAAGTTTGCTTGGCATGATAAAACAAGTTTAAAGGGGGGTGTTCAAGTATAAACTTATTTTAGGCCCAAACTAGGTAAAGGTCTGAACCATTATAGGAGCCCAAACCCAAGCCCAAATAAATTAGAGTCCATGTCCATAAATAAGGTCTAAGCCCTCTATCTAGAATTCTCTAGGGTTTGGTAATTAGGCATAAAAATCATGTGGTCAATTGGAAGGATATGGAAGGATGTAGAAGGATGAGGTGTATGGTTATTATAATTTTGGATTAGTTTATTTGTGTGGTCTAAAATTATTTGTAAGTAGTATAAATACCCCCTTCCCATTTTGGTTTAGACATCAAGAAGAAGCAAAGCTTCTAAGTGAGTGAAGAAGAAGCAAAAGAGTGAGTTAGTTCTTGAGTGGGAGTTTTCTTGTAATATTTGTTTTAAATTTAAATAAAAGTTATTTGAGTGTTTTATTTCCAACAAGATTTTGATTTCCTGAGACAACTGTGAGTGGGTTTCTTTTCTTCTCATTTTTTCTTTCATATTTTTATTTAGTTAAATTGAATACCTTTTTTTTCAACAAAAATTCATTACAAGTTTACAACACAACACACTTACCAATTATGTAAGTAAAATGTGGTTGATTAGTCATGTCATATCATGCATTGTGATTGAGACAAATGCGTCTATTAATGTTCTTCACTTACATGGACTAGTACTAAAGCGTCCGCATTTTATTAATAAATTAAGTTCATGCATTTCTTTTATCAAACATGTATCTCCAATGTATGTATTAATAATTTTATTAATTCACGATGAATATAAAATTATATATGTATCTCGAATGTACGTATCAATGATTTTATTAATGCACGATGAATCTAGACATGCTTTAAATTTTAAAATTATGTAATCTCCAAGATATGTATCAATGATTTTACAGTGAATCTAGAAATGTTTTGATTTTTAAAATTATGCACCAATGTATGTATTAATAATTTTACTAATTCACGATGAATATAAAAATGTTTTAGATTTTCAAAATAACTTTTCCAGATTATATATGTGTGTGTGTGTGTGTGTGGTGTGACAACTCGAAAACATTATCCAACTGAATGAACATCTTTTTCCGGCTTATTAAACATATCTACAAAAATTCAAAGTGCCAAACTTGATTAAATTTTCTTAACTTCATATAATTTTTTTTTCCCTAATTCTTCAGTACAGTTGGCCCTCAGAATTCAACAGTTTTAATTCCGCCATGTCTATCTCAGAGGGTATGTTTATTCTTCTTTCTCTGTAAATTTTTTATTTATTTTAAATCTCAATTGCATTCTTTTATTATATGCTCATATATGCATCTTCAAGCATGATTTATTTCTCCTACATGGTTTTTCTTTTCTTTTTATTTTTAGACATTTTACGGGAGGAAAGAGATTTTCAACCAGCTCACTTTACATTAAAAATTGAGTCATACTCGTCACTATTGGATGAAGAAGAAAGATTCGAGACTACAAATGGTATATGTTCAAATGCTCATCTGCCTTATTTATTTATTTATTTTCTCTAATACTCGTATATATAAAATTGGTGTTTTTGTGTTAGGAAATTGATTCTCTATCCATATGGAAACAAGACTTGTAAAGACCATTGTAACAATGGTGAAATCAACAGAAATTGAAAACCCTAGACTAATAAGAACATTCGAGAGAGTAAAGATGAAGACGAAATCAGATTTTTGATAATCTGATTTCATCTGTTGACCTCTTATATATATATATATATGTGTGAGGTTAAGATAGAACCATAGTTAGTTGACTGTGGTTAAACAAACTCAACCATGCTGATGTCAATTAGTTACAATCTAACCACCATAACTGAACAACAACAATAATCAATTATAAACAAATTACAATTAGTTCTAACACTCCCTCTCAAATGCAGCTAAGTCATATCAGCAAGTTTGAATCTTAATTTGGAGAACTGATCAGCAGAATTTGTTGTTGTTAAAATACCATCGAATTTGTTGTTGAAGTAACATCAGCACTCCCCCTCAAATGCAGCTGAGCCCTATCAACAATAAGCTTGGAACACAGCAGAATAAATCTGGAAATAGGCAAAGATTTAGTAAAAATGTCAGCTGTTTGAGCTGCAGTGGGTACATACCGAATTGCCAATTGATGAGAAGCAATAAGATCACGGAGAAAGCGAACATCGATCTCAATGTGTTTGGTACGAGCATGGAAAACCGGATTGTGTGCTAAGGAATTAGCACTAACATAGAAGAGGAATTCCAACCGAAGGGAGGTGAATTTCAAGAAGAAGTGACTGAATCCACACAATTTCAATTGCAGCAGAAGCAAGAGATCTATACTCTGCTTCAGTGCTCGAACGAGCAACTACCCGCTACTTTTTAGAGGACCAACAGACCAAGTTTCCACCCAAATAAATACAATAACCACCAGTAGATTTTCTGTCATCTAGGTTGCTTGCCCAATCTGCATCATCAAAACCTTCCAAGCTAATAGAACGAGAAGGTGTAAACTGTAATCCACAAGAAAGAGTGCCCCTAATGTATCTAAGAACTCTCTTAACAGCCTGCCAATAGAGATATGTTGGTGAAGCAAGAAATTGGCTCAAACGATTAAATGAATATGACAGATCTGGGGGAGTCAAAGTGAGATATTACAGAGCCCCCATGGTACTTCTATAAAGAGTAGCATCAGGGAAAAACATCACCAGCAATAGTAGACAGTTTGCAGGCTGGAGGTAAAGGTGTAGGGCTAGGTTTGGATTCAGCCATATTGGTCTTCACAAGAAGATCCCAAGCATATTTGGATTGTGTAAGAATGAGACTAGCAGCTATGCGATGTGCCTCAAAACCCAAAAAATATTGTAAAGACCCAAGGGTCTTAAGAGAGAACTGTGTGTTCAAATCCTGAATGACTTTGGAAATCAAATGAGGGCTGTTCCCAGTCACTAGAATATCATCCACATAAATGAGAACCAACAACACGGCTGTGGAGGATTTGTAGAAGAAAAGAGAGGAATCAGCCTTAGAGTTGATAAAACCCCATTGTTGGAGAGCATATTTCAACTTATCATACCATGCCCGAGGGGCTTACTTAAGTCCATAAAGAGACTTATGTAATTTACAGACCTTAGAGGGTTGTGAGAAATGAATAAAACCTTCAGGCTGACTCATGTAGACAGCCTCTTATAGATCACCGTTTAGAAAAGCATTATCGATATCAATATGTTGTATGTCCCAGTCAGAAGAAACTGCCAAAGCTAGAATAATCCTAATTGTAGAGGATTTGACCACAGGACTAAATATTTTCATAAAGTCTAAGCCAGGGGTTTGATGGAACCCCTTAGCAACTAATCTAACCTTGTATCGCTCAATACTCCCATCAGCCTTGTATTTAACCCGAAAGATCCACTTGCAGCCAACTACATTCATACTAGAAGTAAAAGGAACTAAACTCCAGGTTTTATTTCTATGAAGTGCATCAAATTCAGACTGCATGGCAGCACTCCAATTAGGATCACTAGAAGCAGCAGTAACAGATGTGGGAACAACAACAGCAGAAACAGAAGTAGAAGCAGCTGCTGAAACTGCACTGGTAAAGGATTTTGGTTTAAAAATCCCATTCTTGGACCGAGTGGTCATTGGATGCAAGGATTGAGAGGGCTGTTGCTAAGGAACAGATAAGGGTTGCACAGACTGTGATTATGGAGACAAAGACTGTGACTGTAGAGACAGAGACTGTGACTGAGCAGGTGGTGAAGCAGAACTAAAACTGTGATGAGCTGGAGCTTGAGAGGAGAACAACTGAGAATAAGGGAATTCCCCTTCATGGAACAGAACATGTCTTGTAATATAGACTCTCCCGGAAGGGTGTAGACACTTGTATCCTTTGTAACTATCACTACACCCTAAAAATAAATATTTGGAAGAGTGAAATCCAAACTTATGTTTATTATAGGATCTAAGCCATGGAAAACAAGCTGATCCAAATGTTTTGAGGTCAGCATAGTGAGGTTGTCTGTGAAATGCCACTGAGTATGGAAACTGGTTGTGTAATACTGGTGTAGGAAGTCTATTTAGAGTATAAACAGCAGTGTGAAAGGCCTCCCACCAGAAAGATAAAGGCATTCCAGCCTGCGCTAGGAAAGCTAACCCCATTTCCACTATACTTCGATGTTTCCTCTCAACAATGCCATTTTGTTGATGTACATAAGGACATGAGTATCTAGAAATAATCCCATTTTGTAAAAGATATGGAACTAAAGCTTTAAACTCACCTCCATTATCACTTTGAAGTATTTTGAATTTGTGATTGAACAATATTTCAACAGTTTTATGAAAGATAGGAAAAATTGTTTTGACTTGGGATTTAGTTTCTAAGGGATAGATCCAACAAAATCTAGTGAAGTAATCCACAAAACTAACATAGTAACAATAACCATGGGAAAAGGGGATGGGTGAGGGACCCCATACATCACTACTCACAAGTTCTAGAGGTGCAGTAGCCTTGAAACTAGAATCAGTATAAGGTAACCTATGCATTTTCCCAATCTTACAAGCATCATATGTACTGATTAGAGCAGAACTAGTACCATGAATTTTTAGCAAATCAAATACTCTTGCAAGCACCTGAGGAGAAGGGTGGCCAAGTTTTTGATGCCAATTGCTAACTAGAATAGAAATAGGAGCAGATAAAATGCCCTTTGACAAAGTAGATCTATTACAGTCAAATGCCCTAGTTGCATAAAAGTAAGGCTGTAATGAAGTAGTACAAGAATTAAATGTTGTACCAACATGATTAGCAGCAACAGAAGCAACATTATTTGCAGCAGTAGACATTCTAAAAACAGAATTAAATTGAGGCACAGAATTCTCAGCTCTTGGAAGGGTGAATTGGTACAGTCCATCCTTCAGAGTTCCTTGGAGCAGTATTCTCCCCGTAGTTTTGTCCTTGACAAAACAGGATGCAGCATCAAATATCACAATAATTTTGTTATCGTGTGTGAGTTGAGAGATACTCATCAAATTCTTTTTAATTTGAGGCACAAATAAAATTTTGTTCATATTCAGATGTGTATGAGGAGCAGTATGAGTGTAGATCAAAGAGCTGCCTATATGAGAAATAGGGAGTTTATAGCCGTTACCTACAGCTAGTTGATCAGGACTTTTGTACTCAATGTGGATGCTCAGATTGGAGAAATCTGGTGTAATATTATTCGTTGCTCCACTGTCCATGTACCAGCTAGGATCTCCAACTGAGGTTGGTGCTGCAATGAAGGCATTCACGGCTGAATTTTGTGGATAGATGTAATTTCCAGAATACTCTATCGGTTGCTGTTGAGCAAAATTCCCTTGCATGTTGTAATGTGTTGTAGATTGTTGTCCTTGCTGATTTTGCTTGCCAAAAGTACCAGCAAATGTCTGATCAAATCAATGGTAGATTGCAGAAAAATGCCCTGCTTTGCCACATAATTGACAAGTGAGTCTCTGATTGAAGAATCTGCCACCTCTGCCTCCTCTGCTACCTCTTGATCGACCTCGATTGTTATTCTGATACTGATTACCTCCTCTTACAAAATTGGCAGACTTGGCAGTTAAATTGGCCGAGGCTTGAGTCATGTCAATAGTTGTACTGGAATGATACTGCTCCAATCATGACTCATAGCTCATGAGTAAGAATTGAGCATCTTGTAAGGTGATTTCGTCTTTCTTTCCAGCAATATTACAAATTACTGGATCAAATTCCAGTCCCAAACCTCCTAAGATGTACGCTACCAGATCTTGTTCTGTCAAAGTTTGTCCTGCTGCCATCAAAGCATCTGTAATCCCTTTGATCTTGACAATATACTCACTAACCTTCATTGATCCTTTCTTTATAGACTGCAGTTGAGATCTAAGGTGCATGATCCTTGACATTGACTGCTGAGAGAACATATTTGTCACCGTGAGCCAAACTTCACAAGATGTGACACACTGAGTCACTCTTCCGAGTACAGATGCACTGAGAGTAGACATCAACCAGCTGACAAGCAACTGATCTATCTTCTTCCAGGTGAGATAGTTGTCGTTGTAGCTTTGTGTATGTTCTCCAGTGATTTCATCAACTGTATCAACAAACTTTGAAGGACAAGTTGTGGCTCTAGAGATGAAGTCCTCAAGATCAAAAGCTCGGATTACAGGTAAGATTTGTGTTTTCCAGTAGATGTAGTTGTCATCATCTAGTTTAATTGGAAGGTTGAAGTTTAGGTTTTTGGAGATGAGTAGAGACTAATTCTCTCTCTATTTTCTTGTGAGTTTTGGAGTTCGATTGAAAACTCCATGGTTATGGAGAGGAGGAAAAGAAGAAGGAGAGTTGATGATAGGAGAAGGAGATTCCATTATGCCTCTGATCGAGGCTCTGATACCATGTAACAATGGTGAAATCAATAGAAATTGAAAACCCTAGACTAAGAAGAACATTCGAGAGAGTAAAGATGAAGGTGAAATCAGATTTTTGATAATCTGATTTCATCTGTTGACTTCTCATATATATATATATATATATATATATATATATATGTGAGGTTAAGATACAACCATAGTTAGTTGACTGTAGTTAAACAAACTCAACCATGCTGATGTCAATTAGTTACAATCTAACCACCATAACTGAACAACAACAATAATCAATTATAAACAAATTACAATCAGTTCTAACAACCATGTCCCTTTATTTGGTAACTGGTGAAAGCAATTCTTTTCCTAATGATAAGTGCACTATTTGCGTCAACTTCAAATTGTTTGTGCTTAATTAGAAAACTATGAAGTACTTGACGATCCAAGGTAACACATACAATATATATACATACATACATAATGCACATTTTTTCTATTAATTTTTATCCATTATACACACAATTGACCCACACCGATACATACGTATAATTTAATTTTTCGTGCATTTACGCTTGCAGATGCTAAAAGAACAGTGAGGTATTTTGATAAGCTGAGAACTGAATAGGGTTGGGGTCAATTCTTTCACTTGACGAATTTAACGACCCATGTAATGGATATCGTGTTAATGACTGCTACGTTTTTAGAGCTGAAATTTTAGTTTTTCAACCTCCTTCTAGCATTGAAGAAATGATAACCTTGGTTAAGCAACTTGATAACTGATCTATACTCCGATGAATTTACTATTGGAGGGAGAAAAGGGTAACAAACACATGTCACACTTCTCTTATACAATAATATTTAGCCTGGCATGTTAACTAATTAAATAGTTATTCTCTTTACTTTTTCTCTTCATTCCAAGAAATTAGAGCTGTGTCCCAAAGGATATGAGTCTGGAAAGGGCAAATATTTGTCTATTTACTTGTGGCTAACAGATTGGGAAAGTGTTGAACCTAAAAGAAAACCGAATGCAAAAATCAAGCTACAAGTATTGGATCATTGTCATGTTAGAACCGTTGAAAAATCAGGCTAACATTAAACCAATTTGTTGTAGATTCTTGCTGGTTCGACTCAGAAGCGGGATGGGGTTTCAATACACCACTAAAGGATATCAATGAACTCTCCATTGGATACCTCAAAGATGATACTTTAATTGTTGAAGTTGAATTTGATGCCATTTCTTCAATTAAGGTTCGGCCATAGACATTTGCGGTGCTTGATTTGTATTCAGGTTGGGAGTCAAGGCAAATGGCTTCTCTTATTTATGTAAATATATAATAATTTAACTTCACCAGTGATTTCCGCGTTGTTAAATTTATTCGATCAATAAGATTGTGTTTACTTTGTGTGATCATATAATTGAAGTGTACATTTTTTTTAATGATTGGAAAATAAGAATTTGTGTTGAAATACTTGCTTGCTTCAAGAAATCATAACTGTTGTCCTTCAATCACGTACTGCCACTGCCGCAGAATTGTAATCTTGAGAGGTAGATGAAGGGCATTACTACAAAAGTAAAACGGTTTAGTACTGATAGAATCTCCGAATGATGATATGAGGATTATATGCCTTACGTTCACCCATATAATGAAGTTGTGGATTTGACTCGGGCCTTGGTATGATTAGAGTTCAGCTTCAGCCTCAACACATCACTACTTTGCATATGATGATGAATTAAGACACTATCCAACTCAAGGAGAATGGCTTCATAAAACTCCCTTAAATTTGGAAGTTGAAAAGCTTGTAAATGATTACAAAGAGAATGAGATTGGTTATTGAGTGTATCTAGTTGTAAAAAGTCTCTATATAGTGATATGTTTCTGTCTTGTCTTGACGGCCGTAGTTTTTTTTAACTGTTTTGCGTTTTCATATGAAAATTTATGTTGTGTGATTCTATTGTTGAAGTGTAAACTTGTTTTAGGCCCAAACCATTTGAAAGCCCGAACTATTATGGGAGCCCAAACCCAAGCCCAAATAAATTAGAGTCCAAGTCTATAAATAAGTTCCAAGCCCTCTATCTAGAATTCTCTAGGGTTTGGTAATTAGGCATAAAAATCATGTGGTTAATTGGAAGAATGTGGAAGGATGTAGCAGGATGAGGTCTATGGTTATTATAATTTTGGATTAGTTTATTTGTGTGGTCTAAAATGATTTGTAAGTAGTATAAATACCCCCTCCCCATTTTGGTTTAGGAATCAAGAAGAAGCAAAGCTTCTAAGTGAGTGAAGAAGAAGCAAAAGAGTGAGTTAGTTCTTGAGTGAGAGTTTTCTTGTAATATTTGTTTTGAGTTTAAATAAAAGTTGTTTGAGTGTTTTATTTCCAACAAAGGGGTATCAGAGCCGAGTTGGAAGATGTACACTATAGCATATCAAAATTGAAGTTCTCGACGAGACGAAGCCGACGCCACAAAAATCGCCCCGATTGGAGTTCAAACGAGCCGATACATGGTGAATCCAACAACCACCCATTTCAAAGCCGCTAAGAGAATCCTCTGTTACATCAAAGGTACAATTGATTTTGGTTGTTTTATTCAATTTCTAATGATTACAAGCTTATGGGATATAGCGATAGCGATTGGGGTGGAGATATAGATGACAGGAAGAGCACCAGTGGGTTCGTGTTCTTCAAGGGAAATACAGCTTTCACACGGATGTCAAAGAAACAACCGATTGTCACCCTATCCACTTGTGAAGCCGAATACGTAGCTGCTGCTTCGTGCGTTTGTCATGTAATATGGCTTAGACATTTGCTGAAAGAATTGGATTTTCCACAATAAAAGCCAACTGAGATTTGTGTCGACAACAAGTCAGCCATTGCCCTAGCAAAGAATCCAGTGTTCCATGATTGAAGCAAGCATATTGATACTCGTTATCGCTATATAAGAGAGTGCATAGCGAAAAGGGGTGTGCAAATGGAGTACGTGAAGTCCAAAGATCAAATTGCAGATATTTTCACCAAGCCACTCAGGTTTGAAGATTTTTCGAGATTAAGAAGTTTGCTTGGCATGATAAAACAAGTTTAAAGGGGAGTGTTGAAGTGTAAACTTATTTTAGGCCCAAACAATTTGAAAGCCCGAACTATTGTGGGAGCCCAAACCCAAGCCCAAATAAATTAGAGTCCAAGTTCATAAATGAGGTCCAAGCCCTCTATCTAGAATTCTCTAGGGTTTGGTAATTAGGCATAAAAATCATGTGGTCAATTGGAAGAATGTGGAAGGATGTAGAAGGATGAGGTGTATGGTTATTATAATTTTAGATTAGTTTATTTGTGTGGTCTAAAATGATTTGTAAGTAGTATAAATACCCCCTCCCCATTTTGGTTTAGGAATCAAGAAGAAGCAAAGCTTCTAAGTGAGTGAAGAAGAAGCAAAGGTGTAAAATCTCACTTTTTAAATTTTATTTTAAATTATTTTGAAGGGTGTATTTGAAAACTTTTGAAGACTTTTGAAGAATGTGTGAGGATGTAAAAGATATATTTTGAAAGTTGGCAATTAAAATTATAATTTCTAACAGTTGAGGGACAAAATGGAACTTTTCCAATCCTATATCGATTCATCTTCTTCCTCTTCACGCGACCACCAGCAGCCATTGTTTCTCTCTATTTCTTCGTTTTTCCTCCACCTTTGACCTTGATTTCCGACCACGTCCGACCTCCGTTTCGTTCGTTCTTGGTACCAATAGAAAGCTCTTGCGACATAGAATCTATTGGTACCAACTTTGGAGATTTTCATGGCCGTTTGTGTCTCCGATTTGGTGGAGAAAGTTAGGAATTTTCCAATTCGGAAAACCTCCGATTCCGGCGGTTCTAGCCATTTCCCACTCCGGCCACAGTTATAAACATTGACGAGGGAGACGAGACGAACAAAACCCGACCATTTTTGGAGGTCGCCGAAAAGTTTCCAGAAAGTCGCCGCCGGCCGCCACGCACAGCGGGGGTAAGTTTCCGACCTCCGGAACTTAGAATTTGATTCTGAACCCGTTTACGTATTCGTTTTAAGTGTAAGATATTATTTTGAGGTTAATTGTATTATATGGCCGCCGTATATAAATTAAATAATTATTTTCTCGTGTAGATTTTACCGATCGGGATAATTAGGCTTGAAATCGAGGCCACTACGAGTAACGGGTAGCTTACACGAGGTAGGGGTTTCAAACTTAAATTTTTAGAATATTTTCCCTAAAAGGTTTGGATATAAATTGATTGTGAAAGTTTGAGGAAATGTTTATTTGAATTGTGGAATTGATTTGAGAAATAAATTAGAATGTATTGTGTGGAAAATATGATTTTTATGCAGATTTTGTATTTTGGGATTTTGATAAAAACAGCCGTTATGCTGCCGAAATTTTATTAAAAATGATGAGTTTACATATGGGATGCATGGTGGATTTATTTAAATGGTTTGGTGATTTTGAAAAGGTAACCGTCCTAGTCATTATATTATATATTATTATACGACTTTATGTCGGGGACTGCGCAGGGTATTTTCTGGTACGTACACCTTGTATATGAGGGTAGTACCAGGGTCACGGTGAGCCAAATGTTTTCATTTCAAGTATGAATGTTTTATTTAAAATGATAGGCCACCGGGTATGACTAGTAGACGTGTTGATATTACTTTCTGAAAGAAAGTGTTACTGTTTACTTAAAATTTTGTGAAAGTATTTAACTATGCAGGATTATCCCATGACTTTATAAAAATGATGTTTTTCACATACATTATCGGGGATTATACCCTACTGAGCTTTTAGCTCACCCCTTTTTATTTTCTTTTCCCCCCAGGGAGCGCCCACGCGGATTAGAAGATCGTTAGTTGATGTGGGTGAAGGCTTGTGAGATCTAAGGATTAGATTTCTGATATTAGTTATTAAATTTATGTTATTTGAGATTTATATTGATTAAAGGATTTGTATTTGTTATGGACCTATAACAAATGTTGAGATAACTCAGTTTATGAGTTAGGTATGTTGATGTGCAAATCTTGTAGTTGTGGATGATTAAGACTTCGTGATTGAAGCATGTTTCAGTATGAATATTATCTTGGAAATTGAATCTATGAATTCTAATGGGTGATCACATATCTGTGGGGTTATTTGGTGTTGACTTTTGAAAAATGGAAATATTTTTGTTTGTAAACAGATTTCTGTTTTGTTTGATACTCCGGAGTATCTGAAGGAATTTATTGTGGTTTTTATGAAATTTTAATAAAGTCCAATTAGAAACTATTGATTTTATTTACAACTCTGCCACGGCCTAGGGCCCGGGTCGTGACAAAAGGAGTGAGTTAATTCTTGAGTGAGAGTTTTCTTGTAATAGTTGTTTTGAGTTTAAATAAAAGTTGTTTGAGTATTTTATTTCCAACATCTATTTGATAGTGAAACTGAGAATAGTATTCTGGTGGCGTTACAACCGACAGGAAGAGTCGGTGCAGGCGGCAGTGGCGGTGAGCGGAAAAGAGCAGCAATGATGGCGGGGCGTGAAGAATAGGTGTGATGGTGTGAGACAATGGCAAACAGGTGCGAGACAATCTGGTGAGAGATGATCTGGTGTGTGCAAGTGAGTAGGAAGCCTGAGGTGCACCATGAGAGCAGATCCGGTGTGGGCGATTTCAACACCCAATAATGGCAAGTTATCAACCAGAAAACAAAAAAATAAATAAAGAAACAAAGCTTAAATTATCATAACTCTGATACCATGATAGTAAAACTGAGAATAATATTTCACAATCTGAATATGAAACCTATTTATAGGCTATATAGAATCTCCTATACCTGGAAACTAGACTAATATAATATATACAAGGAAATACGAATATATCATAATAATATCATATGATATATGGTAACATAATATTGGGTGATATTATTGGATAGATATGGTAACACTATTCATGTTTCTTTCATACCTTAAATCATGAATTCAATCGATCAGATTGTGTTCCATTTTATGCTTATAATTGATATATTATAATTCTATCTAACTGAAGATAAAATCTTGGGTTTCTAATTGTAAAATCAAACAACAATACAAAGTGTGTGATGAAAATAACAAGGTGTTTGACAAAATCCCTAAAAGGAAAAAATAAATGATAATGAGGAAGCTGTTGTTGAGAGAGAAGAGCTCTTCGATTCTTATTGAAAAACCTAATCAAAATAGATTACAAAGAACAGAATATATATACTAACAATCAGAATTTACTCTTCCCTTAACAAACTCACAATGCACACAGCATTGCTTCTTCAGAAAGTAACTAACTTCTAACAAACTCAAGCTACCACTAACTACCTCTAACAACCTGAAACTTGCGAGGTCAGCAACTAACTTCCAGAGCTGTGATTACACCTCTTCGACCTCTCATCAAATCTTTGATTATGATGCTTGCACGATCAGATGCTGACTTGCTTGAACCAGCAATACACTGCTGCACCTTATTTCGCACACATTCCCTACTTTTTCTTGTTTTCAAAACTTAGTTCAAATTACGTATATGTCCTTGGTATTTCTATGAATTGGGCCTTTCATGGGTTTTTTATGATCCATTTAATTTGTGCTACCATGCTCTGCACTTGAATCCATTGGGTCTTATACTAATAAGCATTATTAATAAGCACCACTCAAGATCGTATCCGAATATTGTACATAAGGAATGCTTTTCAACATTTTATTTTGTTTAAACTTGAAATCTAATAATTTTAAGAGCAAACAACACTTAGACTCCCTGATATTTATTTATCTATAAACGAAATTAACTTTTGAATTTATTGTCAAAAACCTCTCATATCGTTAGGCAAACTCCATTCAATTTAATATTTGACCATGCTTAAATGTTAAAAACAGTAAAATACCCCGAAATAATATATATAATTACTATTATTCATTAAATAAAAAAAAGGTTAAAATTGTCACCGTCCATCTCATCTTTTTAATTGTTCTTTTATAGTTTTTTATTTAATAAATATTAATAATTTTATATATTATTTAAGCACATTTTGATCTTTTTAACTGTTAAATATAGTCAACCGTTAAATTGGATGGGGTTTGACTAACAACAGGGGAGGTCTTTGTCAATAAACTCAGATGTTGATTCCACTTGTAGATAAGTAAACTTTAGGGGACCTAACTATTATTTGCTCTAATTCTAATATTTTTTTACTTTCGAATAGTTTGTTGTGATAAATCTAGGTACCAGGCAAGAACCAAATTTAAAATTTTGTTTTTGGCATTTAAAAGGGTCGAATATGCTTATAGCATTGTTGTGAAAACTGAAAAGTCATCAATTTATTTATTTATTTTATTTAATTGTTTTTTTTTTAAAGTGAAGAATCATCAATTTTGATATGAGAATAACATGAAGTCAGGAAATGACTTCACGGATAATATATGTTGTGTATTGAGATAGAATGGGTTGTTCTCGATTGATTTTGCTCGACCAATTTAATAACACATACATTAATGGATATCTTGTTAATGATTGCTGTGTTTTTGGAGCTGAAGTTTAAGTTTAAGTTGTCCAATGAATTCACAGTTGGAGGAAGGAAATGGTAGAGTGCATTTTTCACTTTTCTTATACAACAATGTTTAGTTAGATATGTCAAATAAGTACTTATTCAATAATATGTAACTCTATATATATTCCAGGAAATTAGAACTTTATCTAAAGGGATACGAGTCCGGGAAGGGAAAATCTCTATCTATGTTCTTATCGCTAGTCAATAAGGTGAACCGCTAATTAAACTTTTACCTTATAAATACTTAATTATTTTCTTCTATAATTAATTTACTTTAGCAAACATGTGACATTAAAATGTTTTCTTGTATCTTCTCAATTGTTCGATTCGGACGATGATATTGGTTATGAAGATTTAATTCCGTTAAGAGACATACATGAATACCTTAACGATGATAATATAATTGTTGAAATAGAGTTTAATGTAATTTCTATGATTAAAGTTGAAATTTGCCGTGCATAATTGTGTGTGTTTACATGCTCACAATATGAGAGATCATAGATTTGTACACATCTACGCAAAGTAAAGTTGTTGATGTTCCTTAATCGCGTGTAATAAAAATTAAAATGGCAGATTATGCTATTGTATTGCGTGTGTTTTTTTTTAACGTAAAATAGATTATCTATCTATGTTGATGTTATTAATCTATTTCTATCTATAATGCCTTTTCAATTAATTGTGGCATTGTTTTGATTTTCATTATATTTTATTTTTTGAAAATTGTTAAAAATGATCTAAAAATTATTGGTGAAATTGTTTTTAACCGCAGATGTAAAAATAATCGTTTTTAGCCAATTGGAGAAAAAAATAACATAAACAACCCTCAACCACCCACTTTTTGAATAATTTTAAAAAAACCCTTAAAATGAAAATTACAAAAAAAACCCATTTAAAATTACAAAAAAAACCCATTCAATTTAACCTAAAAATTATTACTTTCATTATTACATTCCTTTAGCCACCCACTTTGCTTCTTCATTAAAAAAAATTTTCTCTTATTATATTATTTTATATTTTTCTTTTTCTTTTTTAAAATCAAAATCTATTTATCTGTTTTTATCACGTTTATTTGTTTTCACCAACTCAAAAATTAAAGGTAAATTTATGAACATTATTTATATTTTATTTAGAATGTATTTTATAGATTTTTAAAGTTTTTTATTTTTTTCTTTTATTTTTATATTGTGTTTGTTTTGTAGTTGAAAGAATTTGGGTGATACTGATTACTAGGGTTTAGTTTTGTGAAATTTTAATGGTTATTAGTGAAAAGTTAGTTAGTGAAATATTTGTTAATGAAATGTTGATTAGTGAAATATTTAGTAATAATATTTGTTAGTGAATTCTATGTTAATAAACTGTAGGTTAGTGAAATATATTTTAGTGAAATGTATGTTAGTGAAATATAAGTTAGTGAAATGTTGGCTAGTGAAACATTTAGTATTGTTAGGGATATGTATGTTAGTGAAATATTTGATTTGTGAAATATTTGATTAGTGAAATGTTTGAGTAGTGAAATGTGTGGTTTGTGAAATGTTTGATTAGTGAAATGTTTTAGTAGTGAAATGTGTGGTTTGTGAAATATGTGGTTTGTGAAATGTTTGATTAGTGAAATGTTTGATTTGTGAAATGTTTGATTAGTGAAATGTTTGAGTAGTGAAATGTGTGGTTTGTGAAATGTTTGATTAGTGAAATGTTTGGTTTGTGAAATGTTTGGTTAGTGAAATGTTTGTTAGTGAAATGTGGTTAGTGAAATATTGGTTAGTGAAATGTTGGTTCGTGAAATGTTGATTAGTGAAATGTAGTTTAGTGAAATATTTAGTATTTGTTAGTGACATGTATGTTAGTAAACTGTAGGTTAGTGAAATATAAATTAGTGAAATCTTAGGTTAGTGAAATGTTTGGTCCGATGAAGACAGTCAAGGATACCTTCGAGTGGTGAGATCCAACGGCATAATAAATGCAGAAAATGTGGTGAAGCTGGTCATAATCGTTTGGGTTGCCCAAACCCACGCCAAAGAACTGCAAATACTGAGCCATGCAATCCTATTAGTGAAAAAGTTCCCGTACGTCGACAGAGGAAATGCAGTACTTGCAAGCAGTTAGGACATAACCGCGTTACATGCCAGTTTGTTGATCACTCTCAAACCAGCAACGAGACGAATATGTACACAGGGGGAAGTGCACAATAGAGATTAACTTTGGTAATTTAGTAAAACATTTTGTGAGATTATGTGTTGAACTTGTGTGACATCAAGGATAACTTTTATGAGAGAATATTTATTATGTTTGGTTAATTCGATTGAATCGGTTCAAGTTTAAATTATTTTTGTTTATATTAGTTCAATCAGCATTGTTTATGGTAATGATAGTGATTCGTTGCATCTTGTGTGATTGCATTGAATTGTTTAAAAATGATCCAAGCAGATTCTTACTTCCCAATTTTCGCTAATGTTGCTGTGGTATTTAATATGCTCATTTATGATTTCATCCTCATTAACGAAGTTGGTCTCAAATTATTCAGTCCAGGAAAGGACCAAAATGAAGGCAATTATGTCATTAACTCGTTAACATAAATGTTGAGGAAATTCATTGTTTTGATTTGTTTCTGCTGCATTTGTCTGGCGTAAAAACGAAGCAAATATTCTGCTGTAGTAGGCTAACATAATATGTGGCAGTGACCATGGCGAAACACCAAAAAATTCATATGCTCCCACAAAATATACCTATACCACCACTAGTATATACACCAACAAAAACTACCACCATCTATCTTTCACCTAAAAATTGTTCATTTCTAACATCACTCTACAGGTATACTATATGCAAATATTTCCATAGCAATCTCCTCCCGAATTTTATTTACATCACCTTCAACAAAATCCCAATTAAATTCTTTAAATGTCATAATATTGTCCAAGTACTTCATCACGAAAACCCCACAGTTGGTCCTGTAATTTTAATAAGCTTAGAAAATGTATACAGATTGATGAGAATAAGGGAGCTGCAGCAAGGGATCCATTGCGTGTTCCGGTTGGGCCAATAACAAGGGCAATGGCTAAAAGATTCAAAGAAGCACTCAATGGCCTAATTCAAGACACATGGGCTGATTCTGAATTATTAAAGCCCAAGATGAACCCACATGAAGACCAAGGCTTGATTAACATCATCAAGCCAATTGAGTGGGCCGAATAAGAGAAAGCTTGGCATAATTTCGAGTTGGGCTTGATTTAATAGTTGTTTGTTTTAGTTTTGGTCCATTTGTAAGGCAATTATGGCCATTCTAGTTTTCTATTTGTAAGGCCTTAATGGCTAGTTTGTTTCCTTTCCTTTGTTTTAGGGTTTCATTATATAAGGATATTAATGAATGTAAGAATGGCACTTTTCGATTTTGAATGAAAATAGAGAGAGTTTTCTCTTTGTTTTTTGAGAACTAACTGGAACTTATCAGAATTCTCTGTGGCGTTCCTCCTTGACTTATCAATCGAGTATTTCATCCTTGATTGTGGCGTCCTCCTTCATACCAAGGTTCACATCTCGATATAGGTGTTGGGTCGCGGTTTCCATCCGAACCAGAGGTTAGAACGAACTTTGGTATCAATCTTGTTACAATCGATGTGGCTCATATCACAGATATGAAGGAAATAATATATCACGAATACTCAAATAATGGATTACCCGTCTGGCTGCTGTGGCAGTAAGTCGGCCGAAAGGACTTCAACCTTTATACCGTCCGTCCAAGGAGCGATACCTGTATTTTCAAAGAATCCTCCACACCTCAACATTGACGGTAAAATTTTTATCAATGGCTCTATTTGTGAAATGCGGTGTGTTGGATCTTTATGCTTCTGGAGGGAGTCATAAATGACAATGACTTTCTTCCTCAAATTTATTTTGCATAAAATCCAATGGTAAGTGTCAATACAACAAGAGAGAAGGACCTGCAATGTTAACAATGGGTACATTAACAATAATGCAATGTGTTTGAAGGAATTTGAATACATTAACATATGACTGATAAGTGATGCATGGGTGCAAACTCACACACCACCAGCGCCAACATTTTTCACTCAACCATATAATTAAAAACTACAATCTTCTCTATAAGTGAAATGGCCAAAATGTCATCACTGTCCACAAACCACAAATTGAGTTGAATGTAAAGTTCATGTTCAACTCATCTAAACAAACCATACGAGAGGATAACTCCTAGTATTCCATTTGTCGAGCATATTATCTCTGCTGAAGACATCCTGTAAGGTTTTTAATTCACTGATACGACAATACATATTAACACGTGCAGGTAACCATTCTTTAGTTGCAAGCTTGTACTGCCATTTCTCAGGTGCACCATCATCATCCGTGACCTGCGTGAAAAAAAAAAAACATAAATGGTTATAGACACACATTTCGTTAATTTTTTTACTTTCTAAATTTGTTATATTTAAAAACAAAGCCATATATTTGAATCATGAACAAAATACTTTTGACAAATTTTAAATTTAAAGCAGAAGTAAAAGCTATATTTAAAAGGGAATATATTTCACTACCCTAACATTTCACTAACCAAACATTTCACAAATCAAACATTTCACTAATCAAACATTTCACAAATCAAATATTTCACTAATCAAACATTTCACTAATCAAACATTTCACAAATCACACATTTCACTACTCAAACATTTCACTAATCAAACATTTCACAAATCAAACATTTCACAAACCAAACATTTCACTACTCAAACATTTCACAAACCACACATTTCACTACTTAAACATTTCACTAATCAAACATTTCACAAACTAAACATTTTACTACTCAAACATTTCACAAATCAAATATTTCACAACAACCGTTCACACATTTCACAAACCAAATATTTCACAAATTTTAGATAAAATTTAACAACTGACCGTTGTTTGCTCCTCGGCGGGATTCATATCCAAAGTTGGAATAGATAAATTCAGTTGAAATCACACCTCAGGAACTCCAGGATATATACTGAAATTTACACAGAAATATTCAGAGCCCTGTTACACTGAAATTTACACAGAAACATTCAGAGCCCTGTTAAATACACAGGAATTGAGCAGCAGATAATGCACAGAGCATTCAGTTTATTAAATAATATACACAATCACATTCTTGACATCGGAAAATAAAATACCAATGCCCTGTTAATACACAAATAATCACATTCTTGACATCGGACACTTGAACATTCAGTTTCTCATAGATTTGGCCCAATGCCCTGTTATGATCAAGCCTGGTCAAGTATGTAATGGTTTTCTCAGGAATTGATGGTGCAAATTCCTTCAGGATCAATGCATTGGTGTTTGTGGGGTTAGCAACAACAAGAACCCGAAATAAAGGTAGAGCAGTCAAAATAAGCTCAAACAAGGTAGCAACTTTTGGATATAGTTGATAATGTAAAACATTCATCATCCTATGTAAGTAATAAAACCATTGGTAGAACTTACAACTAAGGTTAGCTCATTCAAATCATATTTGAATTTCTCAATTAAATTCAATTTTCCGCCATATGTGTGAGTATCAACACAGGTAATTACTATATACATATATGGATCCCTCAAAACCAAAATGGCCATAGTGAAAACTAGAATTATCAGTTTGAAACACCAATCACCAACTGCCATACACAATAAAAATAATGATAAAAAGAGCCTGAATGATGAATTTGAACCCCATATAACAAAGCAAAAGTTAGTGGAGCTACTAATTTTCACGTGTTATTATGGTTTCCTAAAGCTTGTTTCACTTCCATTTTGATGAACTGTTTACACAATATTTGTAAAGAATACATTGTTCATGCTATTCATAACTAAAAAGAGAAGGAAATGATAATTTTCCAACAATTCTGTAGTATATTCATGACCAATGGGTTAATAGTTGCTACTTGAAAATGAAATGAAAAACACTATCAAGTTATTCAAATTTCAACGTCATTCAGATGCCAATCTTTTCTATTTAAATAAGTTTATCACCTTGCAGTTTGCAACTGCGTGCTTTTCGAAAGCAGAAGCATGTGCCTTGTAGATCGAAACATTCTTTGACATGACATCCTTCCTCTCCATACCTTCTTTTCTCGGGAAACCACCAACCATAACCGCAATGTTGACCCCAGTGCATGCCTCAACAAGTCGAGGTAACAGTGAAGGAGAGAGAGAGGGAGACGCCCGCCGCGGCGACGGAAACGGCACGATGAGATGGACGAAAACGGCACAGTGAGGTGGCGGCGAGATGGCGGCGAGAGGGGGAGGGTGAGGTGCTGCGAGCGGCCGAGAGAGATGAGAAAATTGTTAGGGTTGAATTTAGGGTAAAAACCTAATTAGGAAATTAACAAAAAATTATTTAGGAAATTAATAAAAAATTAGGTATTTTAATTAATAAATGAAATTTGAAAAAAAATATTTTGGGTTCAAGTGAGATTTTACCCATCTATATATATAAGGACTAAATTATAATTTATCAATTTCAAAATGGTTAGAAACGATTGTTTCGTTTTTTTAGGTTAAAAACAATTCTTTCCATAATCTTTTGGCCACTTTTAATTTTGTCCCTTTTATTTTTATTTATCGATTGTCAACTAAATAATTATTGCACACTTGGTGGGGGTTCAAAATCAGAATTGACCAAATAATATTAATTAAATATTATTACATTTTGTAAATAAGCCCCACTTATAACTATTTTATAATCAATTCAATTATTATTATTATTTAGAAGTTTAAAATATTAAAAATAATAATAATATGAGACTTTGTAGTTGTAATTACAATTATTTAGATTTTTTTTTACCAAATAATACTGAACTTATCTGAAATTTGTTGAACAACATTCAGAATCAAAGTACATTAACCTGAAGTTTGATAAATTACACTCGGAATTAAAGTTTGCATAAACTTACATTAACCTCTCCTCCCGTTAAGTTTTACCGTTAAAAATAATTGTTGATAGCCTAAAAATAGTTAAAAGACTAAAATACCCATAGCTAAAAATAAAAAATTTAAAAATATTTTTTTGGTTCTTGATAAAAAATCTAATCTCCAATTGGATCTCCACCGTCCATCAATTCTGATGAACGATCGAGAACTAAATTTATTTTTTTATTTTTATATTTAAATAGTTTTTATTTTTTTTAAAAAAGTTTATTTTTTAATATGAACTCTATCATCCATCAAAATTGATGAACAGTGGAGATCCATTAATTTTTATAAAAAATTTAGAGAAAATCAAGGTCCTTATTGCAATTCACCCTTAGTTTTTTTTTAAAAAAATTTTTAACTAGAGATATTTTATTCTTTTTACTGTTTTTAGACGGTCAACAATTATTTTTAATGGTCAAACTTAATGGGAGGGGATGTCAATGTCAATTTATGCAAACTTTGATTTCAAGTGTAATTTATCAAGCCTCATATAGGTTGAATATTATTTGTTCTTTTTAATTTTTTTAATTAGGGGTATTTTGGTCTTTTTACTGTTTTCAGATGGTCAACATTTATTTTTAATAGTCAAACTTAAGTATCTTATACAAACTTTGATTTCAAGTGTAATTTATCAAATCTCAGGTAGGTTGATTTTTCAATTCAAGAGTTTTAATCATAGTATAATTCTTTTTTCCAACAAGGAAATGATTCCTTAATCAAAAGACAAAACAAAACAATGATTCCTTGATCAAAGTATGAGAAGTTACTCTAACAAGGAAAGAATCCCTTAATCAAAACACAACACAAAAAATGAATAACCAATCCAACAAGTTAAACTCTACCAAAACATATAACAAAACTGAACCGCATTCCAGCTCAGATTTTGATTTCCTGAGAAAACTGTGAGAGGTTTTGTTTTCTTCTCATTCTTTTTTTCATATTTTTATTTAGTTAAATTAAATGTTTTTTTCATATTTTTTTCATATTATATTCTTATGTCATATAATACGATGTGATTGGGACTAATGCTTATGCGCCCATTGATGTTATTCACCTACTTGAACTAGTACTAATGTGAATCTTGATATATTTTAGATTTTCAAAATTATGTATCCCCAATGTATGTATCAATGATTTTATCAATTCATGATGAATCTAGAAATATTTTTAATTTTCAAAATTATGTATCTCCTGTTAGGAAACTACATCTCCATTAATGTATGTATAAATCATTTTATTAATTCATGATGAATCTCAAAATGTTCTAGATTTTCAAATTTTACTTTTCCAGCAGGGGTCTTTTATATATATATATATACACCACATGCAGTACGACGACTACTTGCGGTATTATCCGACTGAATGAGCGTCATTTTTTTTTACATTAGTCTTACTATCTTATTAAGAATATCTTTAAAAGTTCAAAGTGCCAAACTTTATAAAATTTTCTAAACTTCATATAATTTTTTTCAAAATTAATTCTTCAGTTCAGATGGCCCTCGGAATTCAACAATTTAAAAGTTCTGCAATGTCTAACTCAGAGGGTATGTTCATTATATATATAAAAAAAAAAAAAAAAAATCTCAGTTGCATTCTTTTATTATGTGCATCTTCATGTATGTTTTATTTCTCTTATAGGCTTTTCTTTTCTTTTTACTTTTAGAAATTTTGCGAGAGGAAAGAGAATTTCAACCGGCTCATTTCATATTAAAAATTGTGTCATACTCATTACTATTGGATGGGATTGATGAAAAGGGAGGAAAATATGAGACTGGTACTTTTGATGTGGGTGGCTACAAATGGTATTATTCAAATGCTCATCTGTGTTATTTATTTATTTTTTCTCTCTAAAATTGGTATTATTATAAAACTGGTGTTTCGTGTTAGGAAATTGATTCTCTATCCACGTGGAAACAAGACCTGTAAAGACCATATTTCCCTTTATTTGGGAATTGTTGAAGGCAATTCTTTTTCTGATAAGTGGACTGTTTGCGCCAACTTTAAATTGTTTGTGCTTAATCAAAAAACTATGAAGTACTTGACGATCCAAGGTAACACACAATATATATATATATATAATGCACAATTTTTCTATTCATTTTTCTCCATTACAAACACAATTGACCCACACCAATATATATGTATAATTAAATTTTTCATGTATTTGCACTTGCAGATGCTAAAAGAACAGTGAGATATTTTGATAAGCTAAGAATTGAACAGGGTTTTGCTCAATTGCTTTCCCTTGACCAATTTAACGACCCATGTAATGGATATCTTGTTAATGACTGTTGCGTTTTTGGAGCTGAAATTTTAGTTGTTCAACCTCCTTCCAGCATTGAAGAAACGATAACCATGGTTAAGGAACTTGATGACAAAACTGTCAAAACATATACTTGGTCGATCAAAAATTTCTCTACCTTAGAGAATCATCTATACTCCAATGAATTCACTCTTGGAGGGAGAAAATGGTAAACGTATTACATATCACACTTCTCTTATACAATAATGTTTAGCCTAACATGTTAACTAATTAGGTACTTATTCTTTTAACTATTTTTATTGATTCCAGGAAATTAAATCTTTACCCCAAGGGATACAAATCGGAGAAGGGCAAATCTTTGTCTCTTTTATTGTGGCTTGCGGATTGGGAAACTGTTGAACCTAAAAGAGAAGTATATGTGAAATACAAGCTACGAGTACTCGATCATTTTCTGGTTAAAACAGTTGAAAAATCAGGTAAACCTCTCATGAACTTTTCAATAACAATGTTTAATTTTCAATAAAAATCAACTTACAAAAGCAAAAGGCTAACATTAAACCAATTTGTTGTAGTTTCTCACTGGTTTCACCCAGAAGCGGAATTCGGTTTCCAAGATTTGATGCCACTAAAGGATATCAAGAAACTCTCCAATCGATACCTCAAGGATAATACTTTAATTGTTGAAGTTGAATTTGACGTCATTTCTTCGATTAAGGTTGGACCATAGACATTGTTGTGCTTGATTTGCAATCATGTTGGTAGTCAAGGCAGATGGCTTCTCTTAATAAGTGATTTCCGACTTGTTAAATTTATTCAATAACATTGTATTTTCTTTGTATCATCAAGGTTAATGCGTCCTTTCTTTTATAATTGGAGAATAAGAATTTGTCTTTAAATACACATTCTCAAGGGAAATTATTAAAATCTTTCCTATAATTTAGTGTATTTATAAAAATTCCCCTCTAATTTTATTTACGGCTAAAATCCCTCCATAATTTTATTTTATAGTCAAAATTTCCCCTACCTTTAGTTTTAATTACTAAAATACCATTGACCCTTAACTTTTCAGTTATAAATATTATTAAATTCATCCTGTAATTTGGTATATTAGTCAAAATTCCACCTAGTTTCATTTATGATCAAAATTTCTCCTGTAATTTCATTATATAATCAATTTTCCCCATACCAGCAGTTTTATTTACCAAAATACATGTAACCATTAACTTTTTTGTTAAAATTTTTAGGACACCAAGAATATAAATATAAGTATCTATATATATTAAATAAAAACATTTTAATTTATAATATGAATGAATCTCTACCATCCATCATATGATGACGGTAGAGAGCAAAATATAAAATATTAAACAATTAAAAATTAAAAAAAATTTAAAATCTATGGAGATGGACGATGGATGTCCATTTTTTTAATTTTTAATTTTATTTATTTTTAAAAATTTTTAATTTCTTATATATATATTTTTTTAAAAATATTTTATGTTTATAATCTCTACTATTTATTTATAGAAATGAAAGGCGGAGATCCATCTTTTTATTTTTAAATTTTAAATTTTTTTAAAATTTTTATGTAATTTTTTATTGATTTTTTTGTGTGTTTATGATTTCCACTGTCCATAGATGGACGGTGTAGATCCAACTTTTTTTAAAAATTTTTTGTTAAAAACTTTTGGATACTAAAAGTATAGAAGTAAATATCTATTTATTAAATTATAATATTTTAATTTATAATATTAATGATTTTCTACCGTCTATAATATAATAGACGGTAGAGATTAAATATAAAATATAAAAAATTTAAAATTTAATTTTTTTTTAAAACAAATTAGATCTCCATCATCTATTCTACGAATGGTAAAAATCATAAACATAATTTTTTTTATAATTAAAAAATTAAAAAAAGGGATCTCTACTGTCCATCTCCATAGATGGATAGTAGAGATCATAAATGTAAAATATATTTTTAAAAAATAAAAAAATAAACCTCCACCATCTTAATAGATTTTAAAATTTTAAATTGTTTAATATTTTATATTTAATCTCTATCGTCCACCATATGATAAATATTAGAGATTCCTTGATATTATAAATTAAATGTTTTAATTTAATATATATGATATTTACCTTTATATCATTGGTGCTCTAAAGTTTTTTAATAAAAAAGTTAACGGTTAAAGGTATTTTTGTAATTAAAACTAATAGTAGGGGAAAAATTGACTATAAAATAAAATTACGGAGGAGATTTTGATCATAAATAAAACTATGGGAAGATTTTGACTAATACACCAAATTAGAGGGGGATTTTAATAATATTCCTAATTGAAAAGTTAACAGTCAATGATATTTTGGTAATTAAAACTGACGGTATGAAGGATTTTGACTATAAAATGAAATTATGGAGGAGGATTTTGGCCATACATGCTAGAGGGGAAGATTGATGTATACTTTCTTTTATGGTTGGAGAATAAGAATTTATGTTTAAATACACATTCTCAATTGTTTGTCTCCCAATCACGTAATGCCGCACAATTGTGATCTTGAGAGGTAGATTAAGGGCTTACTACAAAAGTCACACGGTTACACAGTGTAGTAATTAAATAAAATTTTTGGTTAATGAGACAAGAATGATTTGATAGAATATTCTTGACATTCACCAATATAAATAAAGTTGTGACTCGTATCATAATCTCTTATACCCTGCATTGTGAATTCAATCGATCATATTGTGTTCCTTTCTATGCTTATAATTGATATATTATAGTTCTATCTAGTTTAAGACAAAAATTTTGGGTTTCGAATGCATAATTAATATATATATTGTGTAAACGTAAAGAAAGTTTTTCTTCCTTAATTATTATCAATTACAAAGCTTGGTATTTATAACATAAGGAATAGAAAAAAAAAATAAAAGACAAATGACTATGAAGAAGTCAAGGTGGTTGGAGGTGATTGTGGCACCGCAAGCTATCACCGAAAGCTATGGCTGCCATTTGACTTCAACACTCCCCCTCAAGTTGGTGCATAGATGTCACTCTTTCCCAACTTGTCTAAGAACTTTAAGAACACCCGATTGGATACCCCTTTGGTAAGTATATCAACTAATTGATCTTCTGACCGAATCTTTGGCAGCTCTACAATCTTCATATCCAGCTTCTCTTTGATGAAGAACCTATCTACCTCGATATGCTTTGTGCGGTCATGTTGGACTAGATTATGGGCTATATCGCAAGCTGCTTTGTTGTCGCAATATAGTTGAACTGGCTGCTTTGAGGGGTAGCCTAGGTCTTGTAAGAGAAATTTCAACCATAGTGCTTCACAAATTCCTAAGGCCATTCCTTTGTACTCGGCTTCTGCACTAGATCATGCAACAACATTTTATTTTTTGCTCCTCCAAGTAACTAGATTACCACCTACAAAGGTAAAGTAACATGAAGTTGATCGCCTATCATCAACCACACCGGCCCAATCAGCATGTATATACATGGATATTTTGCTTGTCTGAGTTTTTAGAGAATAAAATTCCCTTTCCTGTAGCAAATTTTAAATATCTCAAAATTCGCATGACAGTATTCATATGCTGCTTACTAAGATTATGCATGAACTGACTAACAATACTCAGAGCATATGTGAGATGTGGTCTTGTGTAAGCTAAATATATCAACCTCCCAACAAGTCTTTGGTATCTCCCCCTGTCTACTGGTACCTGATTTGTCTCAATACACAACTTCAGACCCTCTTCAACTGGAGTATCAACTAGTTGACATCATGACATTCCAGTTTCCTGTAAAAGATCTAAGGCATATTTTCTTTGGGATAGAAAGATTCCCGAACGTGATCGAGAAACTTCAATCCTAAGAAAGTATTTTAAATGACCTAGATCTTTCATTTCAAATTCTCTTGAGAAGTAGTCTTGTAGGGCTTTTCTTTCTTCTTAATCATCTCCTGTTACCACCGTATCGTCCGCATAAACAATGAGTGCTGTAATCTTACCATGTTGCCTTTTTATGAATAAAGTGTGATCTGAATTGCTTTGACAATAGCCGAAAGCTAGCCTTGATTTTGTGAATCTTCCAAACCATGCCCTTGGGGATTGCTTTAGCTCATATAATGACTTCTTCAATTTGCATACCGTGTTATTCTTTTTCTCTGACATAATTAATCTTAGAGGAAGCTCCATGTGTACTTCTTCAGATAACTCCTCATGTAAAAAAGCATTCTTCACATCAAACTGTTGTAACGACCAATCTAGATTTACAGCTAACGACAATAGTACACGAACTGTGTTGATCTTAGCTACCGGTGCAAATGTCTATGTGTAATCAATTCCATAAGTTTGGGTGTATCCTTTCGCAACAGGTCTGGCTTTGTAGCGTTCGATACTACCATCTGCCTTGTACTTCACAGTATAAATCCAATGACACCCAACTAGTTTTTTTTCTGGTAGACAGTCCACAAGTTCCCATATCTCGTTTTTCTGCAATGATTTCATTTATTCATTCGTGGCTCCTTTCCACTTTGGATCAGTTAAGGCTTCTTGCACACTATTAGGAATAGCTACAGTAGATAATTGATTTTTAAAATGACTTATTTGATTCAGACAAACAATGGTTTGACATATAGTTACTCATGAGATATCTGACTCTACTTGAAAGTTTAGGTTCATATGTTGGTTTAGGAATACCTCTAGTGTGACGATGTGGTAATTGTTTTCTTGATGACTCAGACTCTAAATTAAGAGTACCCTCAATAGACGATGATTGGTTTGGTATATCAGCTAAGGCTTCCTTCGACCCATGTTGTCGGATAGCAGTGAAGATTGTGTCATACTGTCTCTTCCTTCTTCTGTCATTTCTTCTATATCTGGGAAGGCACTACCAGTTAATTGGTTCCAAGTTTATACCACCCAAATCTAATTCCCCGACCTCCTTATTTATGGATTTAGACTGATGATCATATGTAACGCCCAGGGTTGCCCTGGTACAACGTTACTCATAAGGTACTGTTCACTTTGGGTCGTCCGGGGCTGCTTTTGAGTGACCCGCCAATGTTGTCCTCACGGTTTTGCTTCGCCTCCCTCAATCAGGATTCGAACCAGTTACTTATCCATAAGTACTAATCCTTATCAAGTTGAGTACCAATAAAAAGGCGAATGTAACTGTAACATCCCGGATTTCGGGTAATTAATGTTATATATGTGTAAATAAATTTTACTATTTGAGGGGGTGAAAATGTAATTAAATGTATGTTTATTTTATGATTTCCAGCGG
This sequence comes from Xanthoceras sorbifolium, assembly GCA_003430845.1. Taxonomy (NCBI): domain Eukaryota; kingdom Viridiplantae; phylum Streptophyta; class Magnoliopsida; order Sapindales; family Sapindaceae; genus Xanthoceras; species Xanthoceras sorbifolium. The sequence goes on from CM010608.1 coordinate 37,858,305, forward strand.
ACCAGATTGAATGGTTGAAAATGATGTATAGAAAAATTGAAAACTGGACCAAAGAGCATCGCGACCTGGTCACCGCGACCACAGGTCGCGATGGCTCGCTCGCGGTGGAAAACACGAATTCAGATAGTGAGCATCGCGACCAGTCACCGCGACCACAGGTCGTGATGGCTTGCTCGCGATGAAAATGTCAAAATCGGGCAGTGAGCAACGCGATCTCCAGCGCGACCAAGGTGCGCTCGCGACGAAGGCGGTGCGAATGCTCCAGTGAGCACCGCGACCTGGTGGCGCGACCACAGGTCGCGACGGCGGTCGCGGTAGCGAAAAAAATATATAAAAAAAGAGAAGCTTCTCGCAGAAGCCAGAGAAAACAGAAACAGCGAGAAGAGAGAGAAAGAGCCCAGAAAAAGAGAGAAAAGAGAAGGGAGAAAGAAGAGAGAAGAAGAAGAAGAAGAAGAGGAAGAAGAAGAAGAAGAAGAGGAAGAAGAAGAAGAAGAAGAAAGAAAGGAAAAGAGAAAAGGAAGAAGAAAGTGGAAAGGAAAAGTGAAGAGAAAAAGGAAAGGGAAGGAAACGAAATAGTAGAACCGCGGATTGTTGAACGAAAACAAGGATTCCAGGTTGGTGTACTGTTGTTTTCGGAATCGTTACGAAAAGTCTTTCGTTATTGTTTTGTTTTTAGTTTTTGTTTTCGTTTTCATTTTCGATTATGTTGAAAGTTTTCATTTTCGTTTTCGTTTCCGTTTTCGTTTTTGAATTCGTTGGAAGATTTCGTTTTCGATTATTAGTATGGAAATTGTTTATGGTATATGAAAAATCGATGTTTGATGTCTTTATTGTTGATTTTGGACTGATTCTGTAATAGATCATATTTCGATTTCGTTTTCGAATATTTCGACTGTTATGATTTGTGAAAAATACTACTCGCAGGACTATTGTTTATGATTTGTACTATATTGTGATTACTTGAAAATTTGTTTATTGTAACGGCCCTAGGATACTTAGACATAGAAATGGATATAGGAGGTTGGTATACCAGCTGGGTTTTACTGAGCAGTACTGCGCCGTTATTATTGTGTGATTGTTGTTGCGGGGCAATCTCGGACAATCACACCGATTTTAGTGATCGTTGTTGCGGGGCAATCTCGGACGATCACAATGATACTAGTGATTGTTGTTGCGGGGCAATCTCGAGCAATCACATTGATATCAGTGACTGTTGTTGCGGGGCAACCCCGGACGTCACATTGACCCATATTCTAGTCCTAGTATGTTTAGTATTCTAGTGGGGTAGAATTGATTGGAATTGAAAAGTGAACCGAATGATTTTATTGATTGCATTCATTGTTGACCTCATTATGGAAATTAAAGTGATTGAATTTGTTTAATGCTCTGATTTTGAAATCTATTTGATTTTAAAATTGATTAGAAATGAAATATATATATATTGTGGTTTATTTATTCTTAAAAGATATTTATATTGTAGTTTATTTAATTGAGATTATAGAACACCCACTAAGCTTTATGCTTAGCGCGTTAGTTTTGTTTCTAACGCGTAGGTACCAGGGATCCGGAAGAAGCTAAGGATTGAAGAGACGTTCCCTGCAGATAGAGGCGGAGAGTCACATTTTGGGTAGATATTTATGTTCATGTGTAATATGAGTAATATGCATGCATATTCAGAGAGTCTGTAAATATGTTTTGTAAAATGTTTTGTAATTAATTATTTTACGTTTTCTGTCCTTTATTATTTAAATGCTTGTAAAGTCTGATTTGTTTTATTTTATAAATTGTGATAAAATGTTTTGATAAGTCGCACTAAACGGCAGAGTGCGCACTGTTTGAAAATGTGATAGAAGTGTTGATATTGGATTTACATTTGAATTGATTTGTGTAAAAACAGGTTTGGAAAGTCCGAAAAACAAACGGTACTCTGCCGAATTTTCGTAAAAAGTTTATTTATTTATTGCTATGGGCTCACTTGAAAACGATTTCTAAACTGTTTTATGGGCTCACAATGATTTTGAAATGAAAATAAAAATGAATTGATAAAGTTTTTGAAAGTCCGAGTAGCGCTCCCCGGGTCGGTCCGGCCGGGTCGGGTCGGGGGATGTTACAGTAACACCCCCTGACCCGACCCGACTGGATCGATCCAAGGAGTGCTACCAGGTTTTCAAAACTTTTCTTAATTCTGTTTATAATTTGAAACCCAAATAATTTATAATTTAAAAATCCTTTCTATAGTGAGCCCATCAAAATCAGTTTTAAAAATTTTGGCAAAGTTCCCTCTATTTTTCTGACTTTCCAAAACCTGTTTCAAATAAAAACTCAAATAATATAATTTCAACACTTCAAATTTCATTCTCAATCAAATGCGCACTCTGTCGTTTAGTGCGACTTTATAAACATTTTCAAATGAAATCAATTCATAATTAATATTTACAACCTTTGGAAACAAAAACATAAGCCATAAAAGAATTATTTACCAAAACATATATATAACACAATTACAAATTTCTGTATATGCATGCGTATCTGACTATATTATACAAAGATATATGACTACCCAAAGTTTGATGACTCTGATTCTTTGTCTGCAGTTACCTCCTCTTTAGTCTCTATCTCCGCCGGTATTTTTATTACCTACGCGTGATAAAAACCAACGCGCTAAGCAATAATGCTTAGTGGGTGTATACTAAAATAAATTTCAATGTAATATGAAACAATACAACTAAATGTCAAAAATAATATAAAGCAACAATTTAAATATCCGATACTGAAATTAAGCTCATTAACTAAAATTCAAATGTTTCTGGGTTTCAATCTCAACAACATTTCTTTAACTTTCAGTTCTTATTTGGGCCTCTGATACACATTACAGGGTTTACAAGACTGGATTACGGGTTTACAGTCGGTTTCCCATTTCAAAATGAAATGGTATCCGTATATTCACAGTCGGTTTTCCATTTCAGAATGAAATGGTATCCGTATTTTTCATCAGTCGGTTTCCCATTTCAAAATGAAATGGTATCCGTATTTCACCGTCGGTTTCCCATTTCAGAATGAAATGGTATCCGTAGAATCATCATCATAATCATCAGTGATGTTGGTGCAGTACTGCTAAATATACCCAATTGACATGTCAATCTCCTATATCCATATTTCCCCTTATACATATATTAGGACCATAAAATCAAAATTCAAAGTTTATAGATATTGCAAATTATTCAATCTTCAGATAACATTCATATAACCAAAAATTTTCTCTCAATCAATCCAAAATCAATAACCATCAACATTTGAAAACAAGATATTCAAAATCATATCAAATAATAGAAAACGGAACGTAATCATAATATAAGTCATAAATTAAAATCATTAAACTCAGTATAATTTACGTTTCTAGAATTTAAAAATCAATTTCAATAATTATTGTAACGCCCCTAATTTTTCGAATTATGAAAAGTATATTCTTTTTATAGTGCATTTGGAGAATAACGGGTCTAATTGACTATTGGTGAAGTTCATTTGGTAATTGGATAAGTGTGGAATAGTTTTGGAATAATTATTGAGATGGATTGTGATTAAGAGTAAATTTGTGTCATGATAGGATTTTAAGAAGCTCAAGGGTACAATTTGTAATTAAGAAGATATTTATAATTTATATATATATATATATATATATAATATTATTAGTGGAAAAAAATAATAAAATAATAAAAAGAGAGGGTGAGTTGGCATGAGATAAGAAGAAGAAAAGAAAAATAAATAAAAAAATTGATAAAAAAAAGTAATCTAAAAACGTGACGAAGAGAGGAAGAAAAGAAAAAAAAAAAGAAGAGGAGAAGGAGAGTGAGGAGGGAGAGAAGAGAGAAGAGGAGAGAGAAAGAAGAGAGAGAAAGGAAAGAGAAAAAGAAGGGAAGAAGAGTAGGAAAGAATTATTTCAGATTTTCCATAACTTTGTGGAATTATTATATTATATTGTTTTTAGTTTATTTATGATATATTGTTTATGATTTGTTAATTAAAATTGATTTTGGGATGATTTGGTATATATATATATATATTGTTTGTAATAAATTGATTTTGAATATATATATATATATATATATATAGATATATATTGTTTATGATATATATTGATTTTGAATATATATAGTTATATATATATATATATATAGTTATATTTATATATTGAATTTTGTAAATGTGTTTAGTGATTTGAATTTAATAAAATTTAATTTGACCATAAAGAAATGATATTGTGAAATGACCCTAGGATACTTGGACATATATATGGATATAGAAGGTTGGTATACCAGCTGGGTTCACTTAGCAGTACTGCACCGTTATTGATATTGATGTGGATATTACGTACCTCCCTAAGGATTCGTCCTGGGGTAGGGAGACACGTACTTTCCTAAGGATTCGTCCTGGGATAGGGAGATATGTACCTCTCTAGGTTCCGAACACTCGGTCCTAAGGTAGGGAGTTATATGTACCACTCATGGATAGTACAAGCCCCAAGAGCCGGTCCTCGGGTTGGGAGTTATGTTCGACAGACAGCTACTGAGAAGTCGAACGGCCCATATTCCAGTCCTGAAATTATGTTGAGTATACCAAATGGCCAGGATTTAAATGAATAGAATAAAATGTTTATAAACGAATTTAGAAATTGATTTCGTACACTTTATTTTATTGATTGGATTAAATAATGATATGTTTTTATATCTTCGTGCTATGACATTTTATTTTGGAAATTTATTTGAGTTGCATATAATATGTTTGAATATGATGTTATTTTGAAAAAGTAGAATATTTCATGAATTTTAATAAATAAGTTTAGTGTACACCCACTAAGCATTATTGCTTAGCGCGTTGATTTTATCACGCGCAGGTAATAAAGATACCAGTGAAGAAAAAGACTAAAGAGGAGGCAACTGTAGACAGAGATTCAGAGTCACTATATTTTTGGGTAGTTATATTTAAACTTTGTATGTATTTTATTATGTTAAGCATGCATATATAGAAGTTTGTAAAGTTGTTTTATATATAAATTTTTGTAAATATTTGTTTGATGGTTTATATTTTCAAAGTTTTGTAATTATAACTTAAGTATTCTTTTATTGTAAATGTTTGGGAAAGTCGCACTATATGGCAGAGTGCGCATTTGATTGAGAAATTAATTTTGAAGTGTTACTATTATAATATTTGAGATTTTGTTGAAAAACAGGATTTTTGGAAAATCAGAAAAACAGAGGAAACTCTGCTGAAATTTTTAAAATTGATTTTGATGGGCTCACAAGAAATGATTTTAAATTATAAATTATTTGGTTTTCAGATTTTAAATAGAGTTATGAAAAGTTTTGCGAACCCGTAACGCTCCCTGAGTCGATTCAATCGGGTCGGGTCAGGGGGTGTTACATTTAAGTGGTATCAGAGCGCGGTTTAGGTTTTTCTGGACCAAACGAGTTATAGCCTGTATATGCATGCATTGTATAAAGGTATCCATAGGAATGTGTGACTCTAATATGCAGCCCTCTCTTCTGTCTTATATAGGATCAAAGAAATGGAAGGAAGTAGTGATAGACTTGGGAGTCCTGCCAGAGTGGCTGGGGGAGTATCTAGAGAATCAGTAAGTCCTAGAGCGGCTGGACCAGAAGTTCAAGGTCAGCCAGCATTTATGCAGCAGATGGCTGAGTTCTTTCAGAATGTGGTTAGAGCAGCGCCACGAAGATCAGCCATAGAACAACTGGCCAGGTACAGACCCACAGATTTTCATGGTCGAAAAGATGAGGATGCATCTGCAGCAGAATACTGGTTTGAGCGGACTGACAGATCTTACAGCAGATGCACTGTACACCTGAAGAAAGATTAGAGTGTGCAGTATCATTATTGCAGGAGGATGCCTACCAATGGTGGACCTCCATTATACAGTCTGTGCGATCAGAGGACAGGACTTGGGAGTTGTTTCAGAGGGAGTTTCGAAGGAAATATGTCGGTCGCATCTATCTAGATATTATGAAGAGGGACTTTATCAACCTGAAGCAGAGACAGCTTACAGTGACAGAGTACGAGAGAGAATTTGTCAGGTTGAGTAAATATGCTCGAGATATGGTGACTACAGAGGCGAATAAATGCAGAAGGTTTGAGGATGGACTGGACGATTATATCCGCCTACAGGTGGTATAACATCCCTAATTTTTCCATAATTAATTGTGAAGATATATGAATAGAATGTTGATTAATTGAGGGGTGTTACAGGTTGCTGCCTTTGAATTCGAAGATTTTACCATACTCGTCTCGGCGGCTCTGAATGTTGAAAGAATTAAGAAAGAAGAGCAGGCCAGAAGAGACAGAGGTCAGCAGAGAAGAGGAGCAGAGCCCTCAAGCTCATATCAGCCCAAGAGTAAGAAATTTAAGGGACCACAGTCTAGTGGTCCAGTGTAGTCACAGAGGCCTATACCCACAGCCAGGCCGGGTCAGTCTGCAACCTCCGTTGCCAATACCCCTAGGAGTACAGTTAGGGGACCAGCCCCGGCATTGTGTGAGCATTGTGGAAGGCGACACCCCGGGGAATGTTGGAAGCTTACAGGAGCCTGTTTAAGGTGTGGATCCCATAACCATTTTCTGAGGGATTGTCCACATGTTAGATCTATCCCTGCTCAACAACCAGAGAGATCTGCCCTTACTACTTCCAGAGGTAGGAGGCCCAGTCAGGCAGGAACTGAAGGTAGTAGCCACAGAGGGGTATCAGAATCAGTAGCTAAACCTGATAGTCGAGCTCCTACACGAGTCTATGGTGTTAGGGCTCAGGAAGACCAAGATACGCTTGACGTGATAACTGGTATTATTTTTATCTTTGATACTACAGCTATTGCATTGATAGATCCAGGTTCTACTCATTCGTATATATGTGATGTCTTGTTGAAACAAAGAAGTTTGAAAACTGAACCTACTGAATATGATGTGTTAGTCAGTAATCCGATAGGCCAAAGTGTAGTTGTGAATCGTGTGTATAGAAATTGTCCTATTCGGATACAGGAGTATGACTGCCTAGGAGATTTGATGGAGTTGCCATTCCATGAGTTTGATGTTATTCTAGGCATGGATTGGCTAACTAGTCACAAGGTGGTGATCGACTGTGAATTGAAACGAGTGACACTCAGAACAGCAGATGGTGCAGAAATCACTATGGTGGGTGAAAGGAGGGATTTTTTCTCCAATGTTATTTCAGCCACTACAGCCTGTAAACTGATCAGAAAGGGTTGTGAAGCATATTTGGCTCAGGTGGTTGATTCCAGAAAGGTTGTTTCTACCATTCAGAATATACCCACTGTATGTGATTTTGCAGATGTGTTTCCAGAGGAGCTTCCTGGTTTGCCACCTCAGAGAGAAGTGGAGTTTGTGATTGATGTGGTACCAGGTACGTCTCCAGTATCCATAGCTCCTTACAGAATGGCACCAGCAGAGTTGAAAGAACTGAAGATACAGTTACAGGAATTATTGGATAAGGGCTTCATTAGACCCAGTGTATCCCCGTGGGGAGCTCCAGTGCTGTTTGTGAAAAAGAAAGATGGGTCACTGAGATTATGTATCGATTATAGGCAACTGAATAAACTCACTGTTAAGAATAAATATCCGTTGCCTAGAATCGATGACTTGTTTGACCAGCTGAGAGGAGCCTGTGTCTTCTCAAAGATAGATCTCAGATCGGGGTATCATCCGTTAAGAATAAAAGATTTAAATATTTCAAAAACTGCATTCAGAACCAGGTATGGACGTTATGAATTTGTAGTGATGCCATTTGGGCTGACAAACGCACCTGCAGCCTTTATGGACCTGATGAATCAGATATTCCGACCATACTTGGACCAGTTTGTGGTAGTCTTTATCAATAATATCCTGGTGTACTCCCAGACGACAGAAGACCATGACAGGTACCTCAGAGTAGTACTGCAGATTCTGAGGGAGAAACAGCTGTATGGTAAATTGAGCAAATGTGAATTCTGGTTGCCTGAAATTGCATTTCTGGGTCACATTGTGTCAGCAGAGGGTATTAAGGCAGATCCTAAAAAGATAGAAGCAATAGTGGAATGGAAGCCTCCCAAAAATATTACAGAAGTCAGAAGTTTCTTAAGCTTGACAGGTTATTATCGACGATTTGTGAAGGGATTTTCATCCATAGCAAGTCCGTTGACCAAGCTACTGTATAAAAATATCAGATTTGACTGGACTGATAGATGTCAGGTAGCTTTTGATAAATTAAAGGTGATGTTAGTTGAAGCTCCAGTCCTGATTCAGCCTGTTTCAAGTAAAGATTTTGTGATCTATAGTGATGCCTCACATCAGGGTTTAGGTTGTGTATTGATGCAGGAAGGCAAGGTGGTTGCATATGCGTCCAGACAATTGAAAACTCACGAGCAGAATTATCCGATACATGATCTGAAGCTTGCAGCTATCGTATTTGCTCTGAAACTCTGGAGGCATTACTTGTATGGTAAAAAATGTTATATATACACAGATCACAAGAGTTGGAAATATCTGCCTACTCAGAGAGAGCTCAATTTGAGACAGAGACGATGGATGGAGTTGATTAAAGATTATGATTGTGTAATTGACTACCATCCAGGAAAGGCGAATGTAGTAGCAGATGCCCTGAGTAGAAAAGCACTGTTCGCTTTGAAAGCTATGAATGTGCAACTATAGATGACTCCAGATAATGCATTGGTAGCTGAATTGAGATGCAGACCAAGTTTGATTCAGCAGATTGCAGAAAAGCAGAAACAGGATGCTAAAATTCAGATGATATGTGGACAGATTCCAGAAGGAAAGCACCAGGACTTCTCAATCAGAACCGATGGTATTGTGTGTTTCAGAGACAGGATTTGTATTCCAGATGATGAAGAATTGAGAAAAATAATCCGACAGAGGCACACAGTAGTCCGTACTCGATGCATTCAGGTAGCACAAAGATGTACAGAGATTTGAAGATTCAGTATTGGTGGTCTGGTATGAAGAAAGATGTAGTGAATTTTGTGAATAAGTGCATAACTTGTCAACAGGTGAAATCTGAACACCAGGTTCCATCAGGATTGTTACAACCAATAGCAATACCTGAATGGAAATGGGATCACATTACGATGGACTTTGTCATAGGATTGCCACTCACCCGAAGTAAACATGATGCAATATGGGTTATAGTGGACCGATTGACGAAGTCAGCACATTTTTTACCTGTCAGAACTGACTATTCCTTGGATCGACTAGCAGAATTGTACATTAAAGAAATAGTCAGATTGCATGGAGTACCTGTATTAATAATATCAGATCGGGACCCGAGGTTTACATCCAGATTTTGGAAGAAGTTTTAAGAAGTTTTGGGTACTCGACTGAGTTTCAGTACAGCCTTCTATCCGCAGACAGACGGACAATCAGAAAGAGTAATTCAAGTGCTAGAAGATATACTCAGGAGTTATGTTATTGATTTTGAAGGGAGTTGGGTGGATCACCTCCCATTGATTGAATTCGCATACAACAACAGTTATCAATCGAGCATAGTTATGGCACCATATGAAGCACTGTATGGAAGGAAATGCAGGACACCTGTATACTGGACTGAATTGGGAGAAGACAGGTTAGTAGGCCCAGAGTTGATTAGACAAACTGAGGAGAAGGTGAAAATTATTAAGGAAAGACTGAAAGTTACATCTGACCGACAAAAATCATATGCAGACCTGAAAAGAAAGGAGATAGAATATGAAGTTGGTGAAAAGGTTTTCCTGAAAGTATCTCTGTGGAAGAAAGTACTCAGATTTGGCAGAAAAAGAAAGTTAAGTCCTGGTTTATTGGGCCATACGAAATCATTGAACATGTGGGACCAGTAGCCTATAGACTTGCTTTACCTCCAGAATTAGAAAAGATTCATAATGTGTTCCATGTGTCAATGTTGAGGAGATACAGATCTGATCGTTCCCACAGAGTCCAAGCTGACAGTATTGACATTCGACCAAACTTGACATACGAGGAGGAACCAGTACAAATTCTTGATCGGGAGATTAAAGAATTACGAAATAAAAGAATTCCACTGGTGAAAGTTCTCTGGAGAAATCAATATGTAGAAGAAGCTACCTGGGAAAGTGAAGAAATCATGAGACAACAATATCCACAACTATTCGACCGAGGTAAATTTTGAGGACGAAATTTCTTAAGAGGGGAAGAATTGTAACGCCCCTAATTTTTCGAATTATGAAAAGTATATTCTTTTTATATATAAATTTTTGTAAATATTTGTTTGATGGTTTATATTTTCAAAGTTTTGTAATTATAACTTAAGTATTGTTTTATTGTAAATGTTTGGAAAAGTCGTACTATATGGTAGAGTGCGCATTTGATTGAGAAATGAATTTTGAAGTGTTACTATTATAATATTTGAAATTTTGTTGAAAAATAGGATTTTTGGAAAATCAGAAAAACAGAGGAAACTTTGCTAAAATTTTTAAAATTGATTTTGATGGGCTCACAAGAAATGATTTTAAATTATAAATTATTTGGTTTTCAGATTTTAAACAGAGTTATGAAAAGTTGTGCAAACCCGTAATGCTCTCTGAGTCGATCCAGTCGGGTCGGGACAGGGGGTGTTACAATTATTCACAATAAATTCAATCAAAACTATTTGTGTGTATACCAACCTGGATACCGTTTTTTCGACTATTTCTTTTCTGAATTTCTTTTTCCCTTTTTCTTTCTCTATTTCCTTACTCTTTCTCCTTCTCTTTTTCTTTTCTTTTCTTTTCTTCTTCTTCTTCTCTTCTTCCTCTTCTTCTTCCCTTTTCCTTTCTCTTTTTCCTTTCTCTTTCTCCTTTTCTTTTTCTTTTCTTTTCTTTTCTTCTTCTTCCTCTTCTCTTCTTCTTCTTCTCTTCTTCCTCTTCTTCTTCTTTCCCTCTCTTCCTTTCTCTCTCTTCTTGTTTTCTTTTTCTTTCTTTCTCTTTTTCTTTCTCTCCTCTCGTTCTCTCTATATTTTTTTTTTTCTGGTTTGCTTCCTCGTGAAGCTTCCACCAACCTTTTATTTTTTTATAAAATTAAGTCATCGCGACCTGTGGTCGCGCCACCTGGTCGCGTTGCTCACTGGAGTGATTTCACCACTTTCATCACGATCAACCATCGCGGTATCTGGTCGCATTGCTCACTGCCCAAAATCCATATTTTCACCACGAGCTACTCAGCACGATCTGTGGTCGCGGTGACTGGTCGTGCTCACTGCCTAAAATCACCATTTTCACCGCGAGCTGCTCATCGCGATCCCTGGTGGCGGTGACTGGTCGTGGTATTCACTGCCCAGTTTTTCACCCTTCTCTTCGTGCATTATTTTTCGACCGTTCAAATTGGTCCATTTGGAAACCTAAAAATATTCAAAATTACATTTACATCGTGTCTTCAAAATTACATTTTACACCCCTCAAATCATAAATATAATATTTATATATTCAAAATTAATTCAACCATACTTTTCATATTTATTTGAAATTAGGGATGTTACATTATAAGTAAGAGACTGAATTTCCTGATGATTCTTCCCCTGAAGTTCAGACTCAGAGGAAAAATACATCTTGTCTTCATGGAACACCACATTCAGGGTAATAAACATTCGTCGAGATGAAGGATAATAATATCGATACCCTTTTTGGTTTAAGGCATATCCAACAAGCACACATCACAATGCACGAAGATCTAACTTATTGCGTTGGTGTTTATGAAAATGAACAAATGCCACACAACCAAAAACAGGATGATGTAGATTTGGAACAGCTGGAGCAGCTAAAGCCTTTGTCAGAGCTTAGAGAGGTGTTTTGAAGTCAATTGAGCTGGAGGGCACTCGATTGATTATATATGTTGCAGAGGTAACTGCTTCTCCCCAATAATGGGCTAGCATGTATGCTGATATTAAGGAAGCTCTAATAACCTCCAATAAGTGCCGATTTTTTCGCTTAGCAACTCCATTTTGCTGAGGTGTATTAGGACAAGTAGTCTGATGGATGATTCCATATGCTTCCAAATGTCGCTGAAGATTAGAACTGTGATATTCTCCACCATTATCACTGCGCGGAATTTGAACCTTTCCACTATACTGGGATTCAATGAACTTGTGGAACTTTTGAAACAATAAGCTCACTTCATCTTTAGACCTCATCAAGCACAACCACGTCATTCTGATACAATCATCAATAAAAGTAACAAACTAATGTGATCCACTTATAGTTGGGACTTTAGATGGACCCCATACATCAGAATGTATAGTGATAAAAGCAAGAAGACTTTTATTCAAATTTAATGGAAATAAAGTACGATGGCTTTTGGCCAACTCACAAATATCACAGCGGAAATTAGAAATATTACATTTAGTAAATAAACTGGGAAATAATTTTTTCAAATACCCGAAGGAAGAATGTACCAGGCGTCGATGCCATAGCTAAATCTCTGATTCTGTTTTCTTCCCCTCTGATCCATCAGTTATCAATGCTTGGCACGGTCTTTTGTTATCCATCAATGGTAAGTCTAATTAATATAGTTTCCTTTGCCTAATACCATAACCAATCGTCTGTCTTGTTTTGATACTCTTAAACACACAATAGTCAAGCCAAAAAATGACAATACAAGATAAAGATGTGGTAATTAGATAGTGACAAAAGATTATAATTTAAAGATGGAACAACTAAAATAGAATCTAAATGTAAATTCTCAGTTAAGGTTAAGGGGCTTTCCCTAATAATTGGGACTATATTACCATTGGCTGTAGAAACAACCTTTTGTGAGGAAGATCGAAAGTCATATGATGTGTAACCCCAGAATCAATTATCCATGTACTATTCATAACAGGTGTAGAAATATTTAAAACCTTACCATTATCGGTAGACGCTATCAATATCGACGCCTTTTCAGTCATGTTGATGAACTTGAAACCGGTTAGACTAGTGTTATGAAGGTTGTAAAGAGCCGAAGAGGACTGATTAAACCGACTTTTGGCGTAGAGTCTTCCTCGAATGAGTGAATAAAAGCAGTGGAACCTCACTTCTTTTTTTTTTTTTGGAAATGTGATGATTACAAGACTACTATTTTTTGTCTCCACTCGTTTTTTATGGCATCTAAAGACAATTAAAATATATATGAGTTGGTAACCCAATCCAACCCGGTTTGAACGTGTAGAGAAAGTAACCACACTCTATTTGTTGTACAGTTGTGTTTGTTGCTAGACCCTCTCTTCAAGTCCCAGCTCGTCAATCTTCTCTCTAAACTAGGATCTCAATATGCTTCAATTGCAGATCCAGTTCATCGAAAGCTTTTTTTGTTCGTGGCTTAGCCTGGAATACAACTTCAGAAATCTTGTGTGCTGCTTTTCGAATGAGTTGGATCTGAATCATCAAGCAGTGTGCTTTGTAGAGATTAGGCAAAAATGCTCATAACAAAGTGTTTTTTTTTTTTTTTTTACAGAGTCGAACCAGACTCTGATACCATGTAAATGTGAAGAAAGTTTTTTTTTCCTTAATTGTTATCATTGGTATTTATAACATAAGGAATAGAAAAAAAAATAACAATAAAAGACAAATGAATGTGAAGAAGTCAATGTAGTTGGAGGTGATTGCGACACCGCATGCTACCACCGAAAACTATGACCGCCATTTGACTTCAGCATAAGCTATGGCCGCCATTTGACTTCAATATATATATATATATATATATGTATATTATTACCTAACTCAAAATAATATTACTTAACATGTCATTAAAGTTATATTTATTAGAGTAATATATATATATATATATAATAAATGTATTATTATTTGTGTAATTAATTAGACTTGTAAGGTTAGTTTAGTCTTTTCATAGGTTAGTATATATATCTCTCTTCTTGTAACCTAATGTGATACTATTGCAATTATATGAAAACCTAAGATTGGTCTCTCAAATCTCTCTCAAATTCTCTCTTAAATCTCTCTTGGATTATCACATGGTGTTGCTGAACAAAATGGTGTTGCTGAAAGAAAACATAGGCACATTGTTGAAACTGCTCGTTTTCTTTTGTTGTCTTCTTCTGTTCCTAGTGAGTTCTGGGGAGAAGCAGTTCTTACTGCAGTCCATGTCATCAATAAAATCCCATCGTCTCTCACTTCAGGTTTGTCCCCTTTTGAAAAATTATATGGGCATGCTCCTGATTATTCTCTCTTGCGAGTTTTTGGCTCTACTTGTTTTGTCTGTAAATTCCCTAAGGTTCCCATTGAAGCTAAGAATCTCAAGCGGGAAGCTGAAACATGACCAAGACGAGAATGCCATAAATAAAAACTAGAGGACGAAGGACACAAGCGAAAAGAAGACAAATCAACACTGGGAGCTGCAAATACTGGTAGCTTCAGCTCATCCAAAACATATAATCCCCCACTTCTAAGGCCTATCCCAATCAGCTTCTTGGATTGTAGATCCTGCACATGACAAGAAGTAGAAGTAAAGGACACTGAGTAACCGTAATCACACAATTGACTAACCGAAACAAGATTCATTGTAAGTTTAGGAATGTGATAGACATTAGAAAGAGATAACTGAGATGTAACAACTGAACCAACTCCTGCTAATGGCATAGGAGTGCCATCAGCAGTTGTAACAGAAGTAAATGATACAGGACATAAAGAAACAAAAAATTTCGAATTAGGAGACATATGATGTGAGGCTCCCGAATCTAAAACCCATACAGAGGAAGACATACCTGAAGTACTAGGAGGCGGCTGACCTATCGGAGAGGAGACAGACATAGCATGCGACTGTGCAGCAATAAGTTTCTAAAGTTGTTCAGAAAGGGATGCAAGTGTGGGAGTTGAAGATGGTAATCCAAATCCAATGGAATCTGGTGATGGCACAAATGCTGTAGTGTTAAACTGTGAAGGTCGATATGTCCGTGGTTGTGATTGGTTGACAGACTGTGGAGGCTTGAACTGATATTTCTGCCGTTGTGATTGCTGCGCTCTATTGCCCAATTTAGGACATTGAGACTTCCAGTGACCCTTCTGCTTACAAAAACTGCATTCATCAAACCCAACCCTTGAGTATGGTTTGTTCCCTTTTGAAAAATTATATGGGCATGCTCCTGATTATTCTCTCTTGCGAGTTTTTGGCTCTACTTGTTTTGTCCTTCGTCCTCATGTAGAGCGTACAAAATTATCGTCTCGCTCTGCCATTTGTGTGTTCCTTGGTTATGGTGAGGGACAAAAGGGATATCGTTGTTTTGATCCTGTTTTGAAAAAGTTATATGTATCTCGTCATGTTGTGTTTCTTGAACATATACCTTTCTTTTCTATTCCTGCTGCTGCTCACAATGTCACCAAATCTGATCTCATTCATATTGATCCATTTTCTGATCATACTGATAGTCTCTCTCCGCAGGTTCCTTCTAACATAGTTTCTGATTCCTCTATTGTTCCTATAGTTCCTTTTCCACTCCATCATTCTCGCAGGGCTCGCACAATTGATTTTGCAGATACTGGTACCTCATCGTCTCCAGCTGATACTCCCTCTCCACCTACAGTCTACCCAACACCTTCTGCCATTGTAGATCCTTCTCCTCGTTATCCTCAGCGTATTCGTAAGTCTACTCAACTCCCAGATTTCGCTTACTCTTGTTATTCCAATTCTTTTTCTTCATTTTTAGCATCAATTCACTCTCTCTCTGAGCCCTTATCCTATAAAGAGGCAGTTCTTGATCCACTGTGGCAGGAAGCTATGAATGAGGAACTTTCTGCTTTGCATAAAACAGATACTTGGGATTTGGTTCCTTTACCGCCTGGTAAACGTATAGTTGGTTCTCGTTGGGTATATAAGATCAAAACGAAGTCTGATGGGTCTGTTGAGCGTTACAAAGCTAGATTGGTTGCAAAGGGGTTCTCTCAACAATATGGTATGGATTATGAGGAGACTTTTGCTCCTGTTGCAAAGATGACTACTGTTCGTACTCTTATTGCAGTTGCATCTATCCGTCAGTGGCATATTTCTCAGATGGATGTCAAAAATGCCTTCTTGAATGGTGATTTGCATGAAGAAGTTTACATGGCTCCACCACCTGGTGTCTCCCACAGTCCTGGAGAAGTTTGCAAACTTAAGAAATCTTTATATGGTCTCAAACAGGCTCCTCGAGCTTGGTTTGAGAAGTTTTCTACTGTGATCACTTCGATTGGGTTCTCCTCCAGTAATCATGATTCGGCTCTTTTTGTCAAATGCACCAATGCTGGTCGTATTTTGCTATCTCTGTATGTGGATGATATGATTATTACTGGTGATGATGTTGATGGAATTGCAGTGCTCAAGTCAGAATTAACCCATCAATTTGAAATGAAGGATCTGGGCTCTCTGCGGTATTTTTTGGGTATTGAAGTTGCAGTTTCTCCAAAAGGCTATCTTCTTTCTCAGTCCAAGTACACCACTGAAATTCTTGAGCGTGCTCACCTCACTGATACTAGGACTGCTGATACTCCCTCTGAGCTTAATGCTCGGTAGTCTCCTTCTGATGGTACTCCCTTGCCAGATCCTACACTGTATCGCACCATTGTCGGCAGTCTGGTCTACCTCACTATCACTCGTCCAGATATTGCCTATGCTGTTCACATTGTTAGTCAGTTTGTTGCTTCTCCTACTACCATTCATTGGGCGGCGGTCCTTCGTATCTTACGGTATTTACGGGGTACTATCTTTCAAAGTCTTTTGCTTTCGTCCACATCGTCCTTACAGCTGCGTGCCTACTCTGATGCTGACTGGGGCCATGATTCCACTGATCGCAAGTCTATTACTGGTTTCTGTATCTTTTTGGGTGATTCTCTTATCTCATGGAAGAGCAAGAAACAAACTGTTGTTTCAAAATCTTCTACCGAAGCAGAATATCGGGCTATGGCATCTACTACCACAGAGATTGTTTGGTTACGCTGGTTACTAGCTGATATGGGTGTTTCTCTTTCTCATCCGACTCCGATGTATTGTGACAATCAGAGTTCTATTCAGATTGCTCATAACTCAGTTTTTCATGAACGAACCAAGCACATTGAGATTGATTGTCATTTCACTCGCCATCACCTTAAGCATGACACTATTACATTGCCTTTTGTTCCTTCCTCCTTGCAGCTTGCAGATTTCTTTACCAAGTCGCATACAATTTCACGTTTTCGTTTTCTCGTTGGCAAACTCGCGATGCTTTCTGCTGCCGCATCGTGAGTTTGTGGGGGGATATTAGAGTAATATATATATATATATATAATAAATGTATTATTATTTGTGTAATTAATTAGACTTGTAAGGTTAGTTTAGTCTTTTCATAGGTTAGTATATATATCTCTCTTCTTGTAACCTAATGTGATACTATTGCAATTATATGAAAACCTAAGATTGGTCTCTCAAATCTCTCTCAAATTCTCTCTTAAATCTTTCTTGGATTATCACAATATTAAATTAAAAGTCATATCTCCGTACTCCAATTTTCAATTTGTATTTTATAAAAAATATTAAACTTTTTATATAATGTGTATTACAGATTATCCAAACAAGTAAAAAAATGTCGATTAGACAAAATTAATAATGTGATTCCTTCTTAATTTAAATTTAATTCTTGATTTTTAAATTCTAATCTCTAGAAAATTAAATTTCGTGGACACTACACATAAAGGAATTATTATTATTATTTTTTTTTCGAAACAGGAACTTGATTATCCTCTCATTCTAAGAATTAGATAATTCTCTTCCGAGGAATTCATATATTTTTCTATATAGCCACAATTAAAATTAATAAAAACCAATTGCAGCCCCTTGTATGTTTCTACTTTGTCCTTCTCTTCTATATGCTGTTCTTTCCAATTCTCTTTTGTTCTTCCTATTTTCCATATCTCACTATAGGTACAATGAATTCTATGATTGCTACAGGTAGGATGAATACTAATTTGCAGTTCTGACTTAGGCATCTCTCAGTACATTTTATTTTATGCATGTATAATTTCCTTAACTTAATTCTTTTTTTTTAATCGTTTTATTAGCTTCAGAATTGATATTCAATTCTTTTCCGATGTCCAACTCAAATGGTATGTTTATTATTCTTCTTCTCTATCAACTTTTGTTCCTCATGTTCATGGTTACTACTAAATGGTTTTGTTTTCTTTTACGCAGTTATCAATTTAATCCCTAAGTTTTGATGAATTATGACAATTTATTTTATTGATACCCGTGGGATCCAAAATTTTGCAAATGTATCAATTTGTCATTATAAAAGTCAATTATTAGTCAAACTTAACCATATGGGTATTTTTATCTTTAAACCTATCAATGTATTAATAGTACTTTTTGGTGCAATGACACAAATAACCCGAGTTAAAAATTTAAAATAAATTAAATTAAAAATTAAAAAATTTAAATGGTTCTCCAACTTGTTGGACGGTGGAGATTATATTGAAATTTTCTTTATACAAAAAATTGTGAATGAAGAATTAAAAAATAATAAATGTTAATAGAGATCCAATCTCTATCTCCACAACAAGAAAAAAAAATTGATTGTACCCAGTTCTGGGTCATTTCGAACGAACCATGCTTTTGGGTTCGTTTCCCCTTCAAAACGAATCTTCACAAAACGAATCTTCACAGATCTGGGTTCGTTATTTCAACGAACCCTTTTTTTTTTTTTTTTTGCTGTTCTTGGTTTGGAGATCCAATCTTCAAATTGGATCTCCGCCGTTTGTCGATTTTGATGGACGGTGGAGGTCCAATTTGAAAATTGGATTTCCATTCCACTAAGAACATAAATTATTATTATTTTTTTAATTGTTCTTGTTAATAACATTTTTTTTAATGAATATTTTGTTCTTGTAAACCACATAAACAGTAAGGAATTCAAAATCTTTAAAATCAATGCCATTTGGTTACCCGTGAAGGAAAATTTTCGATTTCGAAACCTGGAATTCCCTGTTCATTTTGTGTGATTTGGAAATGGATGATAAATGTAGGTACCAGGCAAAAACCAAATTTAAAATTTCTTTTTTGCATTTAAAAGGGCCAAATATACTTATAACATTACCACCGCCCAATGTGATTTGTTAGTGAAAAACCTGTGAAGTTACAGGTACTTGACAAAGAAACACAAAAGAGAAGCAATGTGAAGTTGAGAGTAACAATAAAGTATTCTGGAAAGTGTTTCTTTGACTAAATGAAAAACAGTTACAGTTTGCCTTATATACTAAGAGCAAGGCCAATGTAGCACCATTTTGGTATAAAAATACTAAAATGGTGTGATTTGGTGCTTCAATGGAGCGCCAAATCCCACTTTTCAAAAAAAAAAATTTGGTGTAGTGAATAGTACCACACCAAATTTGATGTGGTACTATTCACCACACTAAATTTTTTTAACTTTTATAAATTTCCTATTTCATCCTTCTTTAGTTAGTGCAAATAAATTTTATTCCCTTTATATCCTTTTATCAATTTAATATATTTATAAAATTTGATAAATAATAAAATTTATAAATTAAAATATTATAAAAAAATACCGTTGGAAAGATCTCGTTGAGCTCTTCAAAATGAACCCAATATTATATATTTAATTTATTTAATCCAATTTTTATCTCATCTCTAAATTTTTTATTTAAAATTAAATTTGTAATAATTATAATGTAAAAATACAGTAATATAATAAAAATAATAACATTAAAATTAAGTGAAATTAAATACATATCCGAAATTCAAAACCTCACCTTGCACTTCGTAATGTATTAATTGAACATTTGTGCGAGCAATATAGTAATTCAAAAAATTAGATGTGAAAATGTTTATGAATTTTAGTGAAAATTTGAATAAAATGTGTTTATTATCTTAAAGTTTATGTGTTAAAGTATGTTTAAGTTAAAGTATGATTTGATTAACTATTAAAATAAAATATGTGAATAATTATTTTTTAATATTATATGATTAATTATTTAAGTATATCAAATAAATTAATTAATTTTATATAAGTTATTAAATAAAAATTAATAATATTATATAAAGAATATTCTTTACACCAATTTGGTGTTAATAACATTCGAGTGAAAAAAAAATTTGGTATAAGCATATTCTACAAAGATACTTTTTTAACACCAAAATGGTGTATTGTTTGGTGTGATACATTGGTCTTGCCCTAAGGGCTTAAGAGAAATGATTCTCTACAACATTAGAGATAGGCAATTGCTGACTACTACCAATTACTAGCTTATTAGAACCTTTATAACAAGTATAATGCAAGAGATTACCTAGCTTTGAAGTCACATGAGTTGTAGCACTACTGTCCGCGTACCAAGTTAGATCACCAACAGAATCAACAGTAGTAATAGGACATGAATACTGCATGCAGCTAGCTTGATATCCAGGCTACTGGCCCTAAAACCGCCCCTTAAAATGTGCAGCATTGAATTGGCCCTGCAGAGCATTACTATTTTGAAAATTTCCTCATTGGAAATTACCTCTATTGGCATTAACATTCATAGCCGCATAATGATTCCCTATATAACCTCCTCCAGAATTTCCAACAACATTACCAGAGGGCTATTGATAAGACATATCATGTAACGGCCCGGGACGCTCTACGGCTCTTGCCCGACCCCGTTACTCACAGATTGGTACTCAACTTGATAAGGCTTGGTACTTATGGACAAGTACCAGGTTCGAATCCTGATGAGGGAGGCGAAAGAAAGCCGTGAGGGCCGACGCCGTAGAGCACCCAAAGCGGACAGTACCTGTGAGTAACGGGGTCGGGCAAGAGCCGTAGAGCGTCCCGGGCCGTTACATATCATATCTACTATAGCATTGATAAGCCGAGTGTCCAACTCTAAGACAAATTTGGCAAGATGGTCTAGCATTGTTTATTCCATCTCCCTCTACCACATTTTCCTGTGTTATTGTTGGTACCACGACTACCATTACCTCTACTGTTTCCGGTTCCTCTACCAGAATTTCCAGCAAAATTAGCTAAGGGTGCAAATGCATCAATGTGTGTGGCAACATTAAGATGGTCAATACGTTGCTCATGAGTCATGAGCATGTATTGTGCTTCATGAAGGGAGATTCCTGACTGTTGTTGGGAGTGAATAACCACAACCGGGTCATATTCATGACCTAACCCATTCAACACACTTAACAACAAATCTTGGTCCGTGACAACTTGACCAGTAGATTTCAGACCATTTCCAAAATCTTGACCTTAAGGACAAATTCACTAATGGAGCTTGAACCTTTTTTAGCATTCTGTAATTGTTGTTTGCGTTGTAAAATTTTAGCAAGTGATTCCTTAGAAAATGGACTCTCTAGGACTTTCCAAAACTCAAGAGAGGATTGACACTCGGTAACCTCTCCAATCAGACCTTCACTAACAGTAGTCATTAACCAACAAAGAAGTAATTGATCAGCTTTCTTCCACTCCAAAAATTGCTCATTAATAACTGTTTCAGTGTGATTATCAGTAGAAATTACCTCAATAAACCTCTTAGGTAGAGTTGACCGCCATTGATGTACTCTTTGAGCTCAAGAGCTCTTATAGTTGGAAGAATCTGAGCCTTCCAATGCATGTAATTATCCCTGTTCAGCTTCACCGAGAGATTGAAGTTTAGGGCTTTCGAAATCGAAGCAAATTGAACCTGTCTTCCAGAAGGCAAGCCGCTACGATCTGCAACATAAGAACTAGAATTAGTGCTAGAAGCCATCCTTGGTTCTGATACCATAAAAAACCTGTGAAGTTACAAGTATTTGACAAAGAAACACAAAAGAGAAGCAACGTGAAGTTGAGAGTAACAATGGAGTATTCCGGAAAGTGTTTCTTTGACTAAATGAAAAACAGTTACAACTTGCCTTATATACTAAGGACTTAAGAGAAATGATTCTCTATAACACTAACAAAATTTAGCTACAAATAAGGCTATGTAATCATATTTACAACTCATCAAAAGGATAGATAAATAGGTCACTAAAAGGCTAATAAAAGAGATGTATCAAATACATAAAAACACCTGATTATTAGCACATCAGATAGCAACTAAAAGCTTCAACTCTTTGACCACCAAATATCAACACTGTCGCAATAAAAATATATATATATATATATATATATATATATATATCAACACTGTTGGGTCATGCGGATGAAGCCTGATGAGATCCAAGCTGAATTGCTAAATTCAATCATTTGTATCGTTAACGTTAACAGTCAGGAAAGTCACTCATTCAATCTGACAACATCTCAGTTTTAAGTTACCACTGTAAGTGGTATATTATATATATATATATATATATATATATATATATATATAAAAGCTCATTCCCTTCACAATGGGCTAGTTTTTTTTTTTTTTACCTATAATGACTATGACTACAAGGGATTTATCTCCAATCCCTTCTATCGTACAAATAGCGGAAGAACAACTGGCGGGCCCAAAAAATGAGATTCTAAAGGGCCGAGATTGCAGCCCCCAAAACCCAATTAAATGCATCCTATCGGCCTCCTACATCTGAAGAAATTTTGGCATAAAAAAGAGCTGAGTTAGCTGCTCTGGAAGCACTGATAGCTGCCTCAACTCCTCCAACTTCTACACCTCCCGCTTTTCAGCCTTATGTTCTAGCTGCACAAGCAAATATATATATATATATATATATATATATATTTATAGCTTCAAATATATATATATATATATATATATATGTATATTTATTATTTTGAAATTGAAGAATCATCAATTTTGATATGCGAATAACATGAAGTCAGTGTTGGTCCACCTCATGTGGAATAAAGCATGAGATGCTCATCTCATGTGAAATAAAGAATGAAGCACATGAACTCTAGGTGTAAATGCTTCTTTCATGGTGGATCAACATAATTGTGTTTGATTCTTTCTACAAATCCTCACCTATAAATAGGTGAGCTCTTAGAACAATCAATCAAGCAAATCAAGCAAAAACACAACAATTGAGAGAGTGTGTGTGTTGAGAGATCCTCAGAGAAAAATAGAGAGAGTTTTCTGAGAGAGAAATTGTGAGCCAATTTGTGAGGTTCTATCCACAAATTGAAGTTACATTGTTATTGTAATTTGTGAGAGATCCACCCAAGGGTGAAGTTTGTAATCCCATTATTATTATAGTGGAGTTGTTAAGCGGCCTACGGGTCCCGTGGTTTTTACCTTCATTTTCTGGAGGGTTTTCCACGCTAAAATTGTTGGAGTTATTTTTACTCTATTTGGTTTGGGAAATTATCCTGGGGCCGTAAAATTTATTATTTTACAAACACATTTTTCCCAACAAAGTGGTATCAGAGCCTGTATCAGATTCTCTAGAAAATTCTTAGTATGCTCTGTGGTTGCAGTATTATCTGATCTTCCACATCAGAAAAGAATTATTCTTGAGTTTACTGATTTTTGTGATTGCTGGAAGTGTGGTGGTGCGGAAAGTGCATGTCTAGGAAAGATTCTGGCTAGGAAAGATTTGGTATTTAAGTGTGTCCGTTGTGACCCACCTCTCTTTCCTGGGAACTTACCTGGTGTACTGTTCACGACCACGTGCACTATTCAAGCATACGAAGTACTATTCACGAAGTACTATTCATCGCTGAAAAATATCAAACTCGGCGAAACTTGTTGACTAACGATCCAAATGGAGGAGAGCACAGGCAACATGATCAAGTTAACTGCATTTAATTATGCAGTATGGAAGCCAAAGATGGAGGATCTTTTATACATTAAAGATCTGTGGAAGCCGATTGTAATGCCGAAGGAGGAAGCAGTGACTACAGCTTCGACGGATGCCAAGACATCCAGCACTTCGACGTCCACATCAAACGTTGAGTGGACTGTGCTAAACCGAAAATGTGCTGCTCAAATCAGACAATGGATCGACAGAAGCATTTTCCAAAACTTTGCTAATGAACACGATGCTTACGTTCTTTGGCAAAAGTTGGAGAAAATGTATGCAAGGACAACCGCACAGAATAAAGCTAATCTGATGCGACGATTAGTCAACTTGAAGTATAAAGATGGAAACAGCGTGTCAGAACACATGAGCGAGTTCCAAGGCATCGTAGATCAACTCAACTCTATGAAAATGACTGTAGATGACGAGTTGCAAGCATTGTTGATGCTGAGTTCTCTACCAAAAAGCTGGGACACTCTGGTTGTGTCAGTTAGTAACTCTGCTCCTGACGGCAAACTTACCATGGATATGGTAAAAGACAGAATGCTCAACGAAGAGTCTCGACGAAAAGACGAAGGGCATACCCCTGAAAATGAAGCACTTGTTACGGAGAAACAAGGCAAGCAAGAATGGAGGGGAAGGAGTAAAAATCCCCATAACCAAAGTCAGCAAAGAGGACGGTCAAAGTCCCGATCAAGGCATGACAAGAAGTGTCACCACTGTGGTAAGCTCGGACATTTCATTCGAGAATGTCGAAAGTTAAAGGCGGAGCGAACCAGAAATCAGGATGCACAAACCCGAACAAATGACACCGCAACAGTCACCGAAGAAGTTGTCGTTGTTCAAGCTGAGGATTATATCAATCTTGCAAGTCAAGATTCTACATGGGTAGTTGACTCAGGTGCATCATACCATGTCACTTCACGACTGGAGTTCTTCTCAACCTACACTCAAGGTGATTTCGGACGAGTGAGGATGGGAAATGATGATGTCTCCAAAATTATCGGCATCGGAAATATTCATTTAGAAACTAACCTTGGATGCAGGCTAGTTTTGAAAGATGTGAGGCATGTTCCTGATATCCGCCTCAATCTGATCTCCACCGGAATACTTGATGACGATGGTTACAGCAATTATTTTGGTGAAGGAAAATGGAAGCTTACCAAAGGCAATTTGGTAATAGCAAAAGGCAAGAAAGATACATCCCTCTACCACACAGAAGCCAAGCTATGTAGAGGAGAAGTAAACACCACCAGGAAAGAAGTTCCCACCGAGCTATGGCATAAGCGGCTCGGCCATATGAGTGAAAAAGGTCTCAGTATTCTTTCCAAGAAGGCGCTCTTGCCAGGAATGAAAGGTACATCATTGCCTACTTGTGTTGATTGTATTATGGGAAAACAACATAGAGTTGCATTTCGCAGTTCCCCACCATCTAGAAAGGCGAATATTCTAGATTTGATACACACAGATGTCTGTTCAATGAGTTGTAAGTCACTAGGAGGTGCTACTTATTTTGTGACTTTCATTGATGACCATTCTAGAAAAGTATGGACTTTTGCTTTGAAAACTAAAGATCAAGTGCAGGAAGTTTTCAAGCACTTTCATGTAAAAGTTGAACGAGAAACTGGCAGACGTTTGAAGTGTGTACGTGCAGACAATGGCGGTGAGTACCGCGGACCATTTGAGGAGTACTGCAGAAGTTTCGGCATCAGGCTGGAAAAATCAGTACCAAAGACACCTCAGCATAACGGTGTTGCAGAGAGGATGAACAGAACCATTTGTGAAAGGGTCAGATGTATGCTCTCAAATGCAAAACTGCCAAACTCCTTTTGGGGGGAGGCAATGAGAACCGCAGTCGACTTAATCAACCTTTCTCCATCAGTTCCGTTGAACTATGACGTACCAGAAAGAGTTTGGACGGGGAAAGACGTTTCTTACAAACACTTGAAAGTATTTGGCTGCAGAGCATTTGTCCACATCCCAAAAGACGAAAGGTCCAAGCTGGATGGAAAAGCAAAACAGTGTATCTTTGTGGGACATGCCCATGAAGAATTCGGCTACAGACTTTGGGATCCTGTTAACAAAAGGATCATCAGAAGTAGAGACGTGGTGTTTCTTGAAGATCAGACGATCGAGGATTTCGAGAAACCCAAGAAGCCACAGTCAGATGAAATTCCAGTTAATCTGGAACCAGTCTCTCCACCAACAAATTCTGATGAAGGGGGAGCAACACCAGATACTGATGATGTTCATCCACCAGCTCACAGTCCAGAACCAGAACAAGTCCAGCCAGAAGTACAGTTAAGGAGGTCCACTAGAGAACGACAACCAAGTCGTAAATATTCTCCTAATGAGTATGTGATGCTCACTGACGGGGGAGAACCAGAGAGCTATGATGAAGCTATTACTGACCAGCACAAGACGGAGTGGTTAAAAGCCATGCAGGAAGAAATGAAATCCCTACATGAGAACCACACATTTGACTTGGTGAAATTACCACAGGGAAGGAAAGCTCTCAAGAACAAATGGGTGTACAAAATCAAAAGTGAAGAAGGCAACTCACAACCTCGTTACAAAGCAAGACTGGTTGTGAAAGGATTCGGGCAGAAGAAGGGTGTTGATTTTGAAGAAATATTCTCACCAGTGGTAAAAATGTCTTCAATCCGAGTTGTTCTTGGCTTGGCAGCTAGTCTCAATCTGGAGGTTGAACAACTTGACGTAAAAACCGCATTCTTACATGGTGATCTTGACGAGGAGATCTACATGGAGCAGCCTGAAGGTTTCCAAGTCAAAGGGAAGGAGAAATCAGTATGCAGACTAAAGAAGAGTTTGTACGGTCTGAAACAGGCACCAAGGCAATGGTACAAAAAGTTTGACTCGTTCATGGAGAAAAATGAGTACAACAGAACGACGGCTGATCACTGCGTCTTCATCAAGAAATTCTCTGATGGTGATTTTATCATTCTTTTGCTTTATGTTGATGATATGTTAATTGTTGGCCAAGATATCGGCAAAATTAACAGGTTGAAGAAAGAGTTGAGCAAGTCCTTTGCAATGAAGGATTTAGGACCCGCTAAGCAAATTCTTGGCATGAGGATTACCCGCAACAGACAAAATCGAAGAATCTGGCTATCTCAAGAACGGTATGTTGAAAAGGTTCTTGAAAGATTCAACATGAGCAAAGCCAAATCTGTTAGTTCTCCACTTGCAAGCCACTTCAAGCTTAATGCAAGTCAGTGTCCTTCTAGCAAGGAAGAGAAATCAGAAATGAGAAAAGTGCCTTATGCATCGGCGGTTGGCAGTCTAATGTACGCTATGGTATGCACTAGACCAGACATTGCTCATGCTGTTGGTGTTGTGAGCCGATTCCTATCTAATCCTGGAAAGGAACATTGGACAGCAGTCAAATGGATACTCAGGTATCTCAGAGGTACTTCCAGTCATTGTTTATGTTTTGGTAATTGTAAACCTGTATTAAAAGGATATACAGATTCAGATATGGCTGGTGACATGGATACGAGAAAGTCTATATCCGGGTACCTAATAACATTTGCAGGGGGAGCTGTCTCATGGCAATCACGGTTACAAAAATGTATTGCCTTAAGCACCACAGAAGCAGAGTACATCGCAATTACTGAGGGTTGTAAGGAGATGCTGTGGATGGAAAAGTTCCTACAAGAGTTGGATCAGAAACAGGAAAGCTATGTTCTCTATTGCGACAGTCAGAGCGCAATTCACCTCAGTAAGAACCAAACCTTTCACTCAAGGTCCAAGCACATCGACGTAAGGTATCACTGGATTCGTGATGTGTTGGAAAATAAACTGTTACAAGTTGAGAAGATTCATACCAATGACAACGGCGCAGATATGATGACGAAAAATCTGCCTAGAGAAAAGCTTGCTATATGTAGAGAGATTGCTGGTATGGAGGAACCCTGCTTCACATGAAGTGGAGGGGGAGATTTGTTGGTCCACCTCATGTGGAATAAAGCATGAGATGCTCATCTCATGTGAAATAAAGAATGAAGCACATGAACTCTAGGTGTAAATGCTTCTTTCATGGTGGATCAACATAATTGTGTTTGATTCTTTCTACAAATCCTCACCTATAAATAGGTGAGCTCTTAGAACAATCAATCAAGCAAATCAAGCAAAAACACAACAATTGAGAGAGTGTGTGTGTTGAGAGATCCTCAGAGAAAAATAGAGAGAGTTTTCTGAGAGAGAAATTGTGAGCCAATTTGTGAGGTTCTATCCACAAATTGAAGTTACATTGTTATTGTAATTTGTGAGAGATCCACCCAAGGGTGAAGTTTGTAATCCCATTATTATTATAGTGGAGTTGTTAAGCGGCCTACGGGTCCCGTGGTTTTTACCTTCATTTTCTGGAGGGTTTTCCACGCTAAAATTGTTGGAGTTATTTTTACTCTATTTGGTTTGGGAAATTATCCTGGGGCCGTAAAATTTATTATTTTACAAACACATTTTTCCCAACAGTCAGGAAATGACTTCATCGAAAATAACAATGTTTAGTTAGATATGTCAAATAATTACTTATTCAATAATCTGTATCTACTGATTCCAGGAAATCAGAATTTTATCGAAAGATATACGGGTTGAAGAAGGGCAAATCTCTATTTATGTTCTTATTGCTAGTCAATAGCAAAACTGTCGTGCATGGAAGAAAAGTGTACGCGGAATATAAGCTACGAGTAGTGGACCATTCTCAGGTAAAAAAGGTTGTAAAATCAGGTGAACTGCTAATCAAACTTTTACCTTATAGATGCTTAATTATTTTCTTCTGTAATTAATTTACTTTAGCAAATATGTAACATTAAAATGTTTTCTTGTAGCTTTTCAATGGTTCAATTCGGACAATGATATTGGGTACAAAGATTTAATTCCGTTAAGAGACATACATGATACTTTAATTTTTGAAGTAGAGTTCGATGTAATTTCTACAACTAAAGTTGAAATTTGCAATGCATGATTGTGTGTGTTTACATGCTCACAATATGAGAGATCATATACTTGTGCATATTTACAATTACGTACAGTAAAGTGATTGATGTTTTTTAATCACGTGTAATAGAAATTAAAATGACAGGTTATGCTATTACATTGCGTGTGTTCTTTTAACGTAAAATAGATTATCTGTCTATGTTGATGTCATTAATCTTTTTCTATCTATAGCGTCTTTTCAATTAATTGTGGCACTGTTTTGATTTTCATTATATTTCTTGTATTTATCGACTGTCAACTAAATAATTATTGCACACTCGGTAGCGGTTCAAAATCAGAATTGACCAAACAATTGATTAATAAATTATGGAAAAAAATATTAACTATTTTTTTTAAGTTTCCATTAGAAAATTGATAACACACTTCATGATATCTAAGCCTAAATTGTATGCACACTCTTCTTCTGGTCACTCCTCAATTAAATAATTAATTGAAAAAAATATTTTTAGTCGTACCCCATTTATATATAAAAATACCGTTTTTAAAAAAAAAATTAATTTTATTACATTTTGTAAATAAATCCCACTTATAACTATTTTATAATCAATTCAGTTATTATTATTATTTAGAAGTTCAAAATATTAAAAAAAATAAAATGAGTCAATTTGTTACCATCTCGATTTAATTTGTTATCTCGTAAAGTTCCAGTGATTGACTTGTGTCCAATTGTTTGAAGGTTCCTAAATCTACTTTTCATGCTTTATAGGGGTGTAAGAACTTAAATTCAATTCGCACAGCTTTTGGTTTGTTGGATGACAGAACTTTTCCTTCAACTATTAGCTTTTTGGATTTTTTGATTTCTATACATGCTTGTCTTTCATGTGCAGAATTTGAGTTGTTTTGTGTTCTTCTCTGGCGGACTTGGTTTAGAAGAAATAAGTGGGTGCACTCTTCTCTTATGTTATCTACTGATGAAGTTATGGCTTGGTCCTCTTAATTCTTGAGTGATTTTCGCTCAGCACATGAGCAGCCTCCTTTTGCTGTTGATTCCAATCTTCCTCCTGCTCCCCTTGTGTGCTGGCTGCCACCTTCTCCTGGAGTGTTTTCTATTAATTTTGATGCTGCAATGCGGGAACATATTGGTAAGGTGGGTTTGGGTGTGATAATTCGTGATTCTCATGGTAAGGTTATGGCTTGTTGCTGCTCTTGTCTTTCTATCCGATGCTCCCCTCAATTTGCTGAAGCTTTAGCGATACTACGAGGATTACGATTGGCAGAAGCGTTGCTTCTCCTCCCTGCTGGTCTGCATTCGGATGCTTTTTCTGCTGTCAATTTGATCTCTTCTTCTCAAATTCCTATCTCAGAGTTGGGGATATTGATTTCAGATATTGTGGAACTTTTGTATAATCCTTTATTTGTTGGTGTTAATTTTATTCCTAGAAGTGCAAATTTTGTTGCACCTGATTTAGCTAGTTTAGCTTTTTCTTTCAATGTTGAAAAGGTCTGGTTTGGTTGTAGTCCTCCTTCTGTGGAGCGACGAATTCTGGAGGAGTCTTCAGTTGTCTTTTAACTTTGTTTTGGATTCTATGTCCAATTCTTCTAAAAAAATAAAATAAAATGAGTCTTTGTAGTTGTAATTACAATTATTTAGATTGTTTTTTTTTTAACAAATAACACTGAACTTACCTGAAATTTGTTAAATAACACTCATAATTAAAGTTTGTACAAACTAACACTGAACTTCCCTGTCGTTAAATTTAGCCATTAAAAAATAGACTTGAGTCTCCCCTAATTCGTAATTCATAATAGATCCATGGTAGAACCATTATAGATCTCTCGCTTCTTCTTTTATTTTTATTTTTTTTAAGATCAACCCTATTTTTTAACTCTCGAACTTAACGACTAGGGAGTTCAGTGTGAGTTTCTGTAAATTTTTAATTTTTAATGTAGTTCAACAAACTTCAGGTAGGTTCAATATTATTTGTTCTTTTTTTTTTTTTTAATAATTTCACTCCAACTTAATATTGGAATTTCAAAAAACCAAAATGTTAATTTGGGGTGTAAATACAATTTTAGAAAGATACAAATATTGTCTATTTTTATTATTTATTTTTGAAACTGAATTCTCTGATTTTTCAATTCAAGAGTTTTAATCAAAGTATAATTCTTATTCCAACAAGGAAATGATTCCTTAATCAAAACACAAAACAAAACAATGATTCCTTGATCAAAGTATGAGAAGTTACTCCAACAAGGAAAGAATTCCTTAATCAAAACACAATACAAAAAACGAATAACCAATCCAACAAGTTAAACTATATATATATATATATAAATTGTAACAGCTAAGGTAAATAACAAAACTCAAGTTGTAATTACTCATTGTTACAA
Organism: Xanthoceras sorbifolium; assembly: GCA_003430845.1. NCBI lineage: Eukaryota > Viridiplantae > Streptophyta > Magnoliopsida > Sapindales > Sapindaceae > Xanthoceras > Xanthoceras sorbifolium. The sequence continues at coordinate 37,889,364 of CM010608.1, forward strand.
CTCAGATTTTGATTTCATGAGAAAACTCTGAGTGGGTTTCTTTCCTTCTCAATTTTTTTTAATATCTTTATTTAGTTAAATTAAATCTTTAAAAATTCATTACAAATTTATAACCCACTTACCAATTATATATGTAGAATGTGGGCACATCCACTTATAGTAAAGTGGTTAGTGCACCTCCCTCCCACCTCAGTGGTGAGGGATTCGATTCTCACCATGTATATTTATCAGCATGTGTGGATAGTTTTCTCCCCTTATTGTGGGAGTATATGTTTCCTGTTATAGGAGTAGATATCCGGACCACACGTTTAGTGATTAATTTAAGCAGGTTCCGGCAGTTATTAATATTATAATTGTATCCCCTTCAAAATATATGTAGAATGTGGTTGATTATAAGTAATATCATATAATACGTTGTGATTGGGACTAATGCGAACATTGAAGTTCTTCACCTACTTGAACTAGTACTAAAGCATCCTCTTTTTATAAATAAATTAAGTTCATGCATTTCTGTGAGGAAAGGTTCCAAAACAGATTTGTCAAACACGAAATGCTAGTGGCATGAAGGTTACAGTCAGTGTTCTAAAAAATGAAAAGTTCTTACACCCCGGCACTAGACGGCGGCCGGCCGCGCCAAACAAGGCCAAAAATGGCTTTTTGACCGGAGATAGGATCGAAAAGAAGAAAAAGAAGTGAGATAGTGTTAGATGTAGATGTAGATTGGGCTTTAAAAAAATAAAAAATAAAAAAGAAAAAAGAAAAAAAAACAAGAAGATGTTAGATGGGGACATTTGGACGTGGGACAGGATAATATTAAGATTATTTTTATTATTTTTATTTTTTTCAATGGCAAGTGGCTGTTGATTAAATAATGGATAAATTACATTTTGACCTCTATAGTTTAAAATATTTTTTATATTTATCCCATAATTTTATTTTTCTCTTTTTTAAACTCTCTAATTTATAAAAAATTTCAAAATATACCTTAACCGAGGAACCGCCTAGTGCCTAACGCATTCTTGAACACTAGTCACAGCTAGTGTTGTGAGTCACAATTGTGTATGATAGTATTTATACAAAATAATCACAATATGTTATCCATGTGAGTGCTGATGTGTACAATTGATTGGTTAAGATATTAGAGGTTGTTAGATTTCAGATTATCCCAATATTGATTATACAAACACTCACGTAAATGTAATGTATTAGTTCCTGAAATACACTTACTGTGAATACAATTTTTCTCTCAATTTGTTGCTGTGTTCTTCTTGTATTTTCTTCTTCTCATGGTATCAGAGCTGCAACGACAAGCGTCAATGGAAGCTGCTTCAAGTTCCTCTGTTCAATATGCGAATCCGTCCTTCTCTCGAACACCGTCTGTGCTTGACAAGACTATGATAGCGATGTCACTCAATTTCAACTTTCCTATCAAACTCACTCGAGACAACTATGTCTATTTGAATACTCTTGTTCTACCTTCCATTAGAGCTCTCGAGTTGGAGGAATTTGTCACTAGTGAGAGGCTTTGTCCAAATAAGTTTGTGCATGTTACGAATCCAGAGAGTTTTGTATCTGATGTGGTGATTAATGAGGAGTTCTTAGTCTGGAGGCGTTTAGATCAATTCCTATTAGGTTGGCTATTGTCAACAATAAGTGAAAATTTAATTGGTGAAATGACTGAGTGTTTGTCATCATTGGAGGCTTGGAGAACTTTAGAGTCTCTATTTTCTAAGCAATCCATTGCAAAACTGTTGCAATTGAAGCAACAACTCCAGGTCTTTAAGAAAGATTCAAGTTATATTGCTGATTTCATTCTCAAAGTTAATGGAATAAGAGATGGTTTGAGGTCAACAGGACAGGTGGTGACAGATCGTGATCTCTTGTTGAATGTTCTTAATGGCCTCGGTCATGATTTTGATCCAGTAGTTGTAATGATCACATCACAGCAAAGCACCATGACTCTACATGAAGTACAGTATATGCTCATGATACATGAGCAGAGAATTGAACACTTGAACTCAGATAGACAGATTGATGTTCCACAACCTACTGTAAAATTTATTGCAAATGCTATCAATAGAGGAAGGTACGGTGGTAGAGGTGGTCCAAATCAGAACAATAGTGGAAGATGAGCAAATAATAGAGGAATGAGAGGTCGTGAAGGTCGCTGGAACATCTCAAACAATAGACTGCAAGTTCACTCTCAAGCTGGAAATAAAGGACCTGGTCAGTAAAATAATTTCCATTCATAGCCTTTCAGTCCAGCTCCATATCCACAAGGAAATTTTGCTCAGAATTCTGCATATATGGCTGCACTAGAAACTGTTAGAGATGTTTCATGGTATGCTGACTGTGGAGTTTCTAGCCATGTCATCTCCGATTTAGGTAACCTTTATACTCATACTCCTTATAAAAGTGTTTCTAAATTGGCAGTAGACAATGGTGATAAATTAGTAATTAAGCATGCTAGTAAGACTTTTGTTACTTCACATACTGCACCACATCAGTTTCTTTGTATGAATCAAGTCTTACATGTTCCTCATATTGCTAAGAACCTCTTGAGTATCTCACAGTTCACACATGATAACAATGCTATTGCTGTGTTTTCTAATGAATCTTGTGTGATTAAGGATAAAATTACACAGAAAAGTTTGCTCCAAGGCACTCTTATGGATACTTTGTACCAGCTGCAGTTGAGTGATGGTTCTATTTCTTCTTCATTTTCTGGTCTTTAACCAGGCAATGCTTCACTTTACCTTATTGAATCTATGCTAAACTCTTGTAATGTTGGCTGTACAAACTCTGTTGATAATACTGTCCAGAATGTTGTTGTTGATACTGTCAAAAATTTTGCCTCTGTTAATAAATCTGATTCTTTGTTGAATGATAAATCTGTTATCTCTTTATGGCATTCTAAGCTTGGTCATCCAAGTTCCAAAGTGCTTAAGCAAGTTCTTGCTGAGTCGCATATCTCTTGTCCTTCTAATAATATTGAGTGATGTGATTCTTGTATGCTTGGTAAAATGCATCAGCTCCCTTTCTCTAGAACTACTTATAACACTTCCTCACTACTTGAGTTTATTTTTACTGACATTTGGGGGCCTGCCCCTGTTATTTCTGTTGAGGGTTATAGGTATTATATTATTTTTGTTGATTCTCACACTAGGTACTCTTGGTTATTTCCATTAGCTCTTAAATCGCAGGCTTTATCTACCTTTATTCTTTTCAAGCAGTAAGTTGAGTTGCAGTTTTCTTATAGCATTAAAACCTTACAAACAAATATGGGAAAAGAGTTTCAGGCTTTTAAACACTTTTTAGCTCAATCGGGCATAATCCATAGGTATTCTTATGCCTATACTCACCAGCAGAATGGTGTTCCCGAACGCAAACATAGGCATCTTGTTGAGACCGGTTTAACCTTACTTGCTCATTTGGGTTTGCCTTTAATATACTGGTCTAATGCTTTTCTTTGTGCCTCATTTTTTATCAATAATCTTCCTACTTATGTTCTTCATGACAAATCGCCTTTTGAATGTCTTTTTCACAAAGCACCCAATTATGCTTACTTTAAATCTTTTGGTTGTGCTTGTTTCCCTTACATGAGACTGTATTCTTCTCATAAAGTTTCCTATCACTCCACAAAATGTGCTTTTCTTGGGTATAGTCTTAAACACAAGGGGTATAGGTGTCTTAGTACTGCTGAAAAAGATTTATATATCTAGGCATGTGTTGTTCAATGAGTTTGATTTCCCATACTCAAGTCTGTTTTCTGTCAAACGAAGCTCTTCTTCTCCTACTGTAACTCCTCCTATTCTTACTTTATCTTCTCCTCGTGTCATTACTCTAGCTTCTTCTGTGTTTTCTTCTGTCCCAGCTTCTTCTCCTCTGTTCTAGTCTGCTTCTTCTCCTCCTTGTATTGTTGTTAAATTAAATCAACCTCCTCCTACTGATGTTTCCCATCCTATTGTGTTTCATCATCCTATGGTCACTCGTCTTAAATTTGGTTCTCTCAAACCTAGAGTGTTTTATACTCTTTACGAGTCTCCTTATTCCTCTCTTACAACAGAACCATCCTTGGCTAAGGTTGCTCTTATTGATCCGAAATGGAAACAAGCCATGATTGAGGAATATGAGGCCTTAGTTAGGAATCACATATGGGAGCTATTCCTTTCTCTTGATAGTTACAACATTATTGGAAATAAGTGGATTTTTCGGATCAAATATCATTCGGATGGGTCTGTGGCTAAGTTTAAGGCTCGTTTAGTTGCTAAGGTGTTTCATCAAACTCCCGGGGTTGATTTTTGTGACACTTTCAGCCTAGTTCTTAAGCCTTCTACCTTCTACACTTCGTGTAATCTTTACTTTGGCTGTCACATACGGTTGGAAAATTGAGCAAATTGATGTGAACAATGCTTTCCTTAATGGAGAGTTATAAGAGGTGGTTTGTAAGGAGCAACCTCTTGGTTTTGTGGATTCCTCTCACCCTCATCACGTTTACAAGTTAAAGAAGGCCTTGTACGGTTTGAAATAAGCATATCGGGCTTGGTTTCATAAGCTTCGCAATGCTTTGTGCGCTTGGGGTTTTACGAATTCTGTTTCTGATGTGCCTCTTTTCATCAATCAGGCTGGTTCTAAGATCGTTTTTGTTCTCATTTATGTTGATGACATTCTCCTTACTGGAAATGATAGTGGTCTTATTAGTTCTACTATTTCTGTCTTGCATATTAAGTTTGCTTTAAAAGTGTTAGGTGAAGTGAGTTATTTTCTTGGTTTTGAGGCTTATCGAAATTCTGATGGCCTCTATTTAACTCAATCAAAGTATGTACATGATCTTTTAGCCAAAACTGATATGTTGAATGCTAAGCCTTGTTCCACCCCTCTTTGCTCTAGTACTAAGTTGTCTTTGGCTGGTGATTCCTTTCATGATCCTACATTGTTTCGTAGTATGGTTGGGGCATTGTAATATCTTAGCTATACCCGGCCTAATGTAATATATTATTTTATATTTTTCTTTTTCTTTTTTAAAATCAAAATCTATTTATCTGTTTTTATCACGTTTATTTGTTTTCACCAACTCAAAAATTAAAGGTAAATTTTTGAACATTGTTTATATTTTATTTAGAATGTATTTTATAGATTTTTAAAGTTTTTTATTTTTTTTCTTTTATTTTTATATTGTGTTTGTTTTGTAGTTGAAAGAATTTGGGTGATACTGATTACTAGGGTTTAGTTTTGTGAAATTTTAATGGTTATTAGTGAAAAGTTAGTTAGTGAAATATTTGTTAATGAAATGTTGATTAGTGAAATATTTAGTAATAATATTTGTTAGTGAATTCTATGTTAATAAACTGTAGGTTAGTGAAATATATTTTAGTGAAATGTATGTTAGTGAAATATAAGTTAGTGAAATGTTGGCTAGTGAAACATTTAGTATTGTTAGGGATATGTATGTTAGTGAAATATTTGATTTGTGAAATATTTGATTAGTGAAATGTTTGAGTAGTGAAATGTGTGGTTTGTGAAATGTTTGATTAGTGAAATGTTTTAGTAGTGAAATGTGTGGTTTGTGAAATATGTGGTTTGTGAAATGTTTGATTAGTGAAATGTTTGATTTGTGAAATGTTTGATTAGTGAAATGTTTGAGTAGTGAAATGTGTGGTTTGTGAAATGTTTGATTAGTGAAATGTTTGGTTTGTGAAATGTTTGGTTAGTGAAATGTTTGTTAGTGAAATGTGGTTAGTGAAATATTGGTTAGTGAAATGTTGGTTCGTGAAATGTTGATTAGTGAAATGTAGTTTAGTGAAATATTTAGTATTTGTTAGTGACATGTATGTTAGTAAACTGTAGGTTAGTGAAATATAAATTAGTGAAATCTTAGGTTAGTGAAATGTTTGGTCCGATGAAGACAGTCAAGGATACCTTCGAGTGGTGAGATCCAACGGCATAATAAATGCAGAAAATGTGGTGAAGCTGGTCATAATCGTTTGGGTTGCCCAAACCCACGCCAAAGAACTGCAAATACTGAGCCATGCAATCCTATTAGTGAAAAAGTTCCCGTACGTCGACAGAGGAAATGCGGTACTTGCAAGCAGTTAGGACATAACCGCGTTACATGCCAGTTTGTTGATCACTCTCAAACCAGCAATGAGACGAATATGTACACAGGGGGAAGTGCACAATAGAGATTAACTTTGGTAATTTAGTAAAACATTTTGTGAGATTATGTGTTGAACTTGTGTGACATCAAGGATAACTTTTATGAGAGAATATTTGTTATGTTTGGTTAATTCGATTGAATCGGTTCAAGTTTAAATTATTTTTGTTTATATTAGTTCAATCAGCATTGTTTATGGTAATGATAGTGATTCGTTGCATCTTGTGTGATTGCATTGAATTGTTTAAAAATGATCCAAGCAGATTCTTACTTCCCAATTTTCGCTAATGTTGCTGTGGTATTTAATATGCTCATTTATGATTTCATCCTCATTAACGAAGTTGGTATCAAATTATTCAGTCCAGGAAAGGACCAAAATGAAGGCAATTATGTCATTAACTCGTTAACATAAATGTTGAGGAAATTCATTGTTTTGATTTGTTTCTGCTGCATTTGTCTGGCGTAAAAACGAAGCAAATATTCTGCTGTAGTAAGCTAACATAATATGTGGCAGTGACCATGGCGAAACACCAAAAAATTCATATGCTCCCACAAAATATACCTATACCACCACTAGTATATACACCAACAAAAACTACCACCATCTATCTTTCACCTGAAAATTGTTCATTTCTAACATCACTCTACAGGTATACTATATGCAAATATTTCCATAGCAATCTCCTCCCGAATTTTATTTACATCACCTTCAACAAAATCCCAATTAAATTCTTTAAATGTCATAATATTGTCCAAGTACTTCATCACGAAAACCCCACAGCTGGTCCTGTAATTTTAATAAGCTTAGAAAATGTATACAGATTGATGAGAATAAGGCAGCTGCAGCAAGGGATCCATTGCGTGTTCCGGTTGGGCCAATAACAAGGGCAATGGCTAAAAGATTCAAAGAAGCACTCAATGGCCTAATTCAAGACACATGGGCTGATTCTGAATTATTAAAGCCCAAGATGAACCCACATGAAGACCAAGGCTTGATTAACATCATCAAGCCAATTGAGTGGGCCGAATAAGAGAAAGCTTGGCATAATTTCGAGTTGGGCTTGATTTAATAGTTGTTTGTTTTAGTTTTGGTCCATTTGTAAGGCAATTATGGCCATTCTAGTTTTCTATTTGTAAGGCCTTAATGGCTAGCTTGTTTCCTTTCCTTTGTTTTAGGGTTTCATTATATAAGGATATTAATGAATGTAAGAATGGCACTTTTCGATTTTGAATGAAAATAGAGAGAGTTTTCTCTTTGTTCTTTGAGAACTAACTGGAACTTATCAGAATTCTCTGTGGCGTTCCTCCTTGACTTATCAATCGAGTATTTCATCCTTGATTGTGGCATCCTCCTTCATACCAAGGTTCACATCTCGATATAGGTGTTGGGTCGCGGTTTCCATCCGAACCAGAGGTTAGAACGAACTTTGGTATCAATCTTGTTACAATCGATGTGGCTCATATCACAGATATGAAGGAAATAATATATCACGAATACTCAAATAATGGATTACCCGTCTGGCTGCTATGACAGTAAGTCGGCCGAAAGGACTTCAACCTTTATACCGTCCGTCCAAGGAGCGATACCTGTATTTTCAAAGAATCCTCCACACCTCAACATTGACGGTAAAATTTTTATCAATGGCTCTATTTGTGAAATGCGGTGTGTTGGATCTTTATGCTTCTGGAGGGAGTCATAAATGACAATGACTTTCTTCCTCAAATTTATTTTGCATAAAATCCAATGGTAATTGTCAATACAACAAGAGAGAAGGACCTGCAATGTTAACAATGGGTACATTAACAATAATGCAATGTGTTTGGAGGAATTTGAATACATTAACATATGACTGATAAGTGATGCATGGGTGCAAACTCACACACCACCAGCGCCAACATTTTTCACTCAACCATATAATTAAAAACTACAATCTTCTCTATAAGTGAAATGGCCAAAATGTCATTACTGTCCACAAACCACAAATTGAGTTAAATGTAAAGTTCATGTTCAACTCATCTAAACAAACCATACGAGAGGATAACTCCTAGTATTCCATTTGTCGAGCATATTATCTCTGCTGAAGACATCCTGTAAGGTTTTTAATTCACTGATACGACAATACATATTAACACGTGCAGGTAACCATTCTTTAGTTGCAAGCTTGTACTGCCATTTCTCAGGTGCACCATCATCATCCGTGACCTGCGTGGAAAAAAAAAACATAAATGGTTATAGACACACATTTCGTTAATTTTTTTACTTTCTAAATTTGTTATATTTAAAAACAAAGACATATATTTGAATCATGAACAAAATACTTTTGACAAATTTTAAATTTAAAGCAGAAGTAAAAGCTATATTTAAAAGGGAATATATTTCACTACCCTAACATTTCACTAACCAAACATTTCACAAATAAAACATTTCACTAATCAAACATTTCACAAATCAAATATTTCACTAATCAAACATTTCACTAATCAAACATTTCACAAATCACACATTTCACTACTCAAACATTTCACTAATCAAACATTTCACAAATCAAATATTTCACTAATCAAACATTTCACAAACCAAACATTTCACTACTCAAACATTTCACAAACCACACATTTCACTACTCAAACATTTCACTAATCAAACATTTCACAAACTAAACATTTTACTACTCAAACATTTCACAAATCAAATATTTCACAACAACCGTTCACACATTTCACAAACCAAATATTTCACAAATTTTATACAAAATTTAACAACTGATCGTTGTTTGCTCCTCGGCGGGATTCATATCCAAAGTTGGAATAGATAAATTCAGTTGAAATCACACCTCAGGAACTCCAGGATATATACTGAAATTTACACAGAAATATTCAGAGCCCTGTTACACTGAAATTTACACAGAAACATTCAGAGCCCTGTTAAATACACAGGAATTGAGCAGCAGATAATGCACAGAGCATTCAGTTTATTAAATAAAATACACAATCACATTCTTGACATCGGAAAATAAAATACCAATGCCCTGTTAATACACAAATAATCACATTCTTGACATCGGACACTTGAACATTCAGTTTCTCAGAGATTTGGCCCAATGCCCTGTTATGATCAAGCCTGGTCAAGCATGTAATGGTTTTCTCAGGAATTGATGGTGCAAATTCCTTCAGGATCAATGCATTGGTGTTTGCAGGGTTAGCAACAACAAGAATCTGAAATAAAGGTAGAGCAGTCAAAATAAGCTCAAACAAGGTAGCAACTTTTGGATATAGTTGATAATGTAAAACATTCATCATCCTATGTAAGTAATAAAACCATTGGTAGAACTTACAACTAAGGTTAGCTCATTCAAATCATATTTGAATTTCTCAATTAAATTCAATTTTCCGCCATATGTGTGAGTATCAACACAGGTAATTACTATATACATATATGGATCCCTCAAAACCAAAATGGCCATAGTGAAAACTAGAATTATCAGTTTGAAACACCAATCACCAACTGCCATACACAATAAAAATAATGATAAAAAGAGCCTGAATGATGAATTTGAACCCCATATAACAAAGCAAAAGTTAGTGGAGCTACTAATTTTCACGTGTTATTATGGTTTCCTAAAGCTTGTTTCACTTCCATTTTGATGAACTGTTTACACAATATTTGTAAAGAATACATTGTTCATGCTATTCATAACTAAAAAGAGAAGGAAATGATAATTTTCCAACAATTCTGTAGTATATTCATGACCAATGGGTTAATAGTTGCTACTTGAAAATGAAATGAAAAACACTATCAAGTTATTCAAATTTCAACGTCATTCAGATGCCAATCTTTTCTATTTAAATAAGTTTATCACCTTGCAGTTTGCAGCTGCGTGCTTTTTGAGAGCAGAAGCATGTGCCTTGTAGATCGAAACATTCTTTGACATGACATCCTTCCTCTCCATACCTTCTTTTCTCGGGAAACCACCAACCATAACCGCAATGTTGACCCCAGTGCATGCCTCAACAAGTCGAGGTAACAGTGAAGGAGAGAGAGAGGGAGACGCCCGCCGCGGCGACGGAAACGGCACGATAAGATGGACGAAAACGGCACAGTGAGGTGGCGGCGAGATGGCGGCGAGAGGGGGAGGGTGAGGTGCTGCGAGCGGCCGAGAGAGATGAGAAAATTGTTAGGGTTGAATTTAGGGTAAAAACCTAATTAGGAAATTAATAAAAAATTATTTAGGAAATTAATAAAAAATTAGGTATTTTAATTAATAAATGAAATTTGAAAAAAAATATTTTGGGTTCAAGTGAGATTTTACCCATCTATATATATAAGGACTAAATTATAATTTACCAATTTCAAAATGGTTAGAAACGATTGTTTCGTTTTTTTAGGTTAAAAACAATTCTTTCCATAATCTTTTGGCCACTTTTAATTTTGTCCCTTTTATTTTTATTTATCGATTGTCAACTAAATAATTATTGCACACTCGGTGGGGGTTCAAAATCAGAATTGACCAAATAATATTAATTAAATATTATTACATTTTGTAAATAAGCCCCACTTATAACTATTTTATAATCAATTCAATTATTATTATTATTTAGAAGTTTAAAATATTAAAAATAATAATAATATGAGACTTTGTAGTTGTAATTACAATTATTTAGATTTTTTTTTACCAAATAATACTGAACTTATCTGAAATTTGTTGAACAACATTCAGAATCAAAGTACATTAACCTGAAGTTTGATAAATTACACTCGGAATTAAAGTTTTCATAAACTTACATTAACCTCTCCTCCCGTTAAGTTTTACCGTTAAAAATAATTGTTGATAGCCTAAAAATAGTTAAAAGACTAAAATACCCATAGCTAAAAATAAAAAATTTAAAAATATTTTTTTGGTTCTTGATAAAAAATCTAATCTCCAATTGGATCTCCACCGTCCATCAATCCTGATGAACGATCGAGAACTAAATTTATTTTTTTATTTTTATATTTAAATAGTTTTTATTTTTTAAAAAAAGTTTATTTTTAATATGAACTCTATCATCCATCAAAATTGATGAACAGTGGAGATCCATTAATTTTTATAAAAAATTTAGAGAAAATCAAGGTCCTTATTGCAATTCACCCTTAGTTTTTTTTTTAAAAAATTTTTAACTAGAGATATTTTATTCTTTTTACTGTTTTTAGACGGTCAACAATTATTTTTAATGGTCAAACTTAATGGGAGGGGATGTCAATGTCAATTTATGTAAACTTTGATTTTAAGTGTAATTTATCAAGCCTCATATAGGTTGAATATTATTTGTTCTTTTTAATTTTTTTAATTAGGGGTATTTTGGTCTTTTTACTGTTTTCAGATGGTCAACATTTATTTTTAATAGTCAAACTTAAGTATCTTATACAAACTTTGATTTCAAGTGTAATTTATCAAATCTCAGGTAGGTTGATTTTTCAATTCAAGAGTTTTAATCATAGTATAATTCTTTTTTCCAACAAGGAAATGATTCCTTAATCAAAAGACAAAACAAAACAATGATTCCTTGATCAAAGTATGAGAAGTTACTCTAACAAGGAAAGAATCCCTTAATCAAAACACAACACAAAAAATGAATAACCAATCCAACAAGTTAAACTCTACCAAAACATATAACAAAACTCAACCGCATTCCAGCTCAGATTTTGATTTCCTGAGAAAACCGTGAGAGGGTTTGTTTTCTTCTCATTCTTTTTTTCATATTTTTATTTAGTTAAATTAAATGTTTTTTTCATATTTTTTTTCATATTATATTCTTATGTCATATAATACGATGTGATTGGGACTAATGCTTATGCGCCCATTGATGTTCTTCACCTACTTGAACTAGTACTAATGTGAATCTTGATATATTTTAGATTTTCAAAATAAATTATGTATCCCCAATGTATGTATCAATGATTTTATCAATTCATGATGAATCTAGAAATATTTTTAATTTTCAAAATTATGTATCTCCTGTTAGGAAACTACATCTCCATTGACGTATGTATATATCATTTTATTAATTCATTATGAATCTCAAAATGTTCTAGATTTTCAAAATTTACTTTTCCAGCAGTGGTCTTTTTATATGTATATATATACACCATATGCAGTACGGCGACTACCTGCGGTATTATCCGACTGAATGAGCGTCATTTTTTTTTTACATTAGTCTTACTATCTTATTAAGAATATCTTTAAAAATTCAAAGTGCCAAACTTTATAAAATTTTCTAAACTTCATATAATTTTTTTCTTCCTAATTCTTCAGTTCAGATGGCCCTCGGAATTCAACAATTTAAAAGTTCTGCAATGTCTAACTCAGAGGGTATGTTCATTATATATAAAAAAAAAAAAAAAAATCTCAGTTGCATTCTTTTATTATGTGCATCTTCATGTATGTTTTATTTTTCTTATAGGCTTTTCTTTTCTTTTTACTTTTAGAAATTTTGCGAGAGGAAAGAGAATTTCAACCGGCTCATTTCATATTAAAAATTGTGTCATACTCATTACTATTGGATGGGATTGATGAAAAGGGAGGAAAATATGAGACTGGTACTTTTGATGTGGGTGGCTACAAATGGTATTATTCAAATGCTCATCTGTGTTATTTATTTATTTTTTCTCTCTAAAATTGGTATTATTATAAAACTGGTGTTTCGTGTTAGGAAATTGATTCTCTATCCACGTGGAAACAAGACCTGTAAAGACCATATTTCCCTTTATTTGGGAATTGTTGAAGGCAACTCTTTTTCTGATAAGTGGACTGTTTGCGCCAACTTTAAATTGTTTGTGCTTAATCAGAAAACTATGAAGTACTTGACGATCCAAGGTAACACACAATATATATATATATATATATATATATATATATGTGTGTATATATATATAATGCACAATTTTTCTATTCATTTTTCTCCATTACAAACACAATTGACCCACACCAATATATATTTATAATTAAATTTTTCATGTATTTGCACTTGCAGATGCTAAAAGAACAGTGAGATATTTTGATAAGCTAAGAATTGAACAGGGTTTTGCTCAATTGCTTTCCCTTGACCAATTTAACGACCCATGTAATGGATATCTTGTTAATGACTGTTGCGTTTTTGGAGCTGAAATTTTAGTTGTTCAACCTCCTTCCAGCATTGAAGAAACGATAACCATGGTTAAGGAACTTGATGACAGAACATATACTTGGTCGATCAAAAATTTCTCTACCTTAGAGAATCATCTATACTCCAATGAATTCACTCTTGGAGGGAGAAAATGGTAAACGTATTACATATCACACTTCTCTTATACAATAATGTTTAGCCTAACATGTTAACTAATTAGGTACTTATTCTTTTAACTATTTTTATTGATTCCAGGAAATTAGATCTTTATCCCGAGGGATACAAATCGGCAAAGGGAAAATCTTTGTCTCTTTTATTGTGGCTTGCAGATTGGGAAAGTGTTGAACCTAAAAGAGAAGTATATGTGAAATACAAGCTACGAGTACTCGATCATTTTCTGGTTAAAAAAGTTGAAAAATCAGGTGAACCTCTCATGAACTTTTCAATAACAATGTTTAATTTTCGATAAAAATCAACTTACAAAAGCAAAAGGCTAACATTAAACCAATTTGTTGTAGTTTCTCACTGGTTTGACTCAAAAAGGGGATGGGGTTGCCCAGATTTTATGCCACTAAAGGATATCAAGAAACTCAAGGATAATACTTTAATTGTTGAAGTTGAATTTGACGTCATTTCTTCGATTAAGGTTGGACCATAGACATTGTTGTGCTTGATTTGCAATCATGTTGGTAGTCAAGGCAGATGGCTTCTCTTAATAAGTGATTTCCGACTTGTTAAATTTATTCAATAACATTGTATTTTCTTTGTATCATCAAGGTTAATGCGTCCTTTCCTTTATAATTGGAGAATAAGAATTTGTCTTTAAATACACATTCTCAAGGGAAATTATTAAAATCTTTCCTATAATTTAGTGTATTTATAAAAATTCCCCTCTAATTTTATTTATGGCTAAAATCCCTTCATAATTTTATTTTATAGCCAAAATTTTCCTTACCGTCAGTTTTAATTACTAAAATATCATTGATCCTTAACTTTTCAGTTATGAATATTATTAAATTCATCCTCTAATTTGGTGTATTAGTCAAAATTCCTCCTAGTTTCATTTATGATCAAAATTTCCCCTGTAATTTCATTATATAATCAATTTTCCCCATACCAGCAGTTTTATTTACTAAAATACATGTAACCATTAACTTTTTTGTTAAAATTTTTAGAACACCAAGAATATAAATATAAGTATCTATATATATTAAATTAAAACATTTTAATTTATAATATGAATGAATATCTACCATCCATCATATGATGACGGTAAAGAGCAAAATATAAAATATTAAACAATTAAAAATTAAAAAAAATTAAAATCTATGTAGATGGACGATGGATGTCCATTTTTTAATTTTTAATTTTATTTATTTTTAAAATTTTTTAATTTTTCATATATATATATTTTTAAAAATATTTTATGTTTATAATCTCTACTATTTATTTATGGAGATGAAAGGCGGAGATCCATCTTTTTATTTTTAAATTTTAAATTTTTTAAAAATTTTTATGTAATTTTTTATTGATTTGTTTTGTGTGTTTATGATCTCTATTGTCCATAGATGGACGGTGTAGATCCAACTTTTTTTTTAATTTTTAATATTTTATATTTTAAAATTTTTTGTTAAAAACTTTTGGATACTAAAGGTATAGAAGTAAATATCTATTTATTAAATTAAAATATTTTAATTTATAATATTAATGATTTTCTACCGTCCATAATATGATAGACGGTAGAAATCAAATATAAAATATAAAAAATTTAAAATTTAATTTTTTTTTAAAACAAATTAGATCTCCATCATCTATTCTACGGACGGTAAAAATCATAAACACAATTTTCTTTTTGTAAAAAAATTACATAATTTTTTTTATAATTAAAAAATTAAAAAAAGGATCTGTACTGTCCATCTCTATAGATAGATAGTAGAGATCATAAATATAAAATATATTTTTAAAAAAATAAAAAAAATAAACCTCCACCATCTTAATAGATTTTAAAATTTTAAATTATTTAATATTTTATATTTAATCTCTATCGTCCACCATATGATGAATATTAGAGATTCCTTGATATTATAAATTAAATGTTTTAATTTAATATATATGATAATTATCTTTATATCATTGGTGCCCTAAAGTTTTTAATAAAAAAGTTAACAGTTAAAGGTATTTTGGTAATTAAAACTAATATTAGGGGAAAAATTGACTATAAAATAAAATTACAGGGGAGATTTTGATCATAAATAAAATTATGGGAAGATTTTGACTAATACACCAAATTAAAGGGGGATTTTAATAATATTCCTAATTGAAAAGTTAACCGTCAATGATATTTTGGTAATTAAAACTGATGGTATGAAGGATTTTGACTATAAAATGAAATTATGGAGGAGGATTTTGGCCATACATGTTAGAGGGGAAGATTGATGTATACTTTCTTTTATGGTTGGAGAATAAGAATTTGTGTTTAAACACACATTCTCAATTGTTTGTCTCCCAATCACGTAA
The DNA here is from genome assembly GCA_003430845.1 of Xanthoceras sorbifolium. NCBI lineage: Eukaryota > Viridiplantae > Streptophyta > Magnoliopsida > Sapindales > Sapindaceae > Xanthoceras > Xanthoceras sorbifolium. The sequence continues at coordinate 37,905,178 of CM010608.1, forward strand.
TGCCGCACAGTTGTGATCTTGGGAGGTAGATTAAGGGCTTACTATAAAAGTAACAAGGTTACACAGTTTAGTAATTAAATAAAAATTTTGGTTAATAAGACAAGAATGATTTGATAGAATATTCTTGGCATTCACCAATATAAATAAAGTTGTGACTCGTATCATAATCTCTTATACCCTGAATTGTGAATTCAATCGATCATATTGTGTTCCTTTCTATGCTTATAATTGATATATTATAGTTCTATCTAGTTTAAGACAAAAATTTTGGGTTTCCAATGCATAATTAATATATATATATATATATATATATATATATATATATATATATATTGTGTAAACGTAAAGAAAGTTTTTCTTCCTTAATTATTATCAATTACAAAGCTTGGTATTTATAACATAAGAAATAGAAAAAAAAAAAAAAAAAAAAGACAAATGACTATGAAGAAGTCAAGGTGGTTGGAGGTGATTGTGGCACCGCAAGCTATCACCGAAAGTTATGGTGGCCATTTGACTTCAACACACCCCCTCAAGTTGGTGCATAGATGTCACTCTTGCCCAACTTGTCTAAGAACTTTAAGAACACCCGATTGGATACTCATTTGATAAGTATATCAACTAATTGATCTTCTGACCGAATTTTTGGCAGCTCTACAATCTTCATATCCAGCTTCTCTTTGATGAAGAACCTATCTACCTCGACATGCTTTGTGCGGTCATGTTGGACTGGATTATAGGCTATATCGCAAGCTGCTTTGTTGTCGCAATATAGTTGAACTGACTGCTTTAAGGGGTAGCCTAGGTCTTGTAAGAGAAATTTCAACCATAGTGCTTCACAAATTCCTAAGGCTATTCCTTTGTACTCGGCTTCTGCACTAGATCATGCAACAACATTTTATTTTTTGCTCCTCCAAGTAACTAGATCACCACATGCAAAGGTAAAGTATCATGAAGTTGATCGCCTATCATCAACCACACCGGCCCAATCAGCATGTATATACATGGATATTTTGCTTGTTTGAGTTTTTAGAGAATAAAATTCCCTTTCCTGTAGCAAATTTTAAATATCTCAAAATTCGCATGACGGTATTCATATGCTGCTTACTAGGATTATGCATGAACTGACTAACAATACTCAGAGCATATGCGAGATGTGGTCTTGTGTAAGCTAAATACATCAACCTCCCAACAAGTCTTTGGTATCTCCCCCTGTCTACTGGTACCTGATTTGTCTCAATACAAAACTTCAAACCCTCTTCAACTGGAGTATCAACTAGTTGACATCATGACATTTCAGTTTTCTGTAAAAGATCTAAGGCATACTTTCTTTGGGATAGAAAGATTCCTGAGCGTGATCGAGAAACTTCAATCCTAAGAAAGTATTTTAGAAGACCTAGATCTTTAATTTCAAATTCTCTTGAGAAGTAGTCTTGTAGGGCTTTTCTTTCTTCTTAATCATCTCATGTTACCACCGTATCATCCGCATAAACAATGAGTGCTGTAATCTTACCATGTTGCCTTTTAAGGAATAAAGTGTGATCTGAATTGCTTTAACGATAGCCGAAAGCTAGCATTGATTTTGTGAATCTTCCAAACCATGCCCTTGGGGATTGCTTTAGCCCATATAATGATTTCTTCAATCTGCATACCGTGTTATTCTTTTTCTCTGACATCATTAATCTTAGAGGAAGCCCCATGTGTACTTCTTCAGACAACTCCCCATGTAAAAAAGCATTCTTCACATCAAACTGTTGTAACAACCAATCTAGATTTACAGCTAAAGACAATAGTACACGAACTGTGTTGATTTTAGCTACTGGTGCAAATGTCTCTGTGTAATCAATTCCATAAGTTTGGGTGTATCCTTTTGCAACAAGTCTGGCTTTGTAGCGTTCAATACTACCATCTGCCTTGTACTTCACAGTATAAATCCAACGACACCCAACTGGTTTTTTTTCTGGTAGACATTCCACAAGTTCCCATATCTCGTTTTTCTGCAATGATTTCATTTCTTCATTCGTGGCTCCTTTCTACTTTGGATCAGTTAAGGCTTCTTGCATACTATTAGGAATAGCTACAGTAGGTAATTGATTTTTAAAATGACTTATTTGATTCAGACAAACAATGGTTTGACATATAGTTACTCATGGGATATCTGACTCTACTTGAAAGTTTAGGTTCATATGTGGGTTTAGGAATACCTCTAGTGTGACGATGTGGTAATTGGTTTCTTGATGACTCAGACTCTAAATTAAGAGTACCCTCAATAGACGATGATTGGTTTGGTATATCAGCTAAGGCTTCCTTCGACCCATGTTGTCGGATAGCAGTGAAGATTGTGTCATACTGTCTCTTTTTTCTTCTATCATTTCTTCTATATCTGGGAAGACACTACCAGTTAATTGGTTCCAAGTTTATACCACCCAAATCTAATTCCCCGACCTCCTTATTTATGGATTTAGACTGATGATCATATGTAACGCCTAGGGTTGCCCCGGTACAACGTTACTCATAAGGTACTGTCCGCTTTGGGTCGTCCGGGGCTGCTTTTAAGTCACCCGCCAATGTTGCCCTCACGGTTTTGCTTCGCCTCCCTCAATCAGGATTCAAACCAGTTACTTATCCATAAGTACTAATCCTTATCAAGTTGAGTACCAATAAAAAGGCGAATGTAACACCCCCTGACCCGACCAAACTGGATCGATCCAAAGAGTGCTACCGGGTTTTCAAAACTTTTCTTAATTCTGTTTATAATTTGAAAACCAAATAATTTATAATTTAAAAATCCTTTCTATAGTGAGCCCATCAAAATCAGTTATAAAAATTTCGGCAAAGTTCCCTCTATTTTTCTGACTTTCCAAAACCTGTTTCAAATAAAAACTCAAATAATATAATTTCAACACTTCAAATTTCATTCTCAATCAAATGCGCACTCTGCCGTTTAGTGCGACTTTACAAACATTTTCAAATGAAATCAATTCATAATTAATATTTACAAACCTTTGGAAACAAAAACATAAGCCATAAAAGAATTATTTACCAAAACATATATATATATATATATATATATATATATATATAACACAATTACAAATTTCTGTATATGCATGCGTATCTGACTATATTATACAAAGATATATGACTACCCAAAGTTTGATGACTCTGATTCTTTGTCTGCAGCTACCTCCTCTTTAGTCTCTATCTCCGCTGGTATCTTTATTACCTACGCGTGATAAAAACCAACGCGCTAAGCAATAATGCTTAGTGGGTGTATACTAAAATAAATTCTCTTCCGAGGAATTCATATTTTTTTCCTATATAGCCACAATTAAAATTAATAAAAACCAATTGCAGCCCCTTGTATGTTTCTACTTTGTCCTTCTCTTCTATATGCTGTTCTTTCCAATTCTCTTTTGTTCTTTCTATTTTCCATATCTCACTATAGGTACAATGAATTCTATGATTGCTACAGGTAGGATGAATACTAATTTGCAGTTCTGACTTAGGCATCTCTTAGTACATTTTATTTTATGCATGTATAATTTCCTTAACTTAATTCTTTTTTTTTTAATCGTTTTATTAGCTTCAGAATTGATATTCAATTCTTTTCCGATGTCCAACTCAAATGGTATGTTTATTATTCTTCTTCTCTATCAACTTTTGTTCCTCATGTTCATGGTTACTACTAAATGGTTTTGTTTTCTTTTACGCAGTTATCAATTTAATTCCTAAGTTTTGATAAATTATGACGATTTGTTTTATTGGTATCCGTGGGACCCAAGGTTTTGCAAATGTATCAATTTGGTCATTATAAGAGTCAATCATTAATCAAACTTAACCATGACACAAATAACTCGAGTTAAAAATTTAAAATAAATTAAATTAAAAATTAAAAAAATTTAAATAGTTCTCCAGCTTGTTGGATGGTGGAGATTATATTGAAATTTTCTTTATACAAAAAATTGTGAATGAAGAATTAAAAAATAATAAATGTTAATAGAGATCCAATCTCTATTTCCACAACAAGAAAAAAAAATTGATTGTACCCAGTTCTGGGTCATTTCGAACGAACCATGCTTTTGGGTTTGTTTCCCCTTCAAAACCAATCTTCACAGATCTGAGTTCGTTATTTCAATGAACCCTTTTTTTTTTTTGCTGTTCTTGGTTTGGAGATCCAATCTTCAAATTGGATCTCCGCCGTTTGTCGATTTTGATGGACGGTGGAGGTCCAATTTGGAGAATAGATCTCCATTCCACTAAGAACATAAATTATTATTATTTTTTTAATTGTTCTTGTTAATAACATTTTTTTTAATGAATATTTTGTTCTTGTAAACCACATAAACAGTAAGAGGGGTGTATTCAATATCAACTTTTAATAACTTTTAATGACTTATGTGGATTTTAAAAGTTTAGGTGTATTCAATATGGATTTTTAAAGACTCCATAAAAGTCAATAGGTATTCAATATGGATTTTTATATACTTTTTAAAAGTCTACAAAAGTTTTGAGGTATTCAATATAGACTTTTTTAAAGTCCATAAAAGTCATGGGGTATTGAATATAGACTTTTATGAAGTATAAAAAAGTTAGGGGTATTCAAAAAGTTCATAACTTTTATGGACTTATAAAAAATCTAGACTTTTGTAGACTTTTGTTGTAAACTATAAATACTCTAATCTCATAATTTCTCCACCATTCACCCCACAAACGTTCGTAGACTTTCAATTTTAGAAGCAACAACGTATGGGGGGTGTATTCAATTTTGACTTTTAATGACTTTTACAGACTTTTTTTAAGTGATAGATTTTTATAGACCCCCTTACGGTTCAAGTTCTGGGTAAGCAAATCGTTTTTCTTATTTTTATATTATTGTTTTTTTAAATAGTTGTTCTTGATTTGTTGATTTTGATCTTATAGCTTTTTCATACAGCTCTTTTCTTTTGTTGATTTTTATTTTTTGGTTTTAAACAAAAAATTAACAATGTAGGTAGGACATAAGTTTAAGTTTAGTTATTAATATTTGCACATTGGTTTACATTCCATTTATATGCATTGAAAGCATGTGTAGGAAAAAAGTTTTAATTCGTATCTCCTTCTCCTCCATTATTTTTACCTCAATTTGCCTAAATTTATATGTTTATTATTATCAGCTAGTCTAAAAACAAATTAACTTGAGTGATTTGAAAATATAAGGATCAAGAAACAGCCTAGATAGAAAATGACACTCATTCGACCTGACAGTGTTTCAATTTCGAATTGTTAGATCACATAACAATAGTTCTTCTTAAAAGGATCGACTTGGTTGGACTGGACATACAAATTATATATATATATATATATATATATATATATATATTTTGTAAAATCCCATTGAAGCTTTTTATTGTAAATTATAGTAAGGAGAGTGCATCAATTGATATAATAAATTTATAACAAATAAGTCAGAAAATAAATATAATTTAGACAATCAATACATCATTGACCTGCGTAATCAGAATAATATGAACTTATACAAACAATTAGTAACAGAAGAAAAACAAAAATAAAAAAACAAAGAATTTTATGTTCATATGACATCGAAATACATGCTTATTAAAAAGAAAAAAAAATCACCATGATAGAATAAAATCAAAAGATCATATCTTATTGTTGCTCAAAATTTAGGGCAACTCCACAAAAATAATAAATACAAAGAGGGATGCACCTCCCATTTCACTTTGATCTTTCCCTAATTGTTTTCTTTTTATCGAATTCTTTTTCTCGTTGTTTATCATTTGAGTTTGGAGAAATATGGTCCATAAAGCTTAAAATTGTTAGGGTTTTTTAGGTTTTAATTCTTGTTGCGGTATTTATTTTATTTTATATTAAAGATATTATATTATGAATAATTAAATTATTTAAAAAACTTATTATTTTAGTTGTCAAGTCATTAACGGGTATGTATTATTTATCTAAAAAATGTATCATATTTTTTTACATTATGTACTTGGTTTCAATACACAATCCAATAAATTTTAATATAATATGCACTTGTTTTAAAATGAAAGTCTATAAAAGTCTATAAAAATTATTTATAGAATTTCTTTCAACTCTATCAAAGTCAATAAAAATCTATTAATGTCAATAAAAATCTTTTAAAATGAAAGTCCATAAAAGTCTATAAAAGTTTTTTAGAATTCTGTAAACTCTATAAAAGTCAATAAAAGTCGGTAAAGTCTATAAAAATCTATCACTTAAAAAAAGTCTGTAAAAATCATTAAAAGTCAAAATTTAATACACCCCCCTAAGTAATTCAAAATCTTTAAAATCAATGCCATTTGGTTACCCGTGAAGGAAAATTTTCGATTTCGAAACCTGGAATTCCCTGTTCATTTTGTGTGATTTGAAAATGGATGATAAATGTAGGTACCAGGCAAAAACCAAATTTAAAATTTCTTTTTTGCATTTAAAGGGCCAAATATGCTTACAGCATTACCACCTCCCAATGTGATTTGTTAGTGAAAAACCTGTGAAGTTACAGGTACTTGACAAAGAAACACAAAAGAGAAGCAATGTGAAGTTGAGAGTAACAATAAAGTATTCTGGAAAATGTTTCTTTGACTAAATGAAAAACAGTTACAGCTTGCCTTATATACTAAGGGCTTAAGAGAAATGATTCTCTACAACACTAACAGAATTTAGCTACAAATAAGGCTATCCAATCATATTTACAACTCATCAAAAGGATAGATAAATAGCTCACTAAAAGGCTAATAAAAGAGATGTGTCAAATACATAAAAGCACCTGATTATTAGCACATCAGATAACAACTAAAAGCTTTAACTCTTTGACCACCAAATATCAACACTATTGAGTCACGCGAGTGAAGCCTGATGAGATACAAGCTTAATTGCTAAAGTTAATCATTTTTATCCTTAACATGTCCCCTCAAACTAAACTGAGGTGAGGAAGCTAAGTTGAGTTTGGATCTCGGCAAAATAAATAAACTGAGCAACAGGTAATGCTTTTGTAAAAACATCATCCTTTCGAGAGGCAGTGGGGGCATATTGCACAACCAGCTTCCTTGAACCAATCTTCTCACGTATAAAATGTATATTAACTTCAATATGCTTAGTGCGCTGATGAAAAACGGGGTTGTGAGCTAATGAACTCGCACCCATATTACCGCGCCACATGACTGGAACACCAACCAGCTTAACACCCAGCTCTTTAAACAAGGAGCACAACCACATAACCTCAGTAGAAGCTTGGGAAAGAGCACGATATTCAGCTTCCGTACTTGAACGAACGACAACCCGTTGCTTCCTTGAGTATCATGTAATAAGATTGGAACCAAGGAACACGCAACAACCACTGGTCGACCTTCTATCATCAAAACAAGAAGCCCAATCCACATCGGCAAAAACTTCAATAAATAGCTGTTTTATAGGCCTAAATAGCAGCTCGAGTCCAATAGTATCCTTGAGATACTGAAGCAAACGCTTACGTGCTTTCCAATAAGTATTAGTAAGAGTAGCCAAGTATTGACTCAACGTATTAACCGAAAAGGAGATATCGGGTCTGGTATAAGTCAAGTATTGAAGAGCTCGCAAAGTGCTTTGATATAAGGTAGGATTAAAAAAAGGAACACCACTGCCAAGAGAGAGTTTAACACTAGAATAAAGTGGAGTATCACAAGGTTTAGAATTCAACAAACTAGTCTTGAGAGCAAATACGTTGTGAAAACCCCAAGAATTCAATAAATCAATGATATACTTGGTTTGTGTCAAATAAATGCCATGAGAATTTTGAAAAGCTTCAAAGCCAAGAAAATAATTAACTTGGCCCAAAGTCTTGAGAGCAAATATAGAATTCAATACTCCAATAGTGTGCTGAATAAGGCTGCCATCGAAACCCGTGAGAAGAATATCGTCAATATAAACCAACACATAAAGAACATATTTATCTCACTTCTTAATGAAAAGAGAAACAATGGAGCTTCAGTTGTGAAAACCCCAAGATAAGAGGGCAGGTTTTAGTTTATGAAACCAAGCTCGCAGAGCTTACTTAAGGTCATACAAAGCCTTGTTCAACTTCCAAACAAAATGAGGATACTTAGCACTCTCAAAACCAACTGGTTGCTCCACAAACACAAGCTCACCCAAATCACCATTCAAGAACGCATTGTTGACATTCATTTGCTGAATTTCCCAACCAAAAGTTACAACCAAAGTGAATATGACACGAATAGTAGAAGGCTTTATAACCAAACTATAAGTATCCGAAAAATCAATGCCCGAAGTTTTATGGAACCCCTTCGCAACTAACCTAGCCTTATGCTTAGCGATAATCCCATCGGGCTTATACTTGACCAGAAACACCCACTTATGACCAACAATGTTACAATCTCAAGGCGGGGCAACTAAATTCCGAGTGTTGTTTTTAATTAGAATATTGTACTCTTCTTGCATAGCTAGAAGCCACTTAAGATCAGTAATAGCCTCTTTAACATTGGTTGGTTCATTCTCAATTAAAAGGACACAAGGAGACTGACACAAAGCGGAATAAACCTTAGGCTTGGAATGCCCAGTTTTTGAGCGAGTTAAAATTGGATGAGTAGTCGCTGGAAACAAGGATGCAGTAGGCTGAACAGGTAACAAAGAAGGGGTATTTAACATAAAAATAGGCTGATAAGACTGTTGAACAATAGGTGAAGACAGTTGTTGAAGATGAGGCTGTTGAAGAGCTGATAGTGTACTAGAAGGAGTTGACAGTGTATGAGGCTATTGAGGAGTTGACAGTGTATGAGGCTGCTGGTTTTTTGAAGAAGATCTGAGTAAAGGTTTAAAAATAGAAAAGAGGAAGACTAGAAGAGGAAGAGACTGAAACAGGGGTGGAAGGAAATAAAGAAGAATAGAGAAATTTATGTTCATGAAATTGAACATTCCTAGAGACATAAACTCTACTTGCACTGTAATACCATGTAAATCAACATAAAAAAAAGATACTGACAAATAAATAATCAATTTGGGGCTCAATTCAAATCAAATACGAGTCAAAGCATATATTCACATTAACAATAAGTTAAGTCAAATATTCGTAAATCACTTCCCAATATAAAATACGTTTCAAATCAAATAACATTTTGAATATACAAATCCATCGAAAAACTGAAACAAATATCATATTGAAACAATTATCAATAAATCTATCGGAAATCAGAATAAATATCTTATGAAAATATAATAATTCCAAATCAAATCATTTCTCATCTCAAATCATGTACATATCATATCCCATTTTTAATTCCATTTCGGGCTCCTGATATACTAAACATACTTTTCGGACTGGATTACGGGCTATACATAACAGAGTTGGATACCAACGGGTGAGCCGCTGCGTATCCTATATATATATCAGAGTTGGATACCAACAGGTGAGCCGCTGCATATCCCAGATCAAATTTCCCAACCCGCAAAGGGTGGTACCTCTATCATAACATATAGGCGTAGTACTACTCAGAGAACCCAATTGACATGTCAATCTCCTATATCCATATCTATGTTTACCTATATCAGAGCCAAATCACTTTTCGAAAATCATATAATTTATTCCGAACAGAATTGTCAATTTAAATTCTGAAATCATATCCAAATCAGTATACACATTTCTAAAACTCGAATCGGATCAATATACATATACAAGCAAATTATAAAATCGTTTCCGAAAATATTTTTGAATTCAGAAATCGCTTCAAATCACATTTAAAATCACATGCAATTACATATCATAAATGCATAGTAAATCCAAATGCCCCGAATCACTTTTCGAAACAAATCGCAAAATAATATATATTTTAATAATATTCTCCGTAATATTACTATAATCAAAACATATCGAAAATCAATTCAGAATATTTTTCGTAAACAATATTACGGATCCAGAATATTCCAAATACATATAATCCAAATCAGTAACAATATATATATATATATTCACAATTAATTTATTACCACAATATATATATATATATATATATATATATATAATCCAAAGCCATTACAAATAATATATATACCAAATTATTCCAAAATCAATTTCAAACAACAGATCATAATCTATATATCTCAAATAAACTAAAATTAATATAATATAACGATTCCGAAAATTTCTAGAAAATCTGAAAAATACGAAAACGATATCACCAAACCTGAAAAGCTATTCTGAACACAACACTCTTGTGGACCAACGTCAATTTCCTTCTCTTTCTTCTTTTTCTTTCCTTTCTCTCTCTTCTTTCTCTCTCCTCTTCTCTCTTCTTTCTTCTCTCACGCGAACTTTGAAAGGTTTCTGGTTTGTTTTGCTGATGACTATTTTGGTTTGACTTCAATATTTGTTTCTTGCTTTTGATTTTGTCTATTGCATTGCTGTGCCAATTCTCAATTGGTTACTTTTAAATTTTTTTGTTTATGTTAATAGATTTTCCTTATGTGTGAACACTCACACATATACTCACATATATATACAAATATCTTCCTAATTACCATTTGCTCCCTTGAACTTCTTAAAATTCTCCAATGGCACAACTTTACTCTTAATCACATTCCATCTCAACAATTATTCCAATAATATTCCACACTTATCCAATTACCAAATTGACTTCACCAATATTCAATTGGACTTATTATCATCCAAATGCACTATGAAAATAATATACTTTTCATAATTACGGAAAATTAGGGGCATTACAATAACCTATGAAAACACACTTAGAAGAACGAAAACCAAACTTTTGGGAAGCAAACGACCGAAGATAAGGGAAGCAAGTACACCCAAAATTTTTAAAGTAATTGTAATTAGGGATCCTACAATGAAGTTTGGTAAAAGGAGCAATGTTATTGAGTATAGACGTGGGCAAATTGTTGATAAGAAGAGTGGCAGTCTGAAATGCCTCAACCTAAAAAGATAATGGCATTTGAGCATGAGCTAAAAGTGTAAGACCAACCTCTACTACATGCCCATGTTTGTGTTCAAGAATACCATTTTGTTGGTGTGTGTATGGACAAGAATAGCGAAGAAATATCCCATGTTGTTTGAGAAAAGGAGCAAAGGCTTGGAATTCCATTCCCATATCAGTTTGAAGAGTCTTAATGAATCTATCAAACTGTTTTTCCACTTGGATTTTGAAAGAAATGAAAGTAGATAAAGCCTCATATTTGAGCTTAAGAGGAAAAAGCCAAGTGTATCTAGAAAAAGTCAACAAAGAGTATATAATACTTGTGTCCAGCAGAGAAACTAATTGGAGATGGTCCTCATATATCAAGGTTGCAGAAAGCGCTAGGCGCTAGTCGGGCGGCGACCCACCGCCTAGCGCCTAGAAAATTAAGCGGGGATTAAGTGGTCTGCCGGAAGTCGGCCGGTTATCCCGCTAGAGGCCGGCCGGAGGCAGATCGAAGTAATTTTCAAGTTAAAAATAAAATCTAAATAAATAAATTTCAAGTAAAATTCAACCAAATCAATAAATTTCCAACTACAATACCAAAGTCAATCAAACATAATATGTTAATAAAGTAGTATATTAAAAAGCAAATTAACGAACATAAAGATAAAGTAGGGAAATTAATTTGCAACTCTAACTAGTAAGTTCATAAACTCATAAAACAAAAAAACATAAAGTAGTAAACACTAAACAAATATAAAATTTAAATGTCAAAATCATGATGTTCTTCTCCATATCTTTCCAACACTTGTTCTCCATCGACTTCGAAATCAAAATTATCTTCCTCCACTTGTTCATCTTCAGATTCAAACTCTTCTCCAAGATCTCTAGTAACTCTAGTACTTCTTCGAGGTTGTGTCATTTCATCCGCACCGGTTGCTTCATCAACTAATTGCCAAGTAAGCCCCGTACCCGGCTCCACCTCTTCGTCACCATCATCAACCATCCATCCTTGTGCATAACTAGCATCTCCATTACTTGGTAATAGTACATCTATGTTGGCTTTCTTATCCATTAATCTTTTCCGTTTATTCATCAATTTGGAATTGAATTGGACAAATACTAGATTGTTCAATCTATCAACATCTAGTCTATTTCTTTTCTTCATGTGTATCTACATAAAAGTGAATATGTGAAATTAATTATTAATTAAAAAACTAATGCCTAGTAAATACTAAATAATAACATAATAAATAATTTACCCCCTCAAAAGTGCTCCAGTTCCTTTCACACCCGGATGAACTTGTGGTTAATACCAGGATCCTTTCCGCCATCCTTTTCAACTCAGGTGTGTGAGTTGCAAACACATTCCACCATTGAACTATATAATAAAAGAATTAGATATTAATACTTAATAGTTTAAATGGTAAACACATACCAACTAAAAATTCTTATTTGTTAACAGTTGTGATTACCTGTATCATATATTCCGTTGGCATCCCATTCCCATATCATTTTAGACAATGGTTTTTCAAAGATATCCTCTTTGTTAGTGTACCTTACTAAGTCGTTCATTAAGATCTGCGTTTGCTTGTCCATGTCATCTGGATACATTATCTCCACACAAGCATATAACGCATTCATTAGATCACTGTCTTTTCCAATCTCAGGATCTTTATGGCAATAGAAGGGATTTAAGAGATAAGCCGTCTTATGTAATGGTGTATCGAGCCAATCCTTGGATTTACTATCAATGATGTCAAGGATTGGCCGATAAACACTCACATTATTTTGCAAGACCACTTTAATCTCTTCTTTTGCATTCTTAAGCTTCCCATATAAAAAAACTCATGGATGGCTTTACATCCCCATTGACTAGTCGACGCACCTTCACCAAAGGAGCAAATACCTTCAAGCACAAGGTGACCCTATTCCAGAAATTCATGTTCAACACGGTTGAGTAGGCTGCCTTTCCTTTAGTGGTCCTCGACCATTTGCAATTTTCCCATTCCGTGCTAGTAAACATATTCCTTAAACTTTCCTTCTTCTTCACCAAACTTTGCAATGTTAGGAAAGCGGAGGCAAACCTAGTGACTCCAGGTTTATCTTTTGATTGTATTTTGAGTGAATTTGGCGCTTTTGATGTGTTTATTGAGCATGTGCAGGCCATTGGGAAATATTAGGGAAGACATAACAAAGTTGGAAGAATTGAAGAATTCTCACTGCAAACTGGTCGTGTTTCGGAGATTGGCATATATTCTATAGGATGAACTGGGTTTCGAAATTTATATGTATGGAAAGATATAGGTGTATACGTTCCCATGCATTTTACGGTTCGTGATTTGGAGTTTTCTAGACGAAGTTATGCTCATTTCGTAACAGTGCGCAATGCTGAAATTTGGAGCAGTGAGTATCGCGACCAAACGGCGCGACCGTTGGTAGCGATACACCGGTCAAGACGACACATCAATTTTCTGGCAGTGTGTAGCGCGAGCAAAGTGTCGTGACCGTTGATTGCGACAGCACAAAATCTGGAACCCTAACAGCTGCCTATAAAGAGAAAACATGAGAAACAAAGAGGGCGTTCGTCTTGGCTCGTCCAAGCTATGACCAAACACCCTCCCAAGCCATTTTTCACCATCCTAAACACCAAACTTCATCATCAAACACCATTTGGAGGTTAGATACTTAGATTACATCAATTGTTCATCAAGGAAGTTGAAGATTTGAAGGTGAAGGAGTTGCATCCGAATCCAAGAGGAAATCCCTCTCCATGGAGCTTCAAATGGGTTGTTTTACTTCCCTATCTTCTTTTTATTGTTCAATTGATTGTATGAGTAGCTAAATCTCTTGTAAGGTGGTCATGGAACCATGATTTGATTTTAGGGATTTTTGACTATAAATATATTTTGATATTTATTTGCAAGATATTGAATTTAGAGTTTGATTATATTTATTACAATTTATTCTAGTTCAATGCATCATGAAAGTGGTTTGCAATGATTCTTGATTAATTGTGATATTGATTTTGTTGTAATCTAGCATGAGAAATCATTAGGTTGCAATTGGGGTTAATGCATTCTAAGTTCAATGGTTAGATTAATTTTGGTGTGAAAATACTAAATTGATCTAGGGATTAGATTAGTTAAGGGTTTCCAATTGAATGCACTCTAGGACCAATAGGTGAGCTTAATTGGAATTACAACACCATTGCGGAACCAATACAATGTGGTGTGCCTAAACTACTCAATTCGTTTCTTGTTAATAACGCACTTCATAGTAGTCATTAAATTATCCCTTATCCAGGATTGGGACCGTGTAACCATCTAACGCCTTTATCCATCGAATCCGTCTCGCTTTATTTTATTGCATTAGTAGTTAATTATATTTTAATTAAAAACCCAAAAACAACAACCTTGATTTATTTTACTGCTGTAGTATAATCTTTCATTTATAGAATTAGTTCCACCACTTCCTTGTGGATTGGACTCCGTACTCACGGAAATATTATTACTTCGACACATCCTGCACTTGGGATTATTCCCACGCGTTTGAGCGTGTCAAGTTTTTGGCGCCGTTGCCGGGGAAGTGTTTCGGTAGCTTATGCTTTAGATTAGAGATTTTTTGTGTAGGTCCTCATCAACCACAAGGTTTTGTGATGTGCATAAATAAATATCGTAAAAGCTTTTGCACTATCAAGAGTTTTTTTGAACTTTGGTATTTTTCCAATACCTTCAAGCATCAAGTTGATGGTGTGAATAGCACATAAAGACCAAAATATGTGTGGCATCCGATCCTTCAACAACTTTGTCGCGGCCATATTGTTGGAGGCATTGTCGGTCACCACTTGAACAACATTCACTGGCCCAACTTCTTCAATACATTTGACCACATAATCAAAAATGTGTTCCCCGGTGTGTGCCTCCTCAGAGCTTTCCTTAGAAGAAACAAAAGTAGTACCGCGCCTGCAATTTACACACAAGTTCATAATGCTCATTCTTTTTCTATCAGTCCAAGCATCGGTCATAATCGAACATCCACCCAATTTCCACTCTTCTTGTTGTTGTTGTAGGGCCTCTTTGGTACTATCAAACTCTTTCTTCAACAGTGGTCCACTCAATTGGTATCGAGTTGGTGGTTTAAATCCTGGACCAAATTGACCAATTGCCTCAACCATTGCAGTGAAACTGTTGTTCTGAGTAGCATTGAAAGGAATGCCTGCTTCATACACCCATTTAGCCACATATCGTTGCAGGGAATGTGTTCTCTCCTTGAAGAGTACATCCGTAATATGTTGTTGCCGAAGAGATGTACCGGTACTCATAGTCATCGAAGCTTCAGGGTTGATCTTCGATGCAAACTTATCCATAGGGCCAAGAAAGTGTGGTTTTTTTCTTAACCCTAACCCTTCAACTTCTTCTTCCTCCTCCCTAATCCCGGTGAGATCAACTTCCATTCTAATCTCACGGTCTTCAATACTTTTATTTTTCTTTTTACATTTTGCATCTTCGATGGCTTGTTTACATTTGACTCGATCCTCCTTAGTTGACTTCAGACACCTAGAAACATTTCCGGCTATGTGTCCAATATGTTGCTTCAATCGATGTACTCCCCCAGAAAATATTTTTCCACAATAATTACACCTAACTCTATCATAATTTGAGGGATCAACCAACTTCCCATAATCCCACCCAATATCATCTGATTTCCGTTTCATAACGGATTCGTTCGAGTTAAAGGCGGCACCCTCCGAACGAATATTCGTGTTAGCTCTGGAACTCATTTTTTATGTCCTAACAACAATGCATAACCACAAACACAATTTAATTCAAATTCAACCAATATTCCAATAATAATATAATATAAATAAATTTATTCAAAACTTATAATAAATAAATAAATTATAAAATTATAAAATAATTATATAATACATTCCATTTATCATCAAATAAACTAATTAACTAAAAAAATTCTACTTTAAAATTAAAAATTCCTAAATATAAATTCCAAAACCCTAAATTAGTAAATTACTAAATTGTAAAATTAAATTTGTAGAAATTGATAAAATACCGACAAATGCGGTACTGCCAAGAGAGGAGGAGAAACCGGCGGCGGAGACAGAATGAAACGGTGACGGAAACGGAGAAGAGATGAAGAAGAAAAAGTGAAGAGCAAGAAGAACGAAGTGAAGAACAGAAGCTGGGATTGGGAGAAGAAGAGAAACAAAGCTGCGTCACTGCCAGAAGAAATGAAAAAATAAATTAAAACCACCCCCAAACGACGCCGTTTGGGGTTAGGGTTCAATTGTTTGACAGGGCCTCTTTTTTTTTCTTCTTCTTTTCTTCCTCCGCCGCGACAAGGGCTCTTTTTTTCTTCTTCTTTTCTTTCTCCGCCGCGACAACCATTTTTCTTCGTCATCTTCCTCCGCCGACGATGGTCGGCCACTTAATGGCCCGCTTTGGACCAAATCGCGGCGGCGAGGCATCGCCTAGCGCCTTGCCGCCACGATCGGGCTACTTAAAACCGATTTCTGCAACCTTGCCATATATCAGTGAACACAAGCTCTAAAGGTGCAGTGGTAGTAAAGGTGGATTTGGAGAATGAAAGTTGATGAAGCTTGCCCATTTTGCAAGAATCACACCAACCAAAGGAAGAACTAAGGTAGGGTAGACGATGGGTTCTAAACACATATTTTAAGACACTGGGAGAGGGGTGACCAAGCTTATAATGACATAACTCAACAACATCATTAACAGCACAACAAGCAGAAAAAGCAACAGAATCAACAGATATAGAAGTATTGAAACAAGCAGAATCAACATATTTTATAATATTTGTGCTAGGCAAGTGAACAGCAGTTTTGCTATGCAAACTAGCAGTGTTTGTATATGGAATTGAACCACAAATGTGAGAAGAAGTGTTACATTTATCAAAGTAAGAATCAACTAAGAAAACAGAATTATTCTTGGACTTAAAAGTAGGAAATTGGACAGTGCTGCCATGAAGATCAAGTTGGTACAGCCCATACTTAAGGGTTCATCGAAGTAAGATTTTCTTGCAACTCTTGTCCTTAATAACATAACAAGAATCATAAAATTCAGCCACAACATTATTATTATTATTATTATTTTGAAACTGCTACAGCATTGTTATCTCTAGTAAATTACGAAATACTAAGTAAGTTTTTGGTGATTTTAGGAACATGCAAAACACTTTTCATGTGTAAAGATTGAATAAGATGTGTGTGAGAATTAGCCAAAGAACTACCAACATTAGAGATAGGCAATTGCTGACCACTACCAACTACTAGCTTATTAGAACCTTTATAACAAGTATAATGCAAGAGATTACCTAGCTCTGAAGTCACATGAGTTGTAGCACTGCTGTCCACGTACCAAGTTAGATCACCAACAGAATCAACAGTAGTAATAGGACTTGAATACTGCATGCAGCTGGCTTGATATCCAGGCTGCTGGCCCTAAAACGGCCCCTTAAAATATGCAGCATTGAACTGGCCCTGCAGAGCATTACCATTTTGAAAATTTCCTCATTGGAAATTACCTCGATTGGCATTAACATTCATAGCCGCATAATGATTCCCTACATAACCTCCTCCAGAATTTCCAACAACATTACCAGAGGGCTATTGATAAGACATATCATATCTACTATAGCATTGATAAGCCGAGTGTCCAACTCTAAGACAAATTTGGCAAGGTGGTCTAGCATTGTTTATTCCATCTCCCTCTACCACATTTTCCTCTGTTATTGTTGGTACCACGACTACCATTACCCCTACTGTTTCCGGTTCCTCTACCAGAATTTCCAGCAAAATTAGCTAAGGGTGCAAATGCATTAATGTGTGTGGCAACATTAAGATGGTCAATACGTTGCTCATGAGTCATGAACATGTATTGTGCTTCATGAAGAGAGATTCCTGACTGTTGTTGGGAGAGAATAACCACAACTGGGTCATATTCATGACCCAACCTATTCAACACACTTAACAACAAATCTTGGTCCGTGACAACTTGACCAGCAGATTTCAGACCATTTCCAAAACCTTGACCTTAAGGACTAATTCACTAATGGAGCTTGAACCTTTTTTGGCATTCTGTAATTGTTGTTTGCGTTGTAAAATTTTAGCAAGTGATTCCTTAGAAAATAGACTCTCTAGGACTCTCCAAAACTCAAGAGAGGATTGACACTCGGTAACCTCTCCAATCAAGTCATTAACCAACAAAGAAGTAATTGATCAGCTTTCTTCCACTCCAAAAATTGCTCATTAATAACTGTTTCAGTATGATTATCAATAGAAATTACCTCAATAAACCTGTTAGGGCAGAGTCGACCGCCATTGATGTAGTCTTTGAGCTCAAGAGCTCTTATAGTTGGAAGAATCTGAGCCTTCCAATGCACGTAATTATCTCTGTTCAGCTTCACCGAGAGATTGAAGTTTAGGGCTTTCGAAATCGAAGCAAATTGAACCTGTCTTCCAGAAGGCAAGCCGCTTACGATCTGTAACATAAGAACCAGAATTAGTGCTAGAAGCCATCCTTGGTTCTGATACCATAAAAAACCTGTGAAGTTACAAGTATTTGACAAAGAAACACAAAAGAGAAGCAACGTGAAGTTGAGAGTAACAATGGAGTATTTCGGAAAGTGTTTCTTTGACTAAATGAAAAACAGTTACAACTTGCCTTATATACTAAGGACTTAAGAGAAATGATTCTCTATAACACTAACAAATTTTAGCTACAAATAAGGCTATCCAATCATATTTACAACTCATCAAAAGGATAGATAAATAGCTCACTAAAAGGCTAATAAAAGAGATGTATCAAATACATAAAAACACCTGATTATTAGCACATCGGATAGCAACTAAAAGCTTAAACTCTTTGACCACCAAATATCAACACTGTTGGGTCATGCGGATGAAGCCTGATGAGATACAAGCTGAATTGCTAAATTCAATCATTTGTATCGTTAACTGTTAGAAAAGATACTCATTCAATCTGGCAACATTTCAGTTTTAAGTTACCACCGTAAGTGGTATATTATATATATATATATATATATATATATATATATATATATTAGCTCATTCCCTTCACAACGTGGGCTAGTTTTTTTTTTTTACCTATAATGACTATGACTACGACGGATTCATCTCCAGTCCCTTCCGTCGTACAGACAGCGGAAGAACAACTGGCGGGCCCAAAAAATGAGATTCTAAAGGGCCGAGATTGCAGCCCCCAAAACCCAATTAAATGCATCCTATCGGCCTCCTACATCTCAAGAAATTTTGGCATAAAAAAGAGCTGAGTTAGCTGCTCTGGAAGCACTGATAGCTGCCTCAACTCCTCCAACTTCTACACCTCCCGCTTTTCAGCCTTATGTTCTAGCTGCACAAGCAACTATATATATAAATATACAGCTTCAAAAAAAAAAAAAAACTATATATATGTATAAGTCGTCAATTTATTTATTTATTATTTTGAAATTGAAGAATTATCAATTTTGATATGCGAATAACATGAAGTCAGGAAATGACTTCATCGAAAATAACAATGTTTAGTTAGATATGTCAAATAAGTACTTATTCAATAATCTGTATCTACTGATTTCAGGAAATCAGAATTTTATCCAAAGATATACGGGAAGAAAAGTGTATGCGGAATATAAGCTACGAGTAGTGGACCATTCTCAGGTAAAAAAGCTTGTAAAATCAGGTGAACCGCTAATCAAACTTTTACCTTATAGATGCTTAATTATTTTCTTCTGTAATTAATTTACTTTAGCAAATATGTAACATTAAAATGTTTTCTTGTAGCTTTTCAATGGTTCAATTCGGACAATGATATTGGGTACAAAGATTTAATTCCGTTAAGAGACATACATGATACTTTAATTTTTGAAGTAGAGTTCGATGTAATTTCTACAACTAAAGTTGAAATTTGCAATGCATGATTGTGTGTGTTTACATGCTCACAATATGAGAGATCATATACTTGTGCATATTTACAATTACGTACAGTAAAGTGATTGATGTTTTTTAATCACGTGTAATAGAAATTAAAATGACAGGTTATGCTATTACATTGCGTGTGTTCTTTTAACGTAAAATAGATTATCTGTCTATGTTGATGTCATTAATCTTTTTCTATCTATAGCGTCTTTTCAATTAATTGTGGCACTGTTTTGATTTTCATTATATTTCTTGTATTTATCGACTGTCAACTAAATAATTATTGCACACTCGGTAGCGGTTCAAAATCAGAATTGACCAAACAATTGATTAATAAATTATGGAAAAAAATATTAACTATTTTTTTTAAGTTTCCATTAGAAAATTGATAACACACTTCATGATATCTAAGCCTAAATTGTATGCACACTCTTCTTCTGGTCACTCCTCAATTAAATAATTAATTGAAAAAAATATTTTTAGTCGTACCCCATTTATATATAAAAATACCGTTTTTTAAAAAAAAATTAATTTTATTACATTTTGTAAATAAATCCCACTTATAACTATTTTATAATCAATTCAGTTATTATTATTATTTAGAAGTTCAAAATATTAAAAAAAATAAAATGAGTCAATTTGTTACCATCTCGATTTAATTTGTTATCTCGTAAAGTTCCAGTGATTGACTTGTGTCCAATTTGTTTGAAGGTTCCTAAATCTACTTTTCATGCTTTATAGGGGTGTAAGAACTTAAATTCAATTCGCACAGCTTTTGGTTTGTTGGATGACAGAACTTTTCCTTCAACTATTAGCTTTTTGGATTTTTTGATTTCTATACATGCTTGTCTTTCATGTGCAGAATTTGAGTTGTTTTGTGTTCTTCTCTGGCGGACTTGGTTTAGAAGAAATAAGTGGGTGCACTCTTCTCTTATGTTATCTACTGATGAAGTTATGGCTTGGTCCTCTTAATTCTTGAGTGATTTTCGCTCAGCACATGAGCAGCCTCCTTTTGCTGTTGATTCCAATCTTCCTCCTGCTCCCCTTGTGTGCTGGCTACCACCTTCTCCTGGAGTGTTTTCTATTAATTTTGATGCTGCAATTGGGGAACATATTGGTAAGGTGGGTTTGGGTGTGATAATTCGTGATTCTCATGGTAAGGTTATGGCTTGTTGCTGCTCTTGTCTTTCTATCCGATGCTCCCCTCAATTTGCTGAAGCTTTAGCGATACTACGAGGATTACTATTGGCAGAAGCGTTGCTTCTCCTCCCTGCTGGTCTGCATTCCGATGCTTTTTCTGCTGTCAATTTGATCTCTTCTTCTCAAATTCCTATCTCAGAGTTGGGGATATTGATTCCAGATATTGTGGAACTTTTGTATAATCCTTTATTTGTTGGTGTTAATTTTATTCCTAGAAGTGCAAATTTTGTTGCACCTGATTTAGCTAGTTTAGCTTTTTCTTTCAATGTTGAAAAGGTCTGGTTTGGTTGTAGTCCTCCTTCTGTGGAGCGACGAATTCTGGAGGAGTCTTCAGTTGTCTTGTAACTTTGTTTTGGATTCTATGTCCAATTCTTCTAAAAAAATAAAATAAAATGAGTCTTTGTAGTTGTAATTACAATTATTTAGATTGTTTTTTTTTAACAAATAACACTGAACTTACCTGAAATTTGTTAAATAACACTCATAATTAAAGTTTGTACAAACTAACACTGAACTTCCCTGTCGTTAAATTTAGCCATTAAAAAATAGACTTGAGTCTCCCCTAATTCGTAATTCATAATAGATCCATGGTAGAACCATTATAGATCTCTCGCTTCTTCTTTTATTTTTATTTTTTTTAAGATCAACCCTATTTTTTAACTCTCGAACTTAACGACTAGGGAGTTCAGTGTGAGTTTCTGTAAATTTTTAATTTTTAATGTAGTTCAACAAACTTCAGGTAGGTTCAATATTATTTGTTCTTTTTTTTTTTTTAATAATTTCACTCCAACTTAATATTGGAATTTCAAAAAACCAAAATGTTAATTTGGGGTGTAAATACAATTTTAGAAAGATACAAATATTGTCTATTTTTATTATTTATTTTTGAAACTGAATTCTCTGATTTTTCAATTCAAGAGTTTTAATCAAAGTATAATTCTTATTCCAACAAGGAAATGATTCCTTAATCAAAACACAAAACAAAACAATGATTCCTTGATCAAAGTATGAGAAGTTACTCCAACAAGGAAAGAATTCCTTAATCAAAACACAATACAAAAAACGAATAACCAATCCAACAAGTTAAACTATATATATATATATATATATATATATATATATATATATATATATATATAAATTGTAACAGCTAAGGTAAATAACAAAACTCAAGTTGTAATTACTCATTGTTACAACTCAGATTTTGATTTCATGAGAAAACTCTGAGTGGGTTTCTTTCCTTCTCAATTTTTTTTAATATCTTTATTTAGTTAAATTAAATCTTTAAAAATTCATTACAAATTTATAACCCACTTACCAATTATATATGTAGAATGTGGGCACATCCACTTATAGTAAAGTGGTTAGTGCACCTCCCTCCCACCTCAGTGGTGAGGGATTCGATTCTCACCATGTATATTTATCAGCATGTGTGGATAGTTTTCTCCCCTTATTGTGGGAGTATATGTTTCCTGTTATAGGAGTAGATATCCGGACCACACGTTTAGTGATTAATTTAAGCAGGTTCCGGCAGTTATTAATATTATAATTGTATCTCCTTCAAAATATATGTAGAATGTGGTTGATTATAAGTAATATCATATAATACGTTGTGATTGGGACTAATGCGAACATTGAAGTTCTTCACCTACTTGAACTAGTACTAAAGCATCCTCTTTTTATAAATAAATTAAGTTCATGCATTTCTGTGAGGAAAGGTTCCAAAACAGATTTGTCAAACACGAAATGCTAGTGGCATGAAGGTTACAGTCAGTGTTCTAAAAAACGAAAAGTTCTTACACCCCGGCACTAGACGGCGGCCGGCCGCGCCAAACAAGGCCAAAAATGGCTTTTTGACCGGAGATAGGATCGAAAAGAAGAAAAAGAAGTGAGATAGTGTTAGATGTAGATGTAGATTGGGCTTTAAAAAAATAAAAAAGAAAAAAGAAAAAAAAACAAGAAGATGTTAGATGGGGACATTTGGACGTGGGACAGGATAATATTAAGATTATTTTTATTATTTTTATTTTTTTCAATGGCAAGTGGCTGTTGATTAAATAATGGATAAATTACATTTTGACCTCTATAGTTTAAAATATTTTTTATATTTACCCCATAATTTTATTTTTCTCTTTTTTAAACTCTCTAATTTATAAAAAATTTCAAAATATACCTTAACCGAGGAACCGCCTAGTGCCTAACGCATTCTTGAACACTAGTCACAGCTAGTGTTGTGAGTCACAATTGTGTATGATAGTATTTATACAAAATAATCACAATATGTTATCCATGTGAGTGCTGATGTGTACAATTGATTGGTTAAGATAGTAGAGGTTGTTAGATTTCAGATTATCCCAATATTGATTATACAAACACTCACGTAAATGTAATGTATTAGTTCCTGAAATACACTTACTGTGAATACAATTTTTCTCTCAATTTGTTGCTGTGTTCTTCTTGTATTTTATTCTTCTCATGGTATCAGAGCTGCAACGACAAGCGTCAATGGAAGCTGCTTCAAGTTCCTCTGTTCAATATGCGAATCCGTCCTTCTCTCGAACACCGTCTGTGCTTGACAAGACTATGATAGCGAAGTCACTCAATTTCAACTTTCCTATCAAACTCACTCGAGACAACTATGTCTATTTGAATACTCTTGTTCTACCTTCCATTAGAGCTCTCGAGTTGGAGGAATTTGTCACTAGTGAGAGGCTTTGTCCAAATAAGTTTGTGCATGTTACGAATCCAGAGAGTTTTGTATCTGATGTGGTGATTAATGAGGAGTTCTTAGTCTGGAGGCGTTTAGATCAATTCCTATTAGGTTGGCTATTGTCAACAATAAGTGAAAATTTAATTGGTGAAATGACTGAGTGTTTGTCATCATTGGAGGCTTGGAGAACTTTAGAGTCTCTGTTTTCTAAGCAATCCATTGCAAAACTGTTGCAATTGAAGCAACAACTCCAGGTCTTTAAGAAAGATTCAAGTTATATTGCTGATTTCATTCTCAAAGTTAATGGAATAAGAGATGGTTTGAGGTCAACAGGACAGGTGGTGACAGATCGTGATCTCTTGTTGAATGTTCTTAATGGCCTCGGTCATGATTTTGATCCAGTAGTTGTAATGATCACATCACAGCAAAGCACCATGACTCTACATGAAGTACAGTATATGCTCATGATACATGAGCAGAGAATTGAACACTTGAACTCAGATAGACAGATTGATGTTCCACAACCTACTGTAAAATTTATTGCAAATGCTATCAATGGAGGAAGGTACGGTGGTAGAGGTGGTCCAAATCAGAACAATAGTGGAAGATGAGCAAATAATAGAGGAATGAGAGGTCGTGAAGGTCGCTGGAACATCTCAAACAATAGACTGCAAGTTCACTCTCAAGCTGGAAATAAAGGACCTGGTCAGTAAAATAATTTCCATTCATAGCCTTTCAGTCCAGCTCCATATCCACAAGGAAATTTTGCTCAGAATTCTGCATATATGGCTGTACTAGAAACTGTTAGAGATGTTTCATGGTATGCTGACTGTGGAGTTTCTAGCCATGTCATCTCCGATTTAGGTAACCTTTATACTCATACTCCTTATAAAAGTGTTTCTAAATTGGCAGTAGACAATGGTGATAAATTAGTAATTAAGCATGCTAGTAAGACTTTTGTTACTTCACATACTGCACCACATCAGTTTCTTTGTATGAATCAAGTCTTACATGTTCCTCATATTGCTAAGAACCTCTTGAGTATCTCACAGTTCACACATGATAACAATGCTATTGCTGTGTTTTCTAATGAATCTTGTGTGATTAAGGATAAAATTACACAGAAAAGTTTGCTCCAAGGCACTCTTATGGATACTTTGTACCAGCTGCAGTTGAGTGATGGTTCTGTTTCTTCTTCATTTTCTGGTCTTTAACCAGGCAATGCTTCACTTTACCTTATTGAATCTATGCTAAACTCTTGTAATGTTGGCTGTACAAACTCTGTTGATAATACTGTCCAGAATGTTGTTGTTGATACTGTCAAAAATTTTGCCTCTGTTAATAAATCTGATTCTTTGTTGAATGATAAATCTGTTATCTCTTTATGGCATTCTAAGCTTGGTCATCCAAGTTCCAAAGTGCTTAAGCAAGTTCTTGCTGAGTTGCATATCTCTTGTCCTTCTAATAATATTGAGTGATGTGATTCTTGTATGCTTGGTAAAATGCATCAGCTCCCTTTCTCTAGAACTACTTATAACACTTCCTCACTACTTGAGTTTATTTTTACTGACATTTGGGGGCCTGCCCCTGTTATTTCTGTTGAGGGTTATAGGTATTATATTATTTTTGTTGATTCTCACACTAGGTACTCTTGGTTATTTCCATTAGCTCTTAAATCGCAGGCTTTATCTACCTTTATTCTTTTCAAGCAGTAAGTTGAGTTGCAGTTTTCTTATAGCATTAAAACCTTACAAACAAATATGGGGAAAGAGTTTCAGGCTTTTAAACACTTTTTAGCTCAATCGGGCATAATCCATAGGTATTCTTATGCCTATACTCACCAGCAGAATGGTGTTCCCGAACGCAAACATAGGCATCTTGTTGAGACCGGTTTAACCTTACTTGCTCATTTGGGTTTGCCTTTAATATTCTGGTCTAATGCTTTTCTTTGTGCCTCATTTTTTATCAATAATCTTCCTACTTATGTTCTTCATGACAAATCGCCTTTTGAATGTCTTTTTCACAAAGCACCCAATTATGCTTACTTTAAATCTTTTGGTTGTGCTTGTTTCCCTTACATGAGACTGTATTCTTCTCATAAAGTTTCCTATCACTCCACAAAATGTGCTTTTCTTGGGTATAGTCTTAAACACAAGGGGTATAGGTGTCTTAGTACTGCTGAAAAAGATTTATATATCTAGGCATGTGTTGTTCAATGAGTTTGATTTCCCATACTCAAGTCTGTTTTCTGTCAAACGAAGCTCTTCTTCTCCTACTGTAACTGCTCCTATTCTTACTTTATCTTCTCCTCGTGTCATTACTCTAGCTTCTTCTGTGTTTTCTTCTGTCCCAGCTTCTTCTCCTCTGTTCTAGCCTGCTTCTTCTCCTCCTTGTATTGTTGTTAAATTAAATCAACCTCCTCCTACTGATGTTTCCCATCCTATTGTGTTTCATCATCCTATGGTCACTCGTCTTAAATTTGGTTCTCTCAAACCTAGAGTGTTTTATACTCTTTACGAGTCTCCTTGTTCCTCTCTTACAACAGAACCATCCTTGGCTAAGGTTGCTCTTATTGATCCGAAATGGAAACAAGCCATGATTGAGGAATATGAGGCCTTAGTTAGGAATCACATATGGGAGCTATTCCTTTCTCTTGATAGTTACAACATTATTGGAAATAAGTGGATTTTTCGGATCAAATATCATTCGGATGGGTCTGTGGCTAAGTTTAAGGCTCGTTTAGTTGCTAAGGGGTTTCATCAAACTCCCGGGGTTGATTTTTGTGACACTTTCAGCCTAGTTCTTAAGCCTTCTACCTTCTACACTTCGTGTAATCTTTACTTTGGCTGTCACATACGGTTGGAAAATTGAGCAAATTGATGTGAACAATGCTTTCCTTAATGGAGAGTTATAAGAGGTGGTTTATAAGGAGCAACCTCTTGGTTTTGTGGATTCCTCTCACCCTCATCACGTTTACAAGTTAAAGAAGGCCTTGTACGGTTTGAAATAAGCATATCGGGCTTGGTTTCATAAGCTTCGCAATGCTTTGTGCGCTTGGGGTTTTACGAATTCTGTTTCTGATGTGCCTCTTTTCATCAATCAGGCTGGTTCTAAGATCGTTTTTGTTCTCATTTATGTTGATGACATTCTCCTTACTGGAAATGATAGTGGTCTTATTAGTTCTACTATTTCTGTCTTGCATATTAAGTTTGCTTTAAAAGTGTTAGGTGAAGTGAGTTATTTTCTTGGTTTTGAGGCTTATCGAAATTCTGATGGCCTCTATTTAACTCAATCAAAGTATGTACATGATCTTTTAGCCAAAACTGATATGTTGAATGCTAAGCCTTGTTCCACCCCTCTTTGCTCTAGTACTAAGTTGTCTTTGGCTGGTGATTCCTTTCATGATCCTACATTGTTTCGTAGTATGGTTGGGGCATTGTAATATCTTAGCTATACCCGGCCTAATGTAGCTTTTGCGGTGAATAAATTGAGTCAATATATGGCTGCCCCTACTGTTCTCCATTGATAGGCATGTAAGCATCTCCTCCGATATCTTAAGGGCACTTCCGGCCTTGGTTTATTTTTCCAATCAGCTCTTGTTTTGGTTCTTGAGGGGTATTCAGATGTTGATTGGGTTTCGTTTGTTGATAATCGGCGATCAACGAGTGGTTGTTGTGTTTTCCCTGGTACCAATCTCATTACTTGGTCTTCTAGAAAACAACGGATGGTGGCTCGGTCTAGTACCGAAACTGAATATTGTGCTCTCTCTTAAGCCACGACTGAAATTATGTGGCTTTGTTCTCTCTTGAAGGAACTTGGGGTTGTTTTAGCTGTTGTCCCTATTTTATGGTGTGATAACATCGGGGCTAGATCCTTGGCTCATACTACTGTCTTTCATACTTGCATGAAACACATTGAGGTGGATGTTCATTTTGTTCGAGAGAAGATCGCGGCTGGTCTGCTAGCTGTTCAATTTGTTCTTTCAAATTAGCAAAAAACTGATATCTTAACTCTGACGGGACCCGCTCCAGAATCCTTTACTATAGACTCCAGCGGTCCCGCCGGACACTCCAATAGAAATCTCCTAGAATCTAACTTACAAAACTGAAAGATTCCATAAAGCGAACCCTTTTTATAATTTCTAATTCTTTATCATTCTGACGGAAAAAGGTTGTGGATTTTTTTTAAAAAAAAAATTTCGGCAGAGTCTCCCCAATTTTTCTAAAATTTACCAAAATCAGGAGACCTGCATAAAAAACTGTACACTTCTAATTTTTATTTTCTCAACTACCATAGGACCTCTGGTCCATTTCAAATCAACCACAACCCAAACAATTTAAATATCAAAATAGAAAATTATCAAAAACATGTTTACACAAAACCTGTATATTATATTTATATGACCAAAAGTAATGAACAACTAATAATATAAAAATCAAAATAAATGCAATCGCGTCCTAGGCCCATCTAATCCGCTGTAGGAGACCTAGCTGCGTGTACACCACTCGTACCTGCACCTGGATGGGTTTTAAAACATAAAATACAAAAAGAATAGTGAGCTAAAGGAGTTCAGTGACTGCATTTCCAATTTACTGAGAAACCTTAAATATAATAAGATTAACTTTGAATTTAACTGAAACTTTTTAAACTTTCTACTATTGTTGAAAATTGATAAACTGAAGTAATATACTTTTTAAATACAAGCTAAGAATTTATAAACTATAAAATCTGATGGCCAAGTCTAAAATAATTACTTTTAATTTAACACTTAAATAATTAAAATTATATTATAAATTTTGACTTGGCCACTTTTCTGAAAACTAAAAAACTAAGATAATATATTTTTCTAATAATGCCAATTAGAAACTCATATCTGCTAATTTATAGGGCGACTCAACTGGCGCTGCACCATATGGACTGTGTCACCAGGCGACTAATCTGGTGCTGCTCTGTGTGACTCTGATAAAATCTGATAAAAAAACATCTCACTGACTGTGCGACGAAATAATACATCACCTACACATAGCGAGATAACACCCCATAAGTGTGTAGGCGACTGACTGACTCAACAGACACAACCCCCCTGAAGTTAGTGACTTGTCCCCCCATGACTTGCCTTACACAAATAGGGTGTACTGGCTGGGTCTTACTGCTGATAAATCCGATAATCTGATAAACTGATAATATATGGGTATCCTATTGGCCTGAAAAATATTTATTATTTACTTTAAAAACTAGCTTTTAATCTAAAGGTTTGAAATATACATAAAATAGGTTTCTTTAACTAATTCTCATGCATAAGCATTTTCTTGAGTGAATATAAATTCAAAATTTCTGAAATATAAAAATACCTCTATTGAAATACGTTTGGGGCATCAATTTCTATTTACATTATAAAATACATATAAATAAATAAAGGTATGTAATTCAATCAAATTGAAAACATACTAAAATACATATCAATCAAAAACATAATTTTGCACTCACCTTTCCTTCCAAGCTGTCTTTTTTTTTCCCACTCTATTCTCCTCCCACATTATGGTGATTTCTCCCTAAAATAATATATAGCAAATTCCTTAAATTATTACAACTTTCATCAACCACCAAACACAACATCACAAAACCCATAATGCAAGTTGACTAATTTGAGAGCTATTTTGATTCCTTACTTAATAATTTTAATCCATGCCATCAATTAACTCAAAAACACTCCAATTATTCAAATAATATTTCAATTTAAAAATCCAAATTTAAAATTATAAAACCCCCAAAACCTTACCTTACTAGTTTAGGTAGAAATCTCATTGGATGATTCATTTGCTTTACCAACTTGATTTTCACTTGAATCAACTTAAATCCAACTAATTTCAAGCAAAAACACCACAACAACTCAATCAATTTAAACAAGAAAATTATAATATCATCAAAATTTTAAAATAACTCAACTTCATCAACACTTACTCAAGTCCTCCTTGACATTTCTTGCTCTTCTTCTTCTTTTTCCTCTTGCTTGGCCGACTCTCCTTCCCTTCTTCCTTTTCTTTCTTTCTTTTTGGCTTCTTTTATTCTTCTTTCTTCTCTCTCGGCTTCTTCTCTCTTTGCTGTACAGTTTCTGCTCTCTTTTTTTTTTCTTTTTCTTTTGCTTCTTTCTTCCTTTTTCTGCTGGCTACTGTCTTTTTCCTTCTTCTTCCTTCTTTGGCCGAACTGCTCTCTCCTCTTTTTTTCTTTTTCTTTTTTTTTTCTCCTTTCTTTCTTCTCTTGCACAGTGTGCTCTCTTTTCTTCTCTACCTTGGCCGGCTGCTGTGTATTTGTGTGAGTGGCATCTCCACTCAAACATTGCTTATATATCACTTGGTAATTGTAACTTGCCCCTTTGATATTTTAAAATCATAATGTGACCACAATATAAAATTTAATCACATGAATTTGTTCAACAATCTTTTAATTTACAAACTAATTCACCAATCACATTTCATCTCATTAATTATTCCATCCACTAATTGTTGAATTGGCATTTCATGATTGGTTCATTTATTTCATATGGATTGTGCTTCTTTAAAGAAAATTTTTCATATACTAACTCACATCATTCCGATGAAATTAAATTTCCAAAATATTCCACACTTGTTAATCCACCAAAAATTGACTTCTAATCAGTGGTAAATTAATAATTCTTATAACTTTTTTAATGCTAATATCCGAATTTTAAAATTTAAAATAAATCCTGAAAATCGGGTTTTACAAAAGCTCTACCAGTGGCTTTGTTTGAGGAGCTTCATGGCAAACTTAACTTGTGTTTGTCTCCCAAAGTTTAGTTTGAGGAGGCATGTGAGGCAAAGTTCCAAAACAGATTTGTCAAACACAGAATTGTCAAACACTCCTCCTTGCACGCTTGTGTCAACTGTAACAAGAAAAAGCAAGCCACTGTCATCTCATGAAGAATACAGCTGGTGGCATGAAGATCACAGTTGTGTATGATAGTATTTGTACAAAATAATCACAACATGTTATCCATGTGAGTGCTGATGTGTACAATTGATTGGTTAAGATAGTAGAGGTTGTTAGATTTCAGATTACCCCAATATTGATTATACAAATACACATGTAAATGCAATGTATTAGTTCCTGAAATACAATTACTGTGAATACAGTTTTTCTCTCAATTTGTTGTTGTGTTCTTCTTGTATTTTCTTGTTGTATCTTCTCATTTTATCAAACATGTATCTCCAATATATGTATTAATAATTTTATTAATTCACCATGAATTCAAAATTATATATGTATCTTCAATGTACGAATCAATGATTTTATTAATGTGAATCTTATTATATTTTAGATTTTTAAAATTATGTATCCCCAATGTATGTGTCAATGATTTTATTAATTCACCATGAATCTAGAAATATTTTTTATTTTCAAAATTATATATCTCTTGTTAGGAAACTACATCTCCAATGTATGTATCAATCATTTTATTAGTTCATGATGAATCTCAAAATGTTTTAGATTTTCAAAATTTACTTTTCCAGCAGTGGTCTTTTTTCATATATATACAACATATGGTACGGCAACTTGAACTTGCAGTATTATCCCGCTGAATGAGCGTCATTTTTTGTTATTAGTCTTAGTAGCTTATTAAGAATATCTTTAAAAATTCAAAGTGCCAAACTTTATTAAATTTTCTAAACTTCATATAATTTTTTTTCTTCCTAATTCTTCAGTTCAATTAGCCCTCAGAATTCAACAATTGTTCTTCTTCTTTTATTATATGCATCTTCATGCATGTTTTATTTATCTTATAGGCTTCTCTTTTCTTTTTACTTTCAGAAATTTTGCGAGAGAAAAGAAAATTTCAACCAGCTCACTTCACGTTAAAAATTGAGTCATACTCGTTACTACTGGATGGGATTGATAAAAAGGGAGAAAGATATGAGACGGTACTTTTGATGTGGGAGGCTACAAATGGTATTATTCAAATGCTCATATGCGTTATTTATTTATTTTATTTTTTTCTCTCTAAAATTGGTATATACTATAAAATTGGTGTTTTCGTGTTAGGAAATTGATTCTCTACCTACGTGGAAACAAGACCTGTAAAGTCCATATTTCCCTTTATTTGGGAATTGATGAAGGCAATTCTTTTCCTAATAATAACTCGACTGTTTGCGTCAACTTCAAATTTTTGTGCTCAATCAGAAAACTATGAAGTACTTGACAATCCAAGGTAACACACACACACCTATATTCTCATTTATAATTGACATAATGCACATCTTTTCTATTCATTTTTCTTCGTTACAAACACAATTGACATACACTGATATATTCATATTTAATTTTTCGTGTATTTATTCTTGTAGATGCTAATAGAACAGTGAGGTATTTTGATAAGCTGAGAACTGAACAAGGTTGTGCTCCATTGCTTTCTCTTGACGAATTTAATGACCCATGTAATGGATATCTTGCTAATGACTGCTGCGCTTTTGGAGCTAAAATTTTTGTTATTCAACCTCCTTCCAGCATTGAAGAAACGATGATAAGCATGGTTAAGGAACTTGATGATAGAACATATACTAGGTCGATCAAAAATTTCTCTAACTTAGAGAATATTCTGTACTCCGAGGATTTTACTGTTGGAGGGAGAAAATGGTGTCACACTTCTCTTATACAATAATGTTTAGCCTGGCATGGTAACTAATTAAGTACTTATTCTTT
Organism: Xanthoceras sorbifolium; assembly: GCA_003430845.1. NCBI lineage: Eukaryota > Viridiplantae > Streptophyta > Magnoliopsida > Sapindales > Sapindaceae > Xanthoceras > Xanthoceras sorbifolium. The sequence goes on from CM010608.1 coordinate 37,937,696, forward strand.
TAACTATTTCTATTGATTCCAAGAAATTAAAGCTTTATCCCAAGGGATATGAGTCTGAAAAGGACAAATCTTTGTCTCTTTTCTTGTGGCTTGCAGATATTTAGGAAAGTGTTGAACCTAAAAGAGAAGTATATGTGAAATACAAGCTACGGGTACTAGATCATTTTCAGGTTAAAACAGATGAAAAATCAGGTGAAACTCTCATGATCTTTTTAATAACAATGTTTAATTTTTTTATAAAGATCAATTTATTAAAGCAAAAGCCAACATTAAACCAATTTGTTGCAGGTTCTCACTAGTTCGACTCAGAAGCGTGATGCGGTTTCCAAGATTTTATGCCACTAAAGGATATCAATGAACTCTCCAGTCGATATCTCAATGATGATACTTAAATTGTTGAAGTTGAATTTGATGCCGTTTCTTCGATTAAGGTTCGACCATAGACATTTGCGGTGCTTGATTTGCATTCAGGCTGGGAGTCGGGGCAGATGGCTTCTCTTAATTATGTAACTAATAATTGAACTTCCTCAAGTGATTTACGAGTTGTCAAATGTATTCAATAACGTTGTGTTTTCTTTGTATCATCAAGATTGATGTGTACTTTCTTTTATGATTGGAGAATAAGAATTTGTGTTTAAATACACATTCTAGGGATATTATTAAAATCACCGCTATAATTTGGTGTATTCGTTAAAATCCGTCCTCTAATTTTATTTATAACCAAAATACCTCCATAATTTTATTTTTTAGCCAAAATCCCCCCTATCGTCAGTTTTAATTACCAAAATACCATTGTCCGTTAACTTTTCAATTAGGAATATTATTAAAATTACCTTCTAATTTGGTGTATTAGTCAAAACCTCCTCCTAGTTTCATTTATGATCAAAATCCCCTGGGTAATTTTAGTTTAAAGTTAATTTCTTCCTTACCGTCAGTTTTAATTACTAAAATATATTTAACCGTTAACATTTTTGTTAAAAATTTTAGACCACGAAGGATATATATATATATATATATATATATATATATATATATATTAAATTAAAATATCTTAATTTATAATATCAATAAATCTCTACCGTCCATCATATGATGGACGGAAGAGATCAAATATAAAATATTTAAAAATTAAAAAAATTAAAATTATGAAGATGGACAGGTCCATTTTTTAATTTTTAATTTTATTTATTATTTAATTTTTTTAATTTCTTATGTATTTTTTTTTTAAAAAAATATTTTATGTTTATAATCTCTACTATTCATTTATGGAGATGGACGATAGATATCCATTTTTCTATTTTTAAATTTTTAATTTTTTAAAACGTTTTCATGTAATTTTTTATTTAATTTTTTTTTTTTTTGCATCCATAGACGGACGGTGGAGATCCAGCTTTTTTAAAATTTTTAATATTTCATATTTTTAAATTTTCTGATAAAAACTTTAGGGCACCAAGGGTATAAAGGTAAATATCTATATATATTAAATTAAAAATATTTTAATTTATAATATTAATAAATCTTTACCGTCCATAATATGAAGGACGGTAGAGACCATATATAAAATATTAAAAATTTTTAAAAAAAATTGGATCTGCATCGTCCATTCTATGAAGTAGAGATCATAAACACAACCTTTTTTTTATATAAAAAAATTACATGAAATTTTTTAAAAAAATAAAAAGATGGATCTCTACCGTCTATCTCCATAAATGGAGTAGAGATCATAAGCACAAAATATATTTTTTTTAAAATACATAAAAAAAAAATTAAAAATTAAAAATGGACCTCCACCATCTCCATAGATTTTAATTTTTTTAATGGTTTAATATTTTATATTTGATCTCTGTTGTCCATCATATGATGATATTAGAGATTCATTAATATTATAAATTAAATATTGTAATTTAATATATATATATATAGATATTTACCTTTATATCCTAGTGCTCTAACATTTTTAATAAAAAAAATGGTTAAAGATGTTTTGGTAATTAAAACTAACGGTAGGGGAGAAATTGACTATAAAATAAAACTACAGTGGAGATTTTGATCATAAATGAAACTAGGGGGAGATTTTGGATAATATACCAAATTAGAGAAGGATTTTAATAATATTCCTAACTGAATAGTTAACGGTCAATAATATTTTGTTAATTAAAATTGATGGTGGAGGGATTTTGGCTATAAAATGAAATTATGGGAGAATTTTGACCATAAATGCTAGAGAGATTTTGATGAATACACCAAATTATACGAGAGATTGATGTGTACTTTCTTTCAAGGTTACAGAAAGCGCTAGGCGCTAGTCAGGCGGCGACCCACCGCCTAGTGTCTAGAAAATTAATCGAGAATTAAGCGGTCTGCCGGAAGTCGGCCGATTGTCCGGCCGGAGGCAGATCGGAGTAATTTCCAAGTTAAAAATAAAATCTAAATCAATAAATTTCAAGCAAAATCCAACCAAATCAATAAATGTCCAACTAAAATACCAAAGTCAATCAAACTCTAAGTTCCAACTAAATTCAATCACATCCAATAGTTCATATAGTAAATAAAATAATAAAATAACAAATATAATATGTTCATAAAGTAGTAAATTAAAAAACAAACATAAAGAAAAAGTAGGGAAATTAATTTGCAACTCTAACTAGTAAGTTCATAAGCTCATAAAATTAAACAATAAAACATTAAGTAGTAAACACTAAACAAACATAAAATCTAAGTGTTAAAATCATCATGTTTTTCTCCATATCTTTCCAACATTTGTTCTCCATCGGCTTCAAACTCAAAATTATCTTCCTCCACATGTTCATCTTCGGATTCAAACTTTTCTCCAAGATCTCTAGTAACTCTAGCACTTTTTTAAGGTTGTGTCATTTCGTCCGCACCGGTTGCTTCATCAACTAATTGCCAAGTAAGCCCCGTACCCGGCTAAACCTCTTTGTCACCATCATCAACCATCCATCCTTGTGCATTACTAACATCTCCATTACTTGCTAATAGCACATCTATGTTGGCCTCCTTATTCATTAATCTTTTCCGTTTATTCATCAATTTAGAATTGGATTGGACGAATATTAGATTGTTCAATCGATCAACATCTAGTCTATTTATTTTCTTCATGTGTATCTACATAAAAGTGAATATGTGAAATTAATTATTAATTAAAAAACTAATGCCTAGTAAATAATAACATAATAAATAATTTACCCCCTCAAAAGTGCTCCAGTTCCTTTCACACCCGGATGAACTTGTGGTTAATGCCAGGATCCTTTCCGCCATCCTTTTCAAGTCAGGTGTTTGAGCTCCAAACACATTCCACCATTGAACTACATAATAAAAGAATTAGATATTAATAGTTTAAATGGTAAACACAAACCAACTAAAAATTCTTATTTGTTAACAGTTGTGATTACCTAGATCATATGTTCTGTTGGTATCCCATATCTTTTTAGCCAATGGTTTTCCAAAGAGATCCTCTTTGTTGGTATACTTCACCAAGTCGATCATTAAGATCTGCGTTTGCTTGTCCATGTCATCGGGATATATTATCTCCACACAAGCATATAACGCATTCATTAGATCACAGTCTTTTCCAATCTCAGGATCTTTATGGCAATAGAAAGGATTTAAGAGATAGGCCGTCTTATGTAATGGTGTATCGAGCCGATTCTTGGCTTTGCTATCAATGATGTCAAGGATTGGCCGATAAGCACTCACATTATTTCGCAAGACCACTTTAATCTCTTCTTTTGCATTCTTAAGCATAAAAAACCCATGGATGGCTTTATATCCCCATCGACTAGTCGAAGCACCTTCACCAAAGAAGCAAATACCTTCAAGCACAAGGTGACCCCATTTCAGAAATTCATGTTCAACACGGTAGAGTAGGCTGCATTCACTTTAGCGGTCCTCGACCATTTGCAATTTTCCCATTCCGTGCTAGTAAACATATTCCTTAAATTTTCATTTTTCTCCACCAAACTTTGCAATGTTAGGAAAGTGGAGGCAAACCTAGTGACTCCAGGCCTAATTATTTCCCCTTTATTTGTGTAGGTCCTCATCAACCACAAGGTTTTGTGATGTGCATAAATAAAGACCGTAAAAGCTTGTGCACTATCAAGAGTTTTTTTGAACTTTGGTATTTTTCCAATACCTTCAAGCATCAAGTTGATGGTGTGAGTAGCACATGAAGACCAAAATATGTGTGGCATCCGATCCTTCAACAACTTCGCCGTGACCATATTGTTGGAGGCATTGTCGGTCACCACTTGAACAACATTCTCTGGCCCAACTTCTTCAATACATTTGAACACATAATCAAAAATGTATTCCCCAGTGTGTGCCTCCTCAGAGCTTTCCTTATAAGAAACAAAAGTAGTACCGAGCCTGTAATTTACACACAAGTTCATAATGCTCCTTCTTTTTCTATTAGTTCAAGCATCGGTCATAATCAAACATCCACCCAATTTTCACTCTTCTTCTTATTGTTGTAGGGCCTCTTTAGTACTATCAAACTCTTCCTTCAACAGTGGTCCACTCAATTGGTATCGAGTTGGTGGCTTAAATCCTAGACCAAATTGACCAATTGCCTCAACCATTGCAGTGAAATTATTGTTCTGAATAGCATTGAAAGGAATGCCCGCTTCATACACCCATCTAGCCACATATCGTTGCATGGAATGTGTTCTCTCCTTGAAGAGTACATCCATAATATGTTGTTGCCGAAAAGATGTACCGGTACTCATAGTTATCGAAGCTTCATGGTTGATCTTCGATGCAAACCTATCCATAGGGCCAAGAAAGTGTGGTTTTTTTCTTGACCCTAACCCTTCAACTTCTTCTTCCTCCTCCCTAATCCCGGTGAGATCAACTCCCATTCTAATCTCACGGTCTTCGTTACTTTTATTTTTCTTTTTAAATTTTGCATCTTCGATGGTTTGTTTACATTTGACTTGATCCTCCTTAGTTGACCTCGGACACCTAGAAACATTTCCGGCTATGTGGCCAATATGTTGCTTCAACCGATGTACTCCCCCAGAAAATATCTTTCCACAATAATTACACCTAACTCTATCATAATTTGAGAGATCAACCAACTTCCCATAATCCCACCTAATATCATTTGATTTCCGTTTCAGAACGGATTCGTTCGAGTTAGAGGCAGTACCCTCCGAATGAATATTCGTGTTAGCTCCGGAACTCATTTCCTATGTCCTAACAACAATGCACAAGCTCAAACACAATTCAATTCAAATTCAACCAATATTTCAATAATATAAATTTATTTATTCAAAGCTTATAAAAAAATAATTAAATTATAAAATAATCCTATGATTCATTCCATATAATATATCATCAAATAAACTAATTAACTAAATAAATTTTATAATATATCATCAAATAAACTAATTAACTAAATAAATTCTACTTCAAATTTTAAAATTAAAAATTCCTAAAAATAAATTCTAAAACCCTAAATTATAAAACTAAAATAGTAGAAATTGATGAAATACCAACAAAAGTGGTACTGCCAAGAGAGGAGGATGAAGTCACGGTGCCAGAACGAAACCACCGGAGGTGGCAGCGGCGGCAGACGGAAATGGCGACGGAAATGGAGAAGAGAGGAAGAAGAAGAACTAAAGAGCAAGAAGAACACTGGTTTGGGGAAGAAAACAAAGTGAAGGAAAAATAAAAAATAAAAGAACAGTCGCCTATACTGCCAGAAGAGAAGAGGGGAGGGAAATTTTTTTTTTAAAAGACCACCCCCAAACGGCATCGTTTTGGGCTGAGACTTAAAAAAAAAAAAAAAAAAACCTAACCCCAAACGACGCCGTTTGGGGTTAGATTTAATTTATTTTTATTTTTTTCTCTTCTTTTCTTTCTTCTTCCTCCTTTCCTCAGTCGCGACAGCTTCTCTCTCATTTCTTCTCTACTTTCTTTTATGAACAGTTGTTTTTCTTCTTCTTCTTCCTCTGCCGACGACTGTCGGCCTCTTAATGGTCCGCTTTGGACCAAATCGTGGCGGCGGCTTCTTCTTCTTTTTCTTCACTGCTTTCTTTTATGATTAGAGAATAAGAATTTGTGTTTAAATACACATTCTCAATTGTTTGTCTGTCAATCACGTAATGCCGCACAATTATGATCTTGAGAGGTAGATTAAGGGTCTTACTATAAAAGTAACACGGTTACACAACTTAGTATTTTAATAGAATCTTCGATTGATGAGACGAGAATGACTTGGTAGAATATTTCTGACATTCACCGATATCAATAAAGTTGTGGCCCTTGTGAGTTTGACTCATATAATTATGTCCCATACCCCGAATTGTGAATCCAATCGATCAGATTGTGTTCTTTTTTATACTTATAATGATATATTATAATTCTACCTAGCTTAAGATAAAATTTTGGATTTCAAATGCATAATTAATATATATATATATATATAGTTTTTAATACCTAACTCAAAATAATATTACTTAACATGTCATTGAGGTCGTATTAAAAGTCGTATCCCGTCCTCCAATTTTCAAATTTGTATTTTAAAAAAAATATTAAACTTTTTATATAATGTATATTACAGATGATTCCAAACAAGTAAAAAATGTCTATGAATTCACTAAATTAATAATAGAGCTTAATTTAAATTTAATTCTTGATTTTTAAATTCTAATCTCTAGGAAATTAAATTTCATGGACACTACACATAAAAGGAATTATTATTTTTTTTTTCAAAAAATGAACTTGATTACCCTCTCATTCTAGAAATCAAATTCTCTTCCGGGGAATTCATATATTTTTAATTAAAATTAATAAAAACCAATTACAGTCCTTGTATGTTTCTACTTTGTCATTCTCTTCTATATGACTATATATTGTTCTCTTTCATTCTCTTTTGTACATCCTATTTTCTATATCATTCTCTTCTATAGGTACAATGAATGCGATGATTGCTACAGGTAGGATGAGTCCTAATTTGCAGTTCTCAAATATACATATATATATATATATATATATATATATATTCTTAAATTTAGACATTTCTCAGTATCATATACATTTTAGTTTATGCATGTACCTTCAATTAATGCACAGAAATTGGAGGAACTCGAGACTTATATCAGGAATGAAGAGCAACGCATTCGTGATCACTATTTTGTGTCCTCTAATTTTTGGAACTTAGAAATGATTCGATATGATACTGTCTTAGTCATTGAACTTTTCTTAAGGTATTATGTCACTGGGAACCTTCTTCTATGCAATCCACATGTTATAAATTCTTTAGCGATAGACCTACTATTACTCGAAAATCAGCTTCCTTACTATGTTCTTGATGATTTATATACGAAAGCTTGCCCCAGCACTCAGCAGCGAAGGATTTCCTTCATTCTTTGATCTATCTCTCAATTTTTTTTAGTGTTATGGCAATGTTCAAATATGATTCGAATTCAGGGCAACCAAAAGTTAAACATTTTATTGATTTGTTAAGACATGCTCTTATAAAGGGAGTGAAATCAACATTGAATCCATAAAAATACATATTTGATTAACCAAGTGCAATAAAATTGAATGAGTCAGCATTGATGTTTAGAGGTGTTACTGATAATGTTATCTTGACATAAGTTTGAAAGAGATCAGGTACTGTGGGAAGTGGTTGCCATGATTTATAGTAAATGAAGTACAAATCCCACGCATTGAAGTCTATGACAGTACATAAATTTTATTTCGAAATGTTATGGCTTTGGAGGTGTTTCACTATCTAACACAAACAGATGTATGCAACTATGCTGAATTGATGGATTATCTTATCAATACCGTGAATGATGTGGATTTGCTTGCTAATTAATATAGCCCGTATTTGATGTTAAATCTTTTTTTTTTATTCAGTTCAAAAGAAAAAAAAATCAGAACTTTTATTCCATAATATTGTGGCAAGAAACAAAAGTCCTAACAAGAGAATTATATATATATATATATATATATATTATTATTAGACTTCAATTTTTAATTTTTATTCATGGGGTGAACCGATTAGTTTAAATTGCACCCTCCATGACCTACTGCCTTGGTTGTTAACCGAATAGTTTATAATCCAGAGTCATCCCAGTTGAGTCAGCCTGAGTCAACTTCTATTTAATGGTTTTGGGCCCAATTACATTGATATTTGTTACCCAAAAAAGAAAAAAGTGAACCCATGTATACTGCCAAAACAAAGGAAGTGAACGATAATATAGCAAAATTCTAACTAAACTCTAAATAATGAGTGAAAATAAATTAATAGTGAAAAGTGATTCATTCTAACAACTTATTTATTATAATATTTATGTGTCATGATATTAAAAGAAGGTAAATACAGATTAGGTGAGAAGAGAATCCTAGTCCAATTAAATAATGAGACAAGCTAATTTGTAGTAAACTTATTGATTATGAGATAATATATTAATTAATATGGTAGTTACAAATCAATATACCATATCATTTGAACAAGTTATAAAATATTGTATTTTATCATTATCCATATATATTGATACTGATAATTAAATTAATCTTATTGTCGTCTTGTTAATATAATCCCATAATTATGGGCGTAACTGCCCCTGTGCTTGGCTAAGATTTTGAAAAGAAAATATTTTATGAATATTTGATAAAAAATATGTATATTAATTTTTTGAATGATATTTTGTCTAAACAATTATAAATATAGGCCTACTTAGGGGGATTATCATTTTGGTACCTAACATTTGAGAAATTATCAGTTTTTTAAATTAGTTTTGTATACTAATATCCTTGGTCCCTAATATTTTAAAAATATATCAATTTGGTCATTCTGTAAGTCAACCGTTAGTCAAAGTTAATGATTCTAGGGGTATTTTTATCTTTAAATCTATAAATAAGTCAACAGTGTATTTTTTAATAAAATGATATATAGACCCCTAATTAAAAATTTAAAATAATTTCTTTAAACAAAATTAAATTAAAAAATTAATTGGATCTCCACCGCTCATCATGATTGTTGGACGGTGTAGATTATATTAGAATTTTAATAAAAAAATTAAAAATTAAAAATTAATTTTTTTTTATTTTTTTATTTTTGGTGGAAATCTAGATTGGATCTCCACCGTCCATCCAGATGGATGGAGGATAGAGATCCAATCTGGATCATCACCACAATCTAAAAAAAAAAAACTGAACTGAAGAACTTCGACTCAGATCTGGGTCGCACAACCCAGATCAGGTTCTTCAACCTAAAGTGTTAGCTTCTGAAAATAAAGGAGGCATTATTGATGTTGCTTTTACTGGTGGTGCAGTTTTGGAAGAAGGTATTTTTGGCTGTAATGAGAGCAGTAGAACACTGGACGCTTCTACCTCTGAATTTTCGAGCCATGCAGCTAGCATTCTGTCCGAAGAAAATTCAACAGCATCCTTTCCAAGTCATGAAGACCGTGTTTCATATGCAAATGAAGAAAACATTCCAAAAAACGTGAGGAGTGTCTTGGACGTGGAAGCATCAATTATCAGTCAGCAGTCTTAAGTGGAGGAACATAGCACGGTGAACACTGATTCCGATGGAGTGGATGTTGCAGAAGTTCCTGCTCACAACTCTTTGGCTACAATAGCAAAAAAAATGAAGAACCCAGATGAGAACTCATCGTTGAACAACCATCTGATGGTTCTTCTTCTTTTTTTTTCTTTTTTTTTTTGATTGATGTTGGTGGAGTGGATCTCCACCAAGAAAATTTTCATTTTTTTTTTGTTTTTTTGGGGACAGTTTCAAAAAAAAATTAATTGAACAAAAAAATTTTTAAAAAATTTAATTATCAGTTTCTATTTTTTTTAAAAAAAATCCAATATAATCTCTATTGTCCATCAATTTTAATGTTAATTTTAAAAATATTTAATTTTTACTTTTTATTTTTAAAAATTTTTTAATATAATCTCCATTGTTCATCAATTTTAATAGATTTAAAAAATTTTAAATTTTATTTTTTAAAATATTAATATGAAATAACTATATTATGCTTCAAAATGTTAATAATGTTTTTTAAAAATTTAAGGTTAAAATTATAACTTTAATCCATTTAAATACAGTTAAGGGTAAATTAGTCTTTTTATCAATTCTGTTAGGTTTGACCAGTAAAAAATTAGTCAAAGGGATCAAAATGATACATTTCTAAAAAATTAGGGACCAAGTATATCAATAAACGAAACTGATTTAAAAAAATAATAATTTTTCAAAAGTCAGGGACTAAAATGATAATCCCCCACCTAATTAATACCAATTATTTAAATTTCTTAATTACAAATAATTATTTAGTAATAAATGAATAATAAATTCTCATATTTACAATATAAATAGTTAATAAGTAAAGTCCAAAACATCTAGTTAGATAAAAATGAGATAAATAAATATCTAAAATTAATTAGGTAATTATTAATTAAGTTTTTTAATTTTACGTCTACTCATAATTCAAGTAGTTTGTCTATATCCCTTTTATTTTAGTGATAAGATGGGCATAAATATTTTCTATTATAGGAGCAGATATACGATCTGTATGTTTAGTAATTAATCTCAATAGGTGTTGATAGAATTGTTATTAATCATCTCCAACTAACTAACTGTGCAGGTGGACCCTTACATATGTCCCATATCAAATGGGAGAAACTTTCATGCACTGTTTTTTTCCGTCACAGACATCATTCCATACAATATTTTATGAAATTCACATTCAAATCGTGGTGGAGTCAAAATTTTGGCTTCGAACGCGAAAGGAAGAAGTTGACATCATTATTTGCCTATGGAGAAATTATTTTGTTTCATGGCACTGGCAAACATTATATTGGGTAGTTTAGTACTACTCCATATTTAAACCCGAGTCTCGCGCGTGAATCCGAGTTGGCTATATTTTGAAAAATTAACAATTACAGTAGACAGCATATATGAACTCAGGGGTGATCTATTATATAGAGGGAAAATTAAAAATTACTGTAGACAGCATATATGAACTCAGGGGTGATCTATTATATAGAAGTTCCTTCCTTGTTTAATGTAGAGATATTATTACTCAAATGATATAGTAAATTAATTTATAATTATTATATTAATTATGAAATAATATATTAATGATGTGATACTCAAATCAGCTTATCATATTATTTAAGTAATAAATTCGAATAAATTTTTTAACAATCCAATATTACTCTAATGAGTAGTTGGCTCCCGACATGTGGGATTCTTTTATTATTTATTTAAAATTTTATGAATAATTTCAATTTAATCCTCATATTTATATTTTTAATTTTTTTGACCCTAAACTATTATAAATTCAATAATTTGTTATATATGCTTGAAATTTTAATGATCTAACATAAATAAAATTCAAAATTAATTGCTACTAGAAGTTATAAAATTCAAAATTAATTGCTACTAGAAGTTAAAAATTAAAAGTAAGAATAAAAATTAATAATAATAATAAAAATTAAAATTAAATAAAATAATTAAGATAATTTACCAAATTTATTTTTATATTTATTATTTTATATAATAAAATACAAAATATTTTGAAAAACAAACTTAAAAAAAAATAGTTGACCTCCACAAAAGGAAGCCAGGAAATCGTCGCCTCGTTAGGTGGTAATACTTTTTTAATATTTTTATTTTATTTTATAATTATTTAATTAGATAGGCACGTGTAAACAAACATATATATATATATATATATATATATATATATATTCTATAATATAATGTAATTATTTGATATTGAATGTAATCCCAAAGCCAAAGCAAAGAATCATATTGCTCACACCAATTTTTAGAAGGAGGGAGAGGACGGTGGAGGAAGTCTCACGCCGGTTTTCATCAACAGTGCAAGTGGAAACATATCATCGGCACTGAGAGGGAGAAATCGCTGGAGAAAATTAATTTGAAAAGTTTGGCTTTTAGGTAATTAACTACACACACACACACACATATATATATATATATATATATATATATATATATTTATACTAATATTTTGCATTATGATATTTATTAATATATTTTTAAAATTTTTTGAATTATAAATCTATTAATATATTTTTAAATTAAAAAAATAATAAAAATATATTAATAAATATCATAATGCAAAATATTAGTATAAATAAATAAATATATATATATATATATATATATATATATATATATATATGTGTGTGTGTGTATATAGTTAATTACCTAAAAGCCAAACTTTTCAAATTAATTTTCTCAAAAAAAATATTTTTTTCTAAAAATATGGCTCTAAGAAATGGAAGACCTCCAGCAGGAGAGAAGAAGGCAAAAGCCACCCATCGTGACATTGAGTGGCCTCATTTTTATTTTGGAGGAGGCTTACTTATTGCTAAACAATTCGTAATAAAATAAAAAAATGTCTAAAAATTAAATACATCCTCCAATTCAAATAACATAAATAATGGTATGAAAAATAAATAAACTCCTACAGTCTAGAAAATCAAGAACTAATCACCGCCGAAATACCAATCCATGCTATTCGCAAATCGAAACCTCAAACATTTGAAATCACAATGGACTAAGTGAGTTGGATACTCAGTAAACATACTAAACATTAATTTTCTTTTATCAAATCAAAATAACATACAGAACACAAATAATAAAACTTATCATATATTAAAATAATATTAATTTCCCTTTATTCATCACTGTATAGTTGGACTTGCATATAACACCTATCACATATTAGAGTCAAAATTACCCATCAGCAACTAATGTATACAGGAAAAGTGCAACTTATGATTTTTTTTTCTTTTTTAAAAACATGTGTAAGAGCTAAACCTTCATTGTGATCATCAACGAGTCCTCCCACATACACGAATACGTCTATATACGAATGCGAAGACTCACACAGTCCACAGGGTGCCATCAGGTCTCTTCCCATATACCACACACATAACAAATCACATATCACATAGTTTTCCACACAAAAATTATAAGAATGCCTACTAATAATAACAAATGAAGGCAAGCCTAGCCAAAATGTATTTTTACGGTACCATATTCACATATTTTCAAAATAAATCCTCAACAATCCAAGCAAAACATTAAGAAATCATAAGCTAAGTTTAGTATATTACCCTTTCAGCAATCCAAGTAAAACAAATCCTCCACAAAATTAACCGTTCAAACCTTAACCTAGATCACATAAGTATACTCATATCAGACTCAAATAGTATCTTAGGACTGAGATAAGGCTATCAAAACATTTCCAAACCGAAAACTTAATACTAGAACTAACCAGTGCTGTTTTAAAAATGGGATGGTGTTCAATATAGAATTTTTAATAAAGTACTTAGACGTTGGAAAGTTCTAAAACTTTGTAGAAAACTTATAAACTAACATAGCTCATCAAATAAAAAGTTGCATAATTTTATAAATTCGAAAGTTATCGTAAAAGAATTTATTTATTGGAGTATTATGGCCTGCCTGATAGTAGGCAATCTGTAACACTACACAGTGGCCAAATGTTTTTTAAAATTTCTATAAAATTCCAATTGATATAAAATTGTACAGTAATGTAAAATACATACATATATACACTTGTACATATACATATATACATATATATATATATATATATATATAATTCCAAAATATAAGTTCCAAAGCAAAATAATACATATACGTATTCTCAAAGTATTTTTATTTTTGCTAGCCAAATTACAGTACCTTATTTTAAAAATTCATATATTTTTTAATTAGATTCTAAAAATAATGAAACTTTTGAGAAATAATATGAATATATTGGTAAACTTCTATATAAAATTTTATAATTTTGAACTTATTACCATCCACAAAATGATGGGAGGAAGGCCACAACCTCTTCTCATAAAACGATGGAAGGCCAACAGCTCCTAGGTGTCGGCTGGCCTTCTTCAGCAAGAACCAAGGAGGAAGAGGAAGCGGTATAAAATTATTGTTAGGATTAGGGTTTGAGTAATTTTGAAAATTGGAGAATTTTTAGCTTAATGGGTATTTTTGGTAATAAATTAATTGTTGACGAAGCGAAAGCGATAAAAAAGTTGAATCCACGAGTAAATTTGCTCTCATAGAACTTTTATTAATAAAATCAAAGATAACAGTCTCATAATTGAAACTTGACTATAAATAATAAAAACTAATCCATTCCCTCAACAATTCGGAATCCTAAATTCCTTAAAACTATAAAACCAACTCCTAGTCGGATTGGAATAAAAAACGGAAATCAAAATCAAATTAAACTCCTAAACTATAAAACCAAATATTAGAGTAATAATAATAAAAAAGGAAATGAAATTAAACTAAAACTCCTAATAAGAGTTGTCATACATCAGTCCCTTCCACTTGAAAAGGAACTCATCCATGAGTTGGCTAGGCAAATGGGAGCGTCTTCATGATACTCGGACAAATTAGACACATTGAAGGTATTCGAAATATTCCAGTCGTCTGGCAACTGAGAACATAGGCATTATCATTAATCTTCTTGGAAATCCAAAATGGCCCATACTTGAGCTTTTGTAGCTTGTTGCGAATTCCTAGGAAACGATTCTTGCACAGGTATGCCATCACCAAGCCACCTTCCTTGAACTCCTTCTTGCATTAATGTTGATCAATAGCCTCATTGTACTGTGCATTTGCTGCTTTAAGGTTGGCACGACCCTCTGAATGCATCTGCTGCATCTTTTTAGCCAAGTTCTCTCCAGCTTTACTAAGTCCAAGGAGTGCCGGTAAATTAACCAAGTCTGGTTCGTGCTGAGGCTGCTGAGTGTATAAGATCTCGAATGGAGATTTTTTGGTAGAAACGTTAATCATACTATTGTATGCAAATTCAGCCTGCGGAAGGTCAACAACCCAACGTTTTGGTTTCTCTACACTGACACACCGTAACATATTACCAAATGTACGATTCACAACCTCGGTCTGCCCATCTGTTCGTGGATGACACGTGCTACTGAACTGCAATTGGGTGCCAAACGTATTCCACAAAGTCCTCAAAAAGTGACTAAGATGTGATAATCCAAGAGAGATTTGAGAGAGAATTTGAGAGAGATTTGAGAGACCAATCTTAGGTTTTCATATAATTGCAATAGTATCTCATTAGGTTACAAGAAGAGATATATATATATACTAACCTATGAAAAGACTAAACTAACCTTACAAGTCTAATTAATTACACAAATAATAATACATTAATTATATATATATATATATATATATATATATTACTCTAATATCCCCCCACAAACTCACGATGCGGCAGCAGAAAGCATCGAGAGTTTGCCAACGAGAAAACGAAAACGTGAAATTGTATGCGACTTGGTAAAGAAATCTGCAAGCTGCAAGGAGGAAGGAACAAAAGGCAATGTAATAGTGTCATGCTTAAGGTGATGGCGAGTGAAATGACAATCAATCTCAATGTGCTTGGTTCGTTCATGAAAAACTGAGTTATGAGCAATCTGAATAGAACTCTGATTGTCACAATACATCGGAGTCGGATGAGAAAGAGAAACACCCATATCAGCTAGTAACCAGCGTAACCAAACAATCTCTGTGGTAGTAGATGCCATAGCCCGATATTCTGCTTCGGTAGAAGATTTTGAAACAACAGTTTGTTTCTTGCTCTTCCATGAGATAAGAGAATCACCCAAAAAGATACAGAAACCAGTAATAGACTTGCGATCAGTGGAATCATGGCCCCAGTCAGCATCAGAGTAGGCACGCAGCTGTAAGGACGATGTGGACGAAAGCAAAAGACTTTGAAAGATAATACCCCGTAAATACCGTAAGATACGAAGGACCGCCGCCCAATGAATGGTAGTAGGAGAAGCAACAAACTGACTAACAATGTGAACAGCATAGGCAATATCTGGACGAGTGATAGTGAGGTAGACCAGACTGCCGACAATGGTGCGATACAATGTAGGATCTGGCAAGGGAGTACCATCAGAAGGAGAGTACTGAGCATTAAGCTCAGAGGAAGTATCAGCAGTCCTAGTATCAGTGAGGTGAGCACGCTCAAGAATTTCAGTGGTGTACTTGGACTGAGAAAGAAGATAGCCTTTTGGAGAAACTGCAACTTCAATACCCAAAAAATACCGCAG
This sequence comes from Xanthoceras sorbifolium, assembly GCA_003430845.1. Taxonomy (NCBI): domain Eukaryota; kingdom Viridiplantae; phylum Streptophyta; class Magnoliopsida; order Sapindales; family Sapindaceae; genus Xanthoceras; species Xanthoceras sorbifolium. The sequence goes on from CM010608.1 coordinate 37,953,830, forward strand.
AGAGCCCAGATCCTTCATTTCAAATTGATGGGTTAATTCTGACTTGAGCACTGCAATTCCATCAACATCATCACCAGTAATAATCATATCATCCACATACAGAGATAGCAAAATACGACCAGCATTGGTGCATTTGACAAAAAGAGCCGAATCATGATTACTGGAGGAGAACCCAATAGAAGTGATCACAGTAGAAAACTTCTCAAACCAAGCTCGAGGAGCCTGTTTGAGACCATATAAAGATTTCTTAAGTTTGCAAACTTCTCCAGGACTGTGGGAGACACCAGGTGGTGGAGCCATGTAAACTTCTTCATGCAAATCACCATTCAAGAAGGCATTTTTGACATCCATTTGAGAAATATGCCACTGACGGATAGATGCAACTGCAATAAGAGTACGAACAGTAGTCATCTTTGCAACAGGAGCAAAAGTCTCCTCATAATCCATACCATATTGTTGAGAGAACCCCTTTGCAACCAATCTAGCTTTGTAACGCTCAACAGACCCATCAGACTTCGTTTTGATCTTATATACCCAACGAGAACCAACTGTACTTTTACCAGGCGGTAAAGGAACCAAATCCCAAGTATCTGTTTTATGCAAAGCAGAAAGTTCCTCATTCATAGCTTCCTGCCACAGTGGATCAAGAACTGCCTCTTTATAGGATAAGGGCTCAGAGAGAGAGTGAATTGATGCTAAAAATGAAGAAAAAGAATTGGAATAACAAGAATAAGCGAAATCTGGGAGTTGAGTAGACTTACGAATACGCTGAGGATAACGAGGAGAAGGATCTACAATGGCAGAAGGTGTTGGGTAGACTGTAGGTGGAGAGGGAGTATCAGCTGGAGACGATGAGGTACCAGTATCTGCAGAATCAATTGTGCGAGCCCTGCGAGAAGAATGGAGTGGAAAAGGAACTATAGGAACAATAGAGGAATCAGAAACTGTGTTAGAAGGAACCTGCTAAGAGAGACTATCAGTATGATCAGAAAATGGATCAATATGAATGAGATCAGATTTGGTGACATTGTGAGCAGCAGCAGGAATAGAAAAGAAAGGTATATGTTCAAGAAACACAACATGACGAGATACATATAACTTTTTCAAAATAGGATCAAAACAACGATATCCCTTTTGTCCCTCACCATAACCAAGGAACACACAAATGGCAGAGCGAGACGATAATTTTGTACGCTCTACATGAGGACGAAGGACAAAACAAGTAGAGCCAAAAACTCGCAGGAGAGAATAATCAGGAGCATGCCCATATAATTTTTCAAAAGGGGACAAACCTAAAGTGAGAGACGATGGGATTTTATTGATGACATGGACTGCAGTAAGAACTGCTTCTCCCCAGAACTCACTAGGAACAGAAGAAGACAACAAAAGAGAACGAGCAGTTTCAACAATGTGTCTATGTTTTCTTTCAGCAACACCATTTTGTTCAGGAGTGTCTGTACAAGAAGATTGGTGAACAGTTCCATCCAAAGCAAGTAATTCATAAAATTTATTAGATGTATATTCACCACCTAAGTCACATCTAAAACACTTAATAACAGCAGAGTGTTGATTTTTACAAGAGCTCGAAAATTACTATAAATGCTAAAGAAGTCAGAACGATGTTTCATAAGATAAACCCAACAAAAACGAGTGCAATCATCAATAAACGAAACATAATATCGAGACCCTCCTTTTGTAGCAATTGGAGAAGGCCCCCATACATCAGAGTGAATTAAGTCAAAAGGTGCAAGAGAACAAGAGTTACTTCGATTAAAAGGCAAAGCAGAAAATTTAGCAAGTTTACAACCACTACAATCTGAAATATCATGAGTTTGCAAATTCCCTAAGGTTCCCATTGAAGCTAAGAATCTCAAGCGGGAAGCTGAAACATGACCAAGACAAGAATGCCATAAATAAAAACTAAAGGACGAAGGACACAAGCGAAAAGAAGACAAATCAACACTGGGAGCTGCAAATACTGGTAGCTTCAGCTCATCCAAAACATATAATCCCCCACTTCTACGGCCTATCCCAATCAGCTTCTTGGATTGTAGATCCTGCACATGACAAGAAATAGAAGTAAAGGACACTGAGTAACCATAATCACACAATTGACTAACCGAAACAAGATTCATTGTAAGTTTAGGAATGTGATAGACATTAGAAAGAGATAACTGAGATGTAACAACTGAACCAACTCCTGCTAATGGCATAGGAGTGCCATCAGCAGTTGTAACAGAAGTAAATGATACAGGACATAAAGAAACAAAAAATTTCGAATTAGGAGACATATGATGTGAGGCTCCCGAATCTAAAACCCATACGGAGGAAGACATACCTGAAGTACTAGGAGGCGACTGACCTATCGGAGAGGAGACAGACATAGCATGCGACTGTGCAGCAATAAGTTTCTGAAGTTGTTCAGAAAGGGATGCAAGTGTAGGAGTTGAGGATGGTGATCCAAATCCAATGGAATCTGGTGATGGCACAAATGCTGCAGTGTTAAACTGTGGAGGTCGATATGTCCGTGGTTGTGATTGGTTGACAGACTGTGGAGGCTTGAACTGATATTTCTGCTGTTGTGATTGCTGCGCTCTATTGCCCAATTTAGGACATTGAGACTTCCAGTGACCCTTCTGCTTACAAAAACTGCATTCATCAAACCCAACCCTTGAGTATGGTTTGTTCTCATAGGAAGCATGAGGTCTAGATGGGACTGCCAAAACTGACTGAGTAGGTATTGGAAGAATTCCTTTTCCTGACTGAGACTTGAGGCGTATCTCATCAGCCAAGAGTTCACTCACTACTGAATCAACAGAAGGAAGCGGAGAACGATGCAATATTGAGCCACGAAGGCCCTCAAAATCATCACGGAGAGCCATCAAGAACTGAACTAAACGTTGCTCCTCTCTATTAGCAATATAAGGTGCACAGGCTCGCAGTTCTGCAGATTCTGTAAGAGCTAATTGATCCCAAAGATCTGACATTGCAGAATAGAACTCTTGTACAGTCATATCCTTTTGTTGAAGAGCTCGAATATCAGATTCTAACTGATATTTCTTTGCAAAATTAGACTGTGTATACAGTCTGGACAAGTGTTCCCACACCTCTTTAGCAATGTCATACTTTGCTAATTGTGTGCCTATGGAGTGCTCAACAGAGTTGTTTATCCATGTGATAATTTTTGAATTATTTACTTGCCAATTCTCAACAAGCTGTGCAAAATTCTCTACCTTATCATCTGTGGGTTTAATAGATGCACCCGAAATATAATTCCACTTATTTTTCCCAATTAGAAAATTCTTCATCACATAACTCCAATAAGAATAATTTCTGCCATCTAATTTTGCACTAATGGCCTGAAGTGAATCCTCTCTACCACCATCCATTATAAAATCACAATAATCTATCAAACAAAATTCAACATATGCAAAATACAACAAAAACCCCCAAATGCAAAATCTGTGAAACCCTAGAAACTGCAATTCATACGAAAATCCAAAAATTATCAAAATCGAAGAGATGCGGAAGGAATACCAGTACGATGCGATGCGAAAACAGATCGAATACCAGTTGGATCCGCGAAAGCTGTGGATGACATCAAACTAAGTTCCAAAGCTCTGATACCATGTGATAATCCAAGAGAGATTTGAGAGAGAATTTGAGAGAGATTTGAGAGACCAATCTTAGGTTTTCATATAATTGCAATAGTATCTCATTAGGTTACAAGAAGAGATATATATATACTAACCTATGAAAAGACTAAACTAACCTTACAAGTCTAATTAATTACACAAATAATAATACATTAATTATATATATATATATATATTACTCTAATATAAGAAACTTGATATCATGATCAGAGGTGATGGTCTTGAGAACACCATGCAAATGAACAATCTCCCAAAAGAAACGTTCTGCACATAACTTGCATGTTTAGTCCTCCTACAAGAAAAAAAATGTGCCATCTTCGAGAAAATATCAACCATAACCATGATTGAATCCTTACCTCGCTGAGTTCGCGGCAGCCTAAGCATTAAATCCATAGATAAGTCCACCCAAATAGTTTCCAGAATTGGCAGCGGAATATATAATCTTATATTTTGGGCTTGTCCCTTGGACTTCTGACAAGTTTTAGAATTTTGTACTATTTTTCCAACATACCTTTTCAATTGTGGCCAGTAATATCGCTGAGCCACCAGAGTAGTTGTCTTATCACAGCTTAGATAGCCCTCTAATCCGCCACCGTGTTGCTCCCTAATAATTTTCTTTTGTAACGATCCTTACGGAATACACAGTTTATCGGACTTTAATAGGTACCCATCGTGAATAAGAAAATCTCCCTCATCCTGATGTTTGCAGCACAAATTCTACAGTTGTTGAAAATCTGTATCTTCTACATAGCGCTCCCGCAAAAACTCGAAACCAATGACCTTAGCTGCGATGGTCACCAATAATTTTGCTCTCCTGCTTAATGCATCTGCAACTTTATTCATCTGTCTAGATTTGTGTTTCAATGAGAAATTAAATTTTTGCATATATGTACCAGTGCGCGTGCATGTTGTTCATGCGGTTCTTATTGTTGATATATTTTAATGCCTGATGATTACTGAACAACACAAATTCCTTCTGAATGAAGTAATACTGCCAATGCATCAATGAATGAAACACTGCATAAAATTATTTCTTATATGTTGTCCACTTCTGTTGTGCGTCACTCAATTTTTCACTAAAAGAACTCCACTGATCGCCCTCTTGCGTTAATACAACTCATATTCCTTTGCTCGAGGCATCACACTCGACTTTGAACATCTTGTCAAAATTTGGTAAGGCTAAAACTAGAGCTGTACTCAATTTTTCTTTTAGCAATGGGAAACTAGCCTCTTGCTCGGCTCCTCACTGAAAATTTCCTTTTTTCGTATATTCAGTTATAAGGACTGCTAAGCTGTTGAAATTTTGAATAAACCGCCGGTAGAATGTTGCCAACCCATGAAAGCTTCGCACCTCTGAAACAATCGAAGGTGTTGGCCACTCTCGGATTGCCTTCACTTTTGACTTATCAACTCCGACTCTTTCCGTACCTATAACAACGCCAAGAAAAACCAAGCTGCTTTGCAAGAAGCTGCACTTTGTTTTGTTAATATACAACTGGGTTTTTTCGGCCAATAACACTTGCCTCAAGTGTTTTAAATGGGTTTCTTCATCCGGGCTGTAAATCAGAATGTTATCAAAATAAACAACAATAAATTTGCAGGAAAAGGGCCTCAATATGTGGTTTATCAACCGTATAAAGGTACCCGGTGCATTGGAAAGACCGAAGGGCATCACTAACCACTCATACAACCCTTCACAAGTATTAATCGCGGTCTTCCATTCATCTCCTGATCTAATCCGAATCTAATGGTATTCGCTTCCCAGATCAATCTTGGAGAATATTTTTGCTCCTCCCAGATGATCCAACATATTCTGCAATCGTGGTATAGGATAATGATATCGGATTGTAATCTTGTTGATTGCTTTGCTATCAATACACATCCTCCAGCTTCCATCTTTTTTAAGCACCAATAAAGCAAGTACTGCGCAAGGGCTTTTGCACTCCTGTATATACCTCTTATGAAGTAAGTCATCCACTTGATCTTGAAGTATTTTATGCTCATGTGGACTCATTATATAATGCGCCAGATTCGACAAACTTGCTGTAACCATTAAATCAATATGGTGTTGGATGTCCCGCATAGGTGGTAGTCCAAAACTGGCATCTCCTCAGGAATCATATTTGAAAATTCGTCCAGCAAGAGTTGTAATTTTTTTGGAATTTCTTCATTTTTGACTTCTTCTTTCTGTGCCAACATCACACAAGCTTCATAATCTTCCATGACATGCTATGTAGCAACGGCCATTAGATTTTCTCCCCTTTCTATATTGCCAACAACCTTAACAATTGGCGATCTCAATATAATTTGCATGCCATTCCATCTAAAGTCGTAAGTGTTGCTTTTGCCTTTAAACCCAACATCAACATCATGTTGCCATGGCCTGCCCAATAGGATTTGACATGCATCCATGTCCACTACATCGCAAATTACATCATCTTTATAATTTTTCCCAATTAAAAAAGGGACTCGATGTGCCTCGGTAACAATATCAATCGCTCCATCCATCTTTAGTATCCAGCGTACATTATACGGTTGAAGGTGCTTTTGCATGGGCAGCGTCAACTTCTTCACCATTTCCTTGGATACCAAATTCTCACTAGTGTCTATATCGATAACTACTTTAGTCATCACTCTATTAACAATCGCAGTCGTTTTGAATACCTGATGACGTTGATATTTCAGGTCCTCTCTTAAGATTTAGCAAAACCCTATGTATTATGCAAGATATTTTTCCCCTCTCAACATCTAGTCCATCGATATCATCTTCTTTATTGCCCTAGATAATCTCTGCCACCCTAGCTCATTGAACCATCCCAACAAAGATATCTTTGTCATCTTCAATTCCTTCCACACATTCTTGTTCCAAGTCTTCTTCATCTTTCTCTACATATTTTCCTTTCATAAAATTTGCCGAAGGCCTTTGCGGTAACTGGTTTTATCGATGTCCACGTAAATGACAACGACAACATACTGATGGCATAAGGTCTCGCATAGAGATTGCTCTCATGCTGCTGCGGATTGGTCGTAACTCTTCTAGGACGATTTTCTACACCAACAACTGATGTCAGTAGCTCTGTTTGCATTGTTGTTTGTCTCTGGGCTAATGTTCTGCTCAGACCATCCTGAAATTGTTAGTTGTTAAATTTGCATGGTAGGCTGTCTAGAGATAATCGGTTAGCCAGGTCGAATGCTTGACCTAAGGTAAACGAATTCAACATCTTCATTTGATCTTTCATCTCACGCTTCAAACCACCTTGAAACCTTGAAATCTGCATATTTTCATAATCTGGTACCAAGTTTTGCGAATTCAATCGAATGACGTCATCTATATACTCCTCTACTGACGAGTTCCTTGCTTACAATTTTGCATCTGCACATAAATTCGCTTCTCGTAATCAGGAGGAAGGAATTTAGATATGAACTTACTTTTAAGCTTTTCCCAGGCCGTAATTGGCGGTTTTCCAGAGAGTGCCTCTTTATTCTTTAGATATTTCAAGTAAGCTGTCGCGGAACCTTTAAGTTTGTTTGTTACCACCTTCAATTTCCTCTCTTCAAAACAGTCCATCACTATGAAACCAGATTCCACTTCGTCCACCCACGAAAAGAATTCCTCCACGTTTTAGGTTCCCTTGAAAACTGGTATATCAACTGTGATTTTATAGTCTCTGTCTCCCTGCATCCTCATTGGGACTTTGTCTTTTACCTCCACCAATGGCAGATTTTGGATTTGAAGTGCTGGTCTAGGATATTGCACCCCTAGCATCGGGATATGAGTCCTCTCATCTGCCCCTCTGCGCCCCTGATCAACCATCATGTTGCCATTGTGTGACATCGACGCCAATTGCAAAAGAATCTCATCCATCTATGCTTTCAAATTGTCGATTATGTTCAATTGTGGGCGGATCTCACCAATGGCGGCATAACAAACCTGGTTGCTATTGCCTTTATTTTCTGCTCATCATTCGGAGAATGGTTGCCTTCAGTATCACCGCATACCATCAGAAAGCTTGATGAAGAACCTTGTGCTCTGATAGCACTTGACGAAGTGACAGCGATAGAAAAGTTGAATCCACGACTAAATTTGCTCTAATAGAACTTTTAATAATGAAATCAAAGATAACCAACATCAATTGTACGACTTACTTTTAGAAGTTAGTGTAAATTTATTAATTAGAATTTCAGAAATATTAATTTTTTTTATTTAAGATGTGTTTAAATTATTTTTAGATATAAAAAAATCATAAGCTATTAATTTAATTGCTAAACGGAATTAAAATTTAAGTAAAAACAAACTTAGTGCATTATTATTTTTATTTATAATTATTAATTTATTAACGTGTTTGAACAATCTTATGATGCATTATTTTAATGGTTAAAGAGTGAAGATTAAAACTGTACATTCTATGAATATTGATCCCATAAAAATGATAAATTAGCACACCCACATCCATATATTAATCAACCAAAAACAGGCAAATTAAGAAGAGAAATCGATAAAAAGATGTCATTTATAAGGACTAACGATATTGATGAGGAAAACAATTTGGTGGAAGTTTTGATAGCTAAGCCTGATTGTTGCAAATATAGGGTTCCTCAACATTTTTGCAATTTAAATGAAGAAGCTTATGCTCTCAGGTTAATTTCTACAGGCCCTCTTCTATAAAGTTTGCACACTTAGTGCTTAATTATATTTTTTTTTTATATTTTGATGAGAAATGATATATATAATGTGGATAACCTTATAACCTAAAAAACTAGCATTTTGGGTGATGGCACCACTTGATATGTATGTCCCTCTATTGCTTTATATTTTTCTAATGTGGAATTCATCCCATTTTCTATTAGCTTCACATGTAGGTTCTTTAACTTTCCCCCTCACATGTAAGCCTGGTTGGCTTTGGCCACTGTTTTTTATTTGAGTTACTGACACGCTTACAACGCGTGGGATAATCCCAAGTGCAGGATGTGTCGAAGTAATAAATTTCCGTGAGTACGGAGTTGAATCCACAAGGAAGTGTGAGACTAATTCTATAAACTAGAGATTATACTAAAGCGGTAAAATAAATAAATTGTTTTGGATTTTTCGAATTAACTAAATTACCAACTAAAGCAATAAAAATAAAATGAGACGGATTCTATTGAAGGGAACGCTAGGTGGTCACACGGTCCTAATCTGGGATAAGGATAAGCATTTACTACTTATGAAGCACTATATTAACACGATAAGACTCTTACAACTAAGGTCACACCACATTGTATGTGTCACGCAACGGTATGTAAATCCAATCAAACACACCTATGGTCATAGAGTGCATTTAATCGAAAACCGTCGTTAATCAAATACCTGGGTCAATTAAGTAATTTCTTATCGAAACTAACCTAGTATTGATTTTAGAGTCAATTAAGCCCTATTGCAATTTAATGATTTCTCATGCAAATCACAATGATATCTAATTGCCATTAATCTAGATACTTGCAAAATTAGTTTTGTATATGCATAGACACATGAATAACTCGCAATTGATAGAATAAAATATACTCATAAACATATATATATATATATATATCAATTTGGACTTAATCAAAGAACTTGCAATCGCTTTCGCGATCGCATTGAACAAGAATAAATCACAACAAGATAATATAAAAGTAATCTCAAAGTCGAATCATGCAATAACACATAAAAAAACATTACATAGTCAAATATCCAAATCCGTTCATGGTTCCTACAACCACCTAACAACAAAACTAGCCACTCATGGTTTCAAATAAATAAAAAGACAAGATAAGGGATGCGATACAACCCATTCGATGATGTTGAGAATCAAATTCCACTCGTTTCCGGTTTGGACTTCTCCTCCGTTGATCTTTGTCTTCTCTTGATGAATACTTGAAGCAATCCGTGAACTAACTTTGTGTTGATGATTTATGATGAAGGTTTGTGTTTTTTATGATGAAAAGTGATGAAAAATAGCCTTGGTCCCAGTTGGGAGCTGCCAGGAACGAACCCGAAAACTACTGTCTCGTTTTGCTTTTATAATGCGATGCTAGGGCTGCTGGATTTTTTGCGCCGCGACTAGCACCTCACGACCAGAGGTCACGCCGCTTGGTTGCGGTGCGCACTGGTGCAGCTATAACGTTTCCACGCGAGCAGCCTTGCGAGCACACCTTGGTCGTGCCCTTCCTCACGCAGCTCACTGGAATTGCGCAGTACTCTTTGCCGCAACGTGCTGTTGTGACCAGGCGGTCGCGCCGCTGGTCGCGGTGCACACTGTGCCCATTTGCAAGGTTTTTGCTCATTTCGCCCTATCGTTGCATCTTTTCGCGGAAATCACCTAGTACCTGCACAAGCTCCACAAACCAGTCAAAGGCACCAAATTTACTTGAAAACACAATCAAAAGACACGGTTCAAGGGGTGTAAAAATGTAACAATTAACGATTAATCAAATACCTCTAAACCTATATTTTGCTTGTCCTCAAGCAAATCGGCACACACCACAGCGAAAAGCAAAAATAGAAACACTATAATTAACAAACAAAAAATAATCTACGCTATATCCATTTTCGTAGGATGAAACGATGGCACTTAGCATGTGCCACAAGCCTTTAAACCCCTAGGTGGCCCTAGTGGACGAGTTATAATCTCGTGAGGGTTTACCATCTATGATACCCACAAACGTCCTAAGCTAAACATCAACGTAAGTATATACACAAATGCAAAGGTATAAGAATAGCACAAAATTAGAAATCCAAAATGCTGCCAATAAGTCTAATACATCCTATATCATACAGGACTCTGACATGCAATACATTTATAACAGTCAAACCTTCTATATTAATAAGCCACTTGGAAATAGGGTTACAATTCACTTGGAAACCTATTGAGAGACTTCATAAAATTTTCAATTTGTGCATTTTCTCTCACGACTACCAAATTCATTCAACTTTGTAACATCCCGGATTTCGGGTAATGAATTTTTGATATATATGTGAAATATGTGAAAATAAATTTTTACTATTTGAGGGGGTGTAAATGTCAAAAACAGGCAGAGAGCAACGCGACCATTCGCGCGACCAGGGCGCGCTCGCGACGAAGGCGGTGCGCGCACTCCAGTGAGCATCGCGACCTGGTGCCGCGATCACAGGTCGCGACGGCGGTCGCGATGGCGAAAAAAAATATAAAAAAAAAGAGAAGCTTCTCGCAGAAGCCAGAGAAAACAGAAACAGCAAGAGGAGAGAGAAACGACCGAGAAAAGAAAGAAAAGAGGAGAAGAAGAAGAAGAGAGAAGAAGAAGAAAGAAAAGAAAAGAAAAAGAGGAAGAAGAGGAAGAAGGATAAAGGAAAGGGAAAGGAAAACGAAATCGTGGAACCGCGATTCTCGAACGAAAAACTCGGATTTCCAAGTAGGTGTACTCTCGTTTTTGAAATCGTTTCGAGAAATAGTTCGTTTACTTATTCGTTTTAGTTTTCGATTTCGTTTCTCGTTTTTGTTTTCGTTTTCGATTTCGTTAAAAGTTTTCGATTCCGATTATTCGTATGAAAAATGTTTATATTATATGTAAAATCGATGTTTTGTGGATCTATGGTTGATTATTGTTGATTTCGATATTTATATGATTATTGTTGATGCGTTTGAATATTTATATGATTATTGTTGATTTCGTTACATGTTGTTGATTTCGGAAAGATTCGGAAAGATTTTATGATAGATTATATTTCGATTGCATTTTCGAACATTTCGATTTCGTTAAAATACTTGATTTTGATTTTCGTAAGATTATTGAATATGTTTCTTAAAGAATATTATGTGATTTGTATGTTTATTGAGTAATTATTGTTATTGAGTAATTATTGTGACATTTCTTGCGAATTTGGTTTATCGAAAACGGCCCTAGGATACGTAGACATAGAAATGGATATAGGAGGTTGGTATACCAGCTGGGTTTTACTGAGCAGTACTGCGCCGATACTGATTGATTGATATTGATGATACTGATGTACCTCCTCTTGGAATCGTCCAGAGGCTGGGAGATACGTACCTCCTCGGGATTCGTCCCGGGGGTTGGGAGTTAATGTACCTTCCCAAGGATTCGTTCCTGGGATAGGGAGCTATGTACCTCTCTAGGTTCCGTACCCACGGTCCTAGAGTTGGGAGACACGTACCTCCTCAGAATTCGTTCTGGGGGTTGGGAGCTTGACCCATATTCCAGTCCGTATATGTTTAGTATTCTAGTGGGCCAAAAATTGATAGAATTGAAAGTGAATCGAATGATTTTATTGATCGAATTCTTATGTTGATTTCATTATTGAACTTCGATAAATTGAAATTGTTTAATGATTTAATTTTGAAATTCAATTGTTTTGAAATCGATTAGTGATGAACATGTTTATCTTGTGATTTATTGTTTCTTTAAAGAATAATTATATTGTAATTTACTTAATTGAGTTTTTAGTACACCCACTAAGCTTTATGCTTAGCGCGTTAGTTTTGTTTCTAACGCGTAGGTACCAGGAATCCGGAGGAAGCTAAGGACTGAAGGAAGAGTTGCAGACCGAGTCACAGGATTGTACAGTTGGGTAGCTATACTTTTGTTATGTGTATATATTCTGAAAGCATGCATATACAGGGAATTTGTAAATAAGTTTTGTAAAACGTTTTGTAATTAATTATTTTATGATTACTGTCTTTTATTATTAAATAGTAAAGTCTGTTTTGTTTTATTTTATAAATTGTGATTGATAAGTCGCACTAAACGGCAGAGTGCGCAACTGTTTGAAATTGTTATTGAAGTGTTATTGAAATTGGTGTTGAATTGATTGTGTAAAAACAGGTTTTGGTAAGTCCGAAAAACAAACGGCACTCTGCCGAATTTTCGTAAAAAGTTTAAAATGTTTTATGGGCTCACACTGATTTTGAAAATGTAAAATGAAGTTTTGAAAAGATGTGAAAGTCAGAGTAGCGCTCCCCGGATCGGTCCGGCCGGATCGGGTCGGGGGGTGCTACACTTTAGTGGTATCAGAGCCTGGTTTAGGCGTTTCTGTACCAAAGAGTCTGTATATGCATGCATTGTCTAAAGCTACCCATAGGAATGTGTGACTCTAATCTGCAGAACTCTCTTCTGTCTGATATAGGATAAGGAATGGAAGGAAGTGGTGATAGACCCGAGAGTCCCGCCAGCGTGGCTGGGGGAGCATCGAGGGAATCAGTGAGTCCGAGAGTACCGGACCCGGTACAGCCAGCGTTTATGCAGCAAATGGCTGAGTTCTTCCAGAATGTGACCAGAGCAGCGCCACGAAGATCAGCCATAGAGTGACTGGCTAAACACAGACCTACTGATTTCCATGGTAGGAAGGATGAGGATGCATCTGCCGCAGAACACTGGTTTGAACGGACGAACAGAATATTGGAGCAGATGCACTGCACACCTGAGGAGAGAGTGGAGTGTGCAGTATCCTTACTGCAGGAGGATGCCTACCAATGGTGGACCTCCATTATACAGACAGTGCGACCAGAGGACAGAACGTGGGACTTCTTTCAGACGGAGTTCCGGAGAAAATATATTGGTCGCATCTATCTGGATAATCTGAAGAGGGAGTTTACCAACCTGAAACAACGACAGATGACTGTGACTGAATATGAGAGGGAGTTTGTCAGGTTGAGTAAGTATGCGAAAGAGATGGTAGCGACTGAGGCGGATAAATGTAGACGATTTGAGGATGGACTGAATGATTACATCCGCCTACAGGTTGTGTAACGTTCTGAATTCCTAAGTAATTGATTATGATATTGATATAAGTAGATTGTGAATTAATTGAGAAATGTTACAGGTTGCTGCCTTTGAGTTCGAGGATTTTACCCGACTAGTCTCGGCAGCTCTGAATGTAGAAAGAATAAAGAAAGAAGAGCAGGCCAGAAGAGACAGGGGGCAGCAGAGAAGAGGGGCAGGGCCATCCAGCTCATATCAGTCCCCGAGTAAGAAATTGAAGGGACCACAACCGAGTGGTCCAGTACAGTCACAGAGGCCAGTACCTACAGTTAGGCCTGGTCAGTCTGCAACTTCTGTAGCCAGTACCCCTAGGAGTGCAGGTAGGGGACCAGCCCCTCCAGTATGTGATCATTGTGGCAGAAGACATCATGGGGAATGCTGGAAACTTACAGGAGCCTGCCTGAAATGTGGCTCCCATGATCATTTAGTGAGGGAGTGCTCACAGCTGAGACCCCAGCAGCCAGAGAGATCAGCCCCTACTACTTCCAGAGGTAAGAGGCCTGGTCAGGCAGTACCTGAGGGTGGTAGCCACAGAGGAGCATCAGAGTCAGTGGCCAGACCTGATAGTAGAGCTCCTGCACGCGTTTATGGTGTTCGAGCTCAGGAAGATAAAGATGCTCCTGATGTGATAGCTGGTATTATTTCTATTTTTGATACTTCAGCTATTGCATTGATAGATCCAGGTTCTACACACTCATATATCTGTGATGCATTGTTGAAACAAAGAAATTTGCAAACTGAACCTACTGCATATGATGTATTAGTCAGTAATCCGATAGGACAGAGTGTAGTTGTGAATCGTATATACAGAAATTGTCCGATTCGGATACAGGAGTGTAACTTTCCTGGAGACTTGATGGAGTTGCCATTCCATGAGTTCGATGTAATCCTAGGCATGGATTGGTTAACTCGGCATAGAGTGGTGATTGACTGTGAACTGAAGCGAGTGACCCTCAGAACAGTAGATGGTGCAGAGATCACAATGGTGGGTGAAAGGAGGGATTTCCTCTCCAATGTCATTTCAGCCACTGCAGCCTGTAAACTGATCCGAAAGGGATGTGAAGCATATTTGGCACAGGTGGTTGATTCCAGAAAAGTCAATGCTGACATTCAGAATATACCCACTGTATGTGACTTCGCAGATGTGTTTCCAGAGGAGCTTCCTGGTTTGCCACCTCAGAGAGAAGTGGAGTTTGTGATTGATGTGGTACCAGGTACGTCTCCCGTATCGATAGCACCCTACAGAATGGCACCAGCAGAACTGAAAGAATTGAAGATACAGTTACAAGAATTGCTGGATAAAGGCTTCATTCGGCCCAGTGTATCCCCTTGGGGAGCCCCAGTCCTATTTGTGAAGAAGAAGGATGGGTCCCTGAGACTATGCATCGATTACAGGCAGCTGAATAAACTGACTGTGAAGAACAAGTATCCGTTGCCTAGAATCGATGATTTGTTCGATCAACTGAGAGGAGCCTGTGTCTTCTCAAAGATCGACCTGAGATCGGGATATCACCAGTTGAGGATAAAGGAGTCAGATATTCCAAAAACTGCATTCAGAACCAGGTATGGGCATTATGAATTTGTAGTGATGCCATTTGGGCTGACTAATGCACCTGCAGCCTTTATGGATCTGATGAACAGAATATTCCGGCCATACTTGGATCAGTTTGTAGTAGTCTTTATCGATGATATCCTGGTGTACTCACAGACAGATGAGGACCATGACAGACACCTCAGAGTAGTACTGCAGATTCTGAGGGAGAAGCAACTGTATGGTAAACTGAGCAAGTGTGAGTTCTGGTTGCCTGAGATTGCATTCTTGGGTCACATTGTATCCGCAGAAGGTATTAAGGCAGATCCGAAAAAGATTGAAGCAATAGTGGAATGGAAGCCTCCCAGAAATGTTACAGAAGTCAGAAGCTTTCTAGGCTTGGCAGGTTATTATCGACGGTTTGTGAAGGGGTTTTCCTCCATAGCAAGTCCGTTGACCAAGTTACTGCATAAGAATGTCAGATTTGAGTGGACTGACAGATGCCAAGCAGCTTTTGATCGATTGAAGGAAATGCTTGTAGAGGCTCCAATCCTGATTCAGCCTATTTCAGGTAAAGACTATGTGATTTATAGTGATGCCTCACATCATGGTTTGGGCTGTGTATTGATGCAGGAAGGCAAGGTGGTTGCATATGCATCCAGACAGTTGAAAAGTCATGAGCTGAACTATCCGATTCATGATCTGGAACTTGCAGCCATAGTCTTCGCATTGAAAATTTGGAGGCATTACTTATATGGCGAGAAATGTTATATCTACACAGATCATAAGAGTCTGAAATATCTGCCTACCCAGAGAGAGCTCAATCTGAGACAGAGGCGATGGATGGAGTTGATAAAAGACTATGACTGTGTAATCGACTACCATCCAGGAAAGGCGAATGTAGTCGCAGATGCATTGAGCAGAAAAGCACTGTTTGCTCTGAAGGCTATGAATGTTCATTTGCAGCTGAATCCAGATAGTGCATTGGTAGCCGAATTGATATGTAGACCCAGTCTGATTCAGCAGATTGCAGAGAAACAGAAGCAGGATGCTAGAATCCAACTGATATGTGAACAGATTCCAGAAGGGAAGCATCCAGACTTCTCAATCAGAACTGATGGTATTGTGTGTTTCAGAGACAGGATTTGCATTCCAGAAGATGAGGAATTGAGAAAAATGATCCTGACAGAGGCACACAGCAGTTCATATGCAATGCACCCAGGTAGCACGAAAATGTACAGAGACTTGAAAATTCAGTACCGGATCGGGTCGGGGGGTGCTACAAACTTGTATTCCCAATATTTTTCTCGTCTTTCTCTTTCAACCTCTTTTCAACCCTTTTTCAATTTTTTTCTTTGTGCATCATACTCCTTTTCTCATTTAGCCAATTCTTTTATTTTATTTTTTATTTTTTATTTTTTATTTTTTTATGTTGGCTATTCTCTTTTTCTGCACATTTCCCACATCCTTTTCATTTTTTTAACTCCACTCCCCTTGCTCACTTAACACTTACGCATTTTCCTTTTAATTGTCTCTAGTTTCTAAGCGTCAAAGGTAAGACCTATACAATTTCGGTTAGGATTTTTGGACATGTAGGTCATACAATAAAAGGCTAATATGTGAGTGTTTAGCCGTGAATGGGATAGGGAGCACATAATTTAAGGATAGGAAATCAAGCTATTTAGGAGTTCACACACAATGCTTGGATCATATTTCCAAAATCTACTCAATCGAACATTCAAAACATACATACAAGATTTTTATAATGCAGTTCATTAACATCTAATACAAACCTATAGAGATCAATCTAATGACAATAATGCTCAAGAAAGTGTTTAAGAGTAGAAATAAAAAATTCCTTCAGAATGAATACATAATAAGCTCAAAATCTCACTAAGGGTAGTCTCCATTATTAATCAGAGCTACTAATTGAAAGTTTTCACAAATTACAATGCAAAGACGTCAGGCCTATACGATAAGATGTAAAAATCTATTGGCATTATTCTAGCTAACAACTTTGTACCTTCAAATGACCTAAGCATTCATATATTATTACCCAATTATCTATTTAGCATGCATATGGTTTCACTATCCTAACACAACAAAACAAAACGCAAAAACACACTAATGACTCAAAAGATTGATGTACGTGGCATTGTTATACCTAAGTCTTCCAAACGCTCAATACGTGGATGGAAAGTCTAAGTTTCCAGCCTATATACACTAATACGACACAAAAAGACACAAAAGACAAAAATACCCCCAAACCTAAGATAAACATTGTCTTCAATGTTTGAAATCCTAGATTCAAGGGAAAAACAAAAACAAACAAAACATGAACAAAGAAAACAAAACACAGAAAAATAGTCCTAATATGCACAACTAACAATCCTAATATCCGCAACTATCAATTCATTCAACCTCACTCCTCCGTACTTCATTTTCTCAACACAAGGCATAACACTTCTATAGAAAAATAAAATTGAACGAAACTGACATATACAACAAGAAAAACAAAAAGAAATGAAAATTAAGGGTTACCTCCCTCCTAGTGCTTTATTTAACATTTGGGCAAGACGTCGGACTCGAGCTAACTCTCAATGCACATCTAAAACTCCGTCTCGTGCATGGCTTGCAATTTGCTCATGCTTGCTCTATTATTTACGCTTACCATGCATCCAAAAAAACAACCGCTTCTTCAACTTCAGGTAGCCTCCATACTACTCAAAATCTTGCTCATCATCAGGTGGTTTATTCAAACTAGGTTTGGGCTTCTTTTTCTGTTTGGCTTTCTTTTTAACCCTCAAACTTGTTTTAATGTCTGCCGCTCTTGTGCCACTGAGGCACCGCTCCACTGCTCTCTCTAGCTGGGTACCTGAAACATCTACAGAAAAATAATCACAAGAATTAACAAAAGGTTTCATAGCATCAAATACCTATCTCGCCTAGCATCAAATATCCAAGGGGATGATCGTCTGTGCTGTCGCCATGAATGGTCTCTCTAATAAGATGGGAAGGTTTGTCTTGGTCGTCCTCACGTTTTCCATGTCCAAGACTACGAAATCTGCAGGTATGATCAACTTGTCTACCTGGATGAGGATGTTCTCCACAATACCCCTTGGATATCGTGTCGACCGATCGGTTAACAGCAGGGGCATGGAAGTGGGCTTCAGCTCATTTAGGCCCAGTTGTATATAGACTGAATAGGGCATCATATTGATACTAGCCCCAAGGTCTAACATGGCTCTTTCTTTCTTCACATTCCCGACGGTGATATCAATATTGAAGCTCCCTATATCTTTCAGTTTGGGTGGAAGCTTCTGTTGCAAGACTGCGCTCACCGTCTTAGAGATCATCATTCTCTCATTCTGTCCATATTGCCTCTTTCGCTTATTAAGTTCCCTAAAGAACTTCCCATAGGACGACATCTTTTTGATCATATCCAAAAATGGTAGGTTGATGTTCACCTTTGACAGCACATCATAAATCTACTTGAATGTGTTGTCAACCTTGCTCTTCTGAAGACGACCAGGAAATGGAACCTGTGGCACATATGAGGTTGCAACTGGATGCAGAAATGGTGTTTGATCAGAGTTCACCACTTTTCTCTTTCTGTACTTGTACCTGCATCAATAACACACTGATCAGAAAGTTCACCCCTAACCCTGTTATCTACAGTCTTACCACTCCTGAGATCGGTAATCGCCTTGGCTTGCACTGGTTAACTAGAGAACTTTTTGGGCACCTTGTTCTTACCACTCATGAACACCCTTTTTCGTTGACATGCTCTGTGTCTTCCCTCTAACACTCTTTTGTTGTGAATTAGTGCCCAGCATCTCAAAGAGCTCATATGCCTCATCCATAGTCTTCTTTTGCATTGCCCCTCCTGCAGCATTATCTACTATAGCTTGACAGTTCATACTTAGCCCATCATAGAAAAACTGATTTTGCAGCTCTAGTAGAAACCCATGGTGCGGGCACTGGATGATTAGTAGCTTGAACCTATCCCATGCTTCATGAAACGGCTCTTCATCTCTCTGAGCAAAGTTGGTTATCTTCCTTTGCATCTCTGCAGTCTTCTGATGGGAGTAGAACTTCCCCATGAACTTTCTGTACACCTCTGACCACGTGCAAAAAGAACCTGTTGGGAGTGTCAGTAGCCACTGCTTGGCTCTATCCTTAAGAGTGTAAGGGAAACACCGCATCCTGAGCTGCTCCTCAGATAACCTCTGAAGTGGGAATGAATGACTGGTGCTGTGAAATTCGCGCATGAAGGTCAAAGGATCCTCAGCAGCGATATCGTGGAAAGATGGCAGCATGTTGAAGTGTATATTCTTCAGCTCATAGTTTCTGGACAGATCATCTAGCAGGATGTAAGATGGTGATGTCTCTATGACTGGGAGTGCAAAGTCTCGCATGACTCTCTGTACTACCCCTTCTGTATGCTCCATTTCAGCCTCAAACCGCTCTCCTGAACTAGAAAGTGGAGGCAAGATTTTTCCTTCTTGAGAACGACGACCCTGCATGTATCTCAAGTACCTGACAAGAAAAAACAAACAAAAAGAAAAATCAAAGAAAAATAGAAACAAGAAAAACTAATAAAATAGAAATTAAAAATAAAACTAAAAAGAAAAAAAAAACCTAGAAAAGAAAAATAAATCCTAAAATCTCTAATCTAAGAATTAGCAACCGAAACACCTCCCCCGGCAATGGCGCCAAAAACATGACACGCTTACAATGTATGGGATAATCCCAAGTGCATGATGTGTCGAAGTAATAAATTTCCATGAGTACGGAATCGAATCCACAAGGAAGTGTGAGACTAATTCTATAAACTAGAGATTATACTAAAGCGGTAAAATAAATCAATTGTTTTGGATTTTTTCGAATTAACTAAATTACCAACTAAAGCAATAAAAAAAACGAGACAAATTCTATGGAAGGGAACACTATGTGGTCACACGGTCCTAATCCGGGATAAGGATAAGCATTTACTACTTATGAAGCACTCTATTAACACGATAAGACTATATTAACACCTTTTTGATTCCGTGTCGAGCCAGCTTATGCCCAACGTGTGGAGGATGTTGTTGGCTTTGGAGTTATTTTATGAGCTGGAGTCGATCGACTTCAAGCTCCAAGACCTCTTCTACACCTACTCATTGAGGGATCACGACTCTGATAAGGGTCGATACTTCTTTGCTCTTAAGAAGAACCGAGAGCACTTGATTACCTTTCTCACCAGCAATGACAGGAATTGGAAGGACATGTATTTCTTTGCTCGAGGATTCTTGGTCGAGTGGCCATTAGAGAGGTCGCCCTTGCGTTCGACATGGTCAAAAGCTAGTAGGTCGAGTCTTTTATCTTTAATCGTTCGACTTTCTTAATTGAACCTATAACTTTTATTGTTTTTGGTAGGTGGTAACATAGGTTGACAGCCCAACGAGTGTGAGGCATACAGAAAAGTTGTTGTCGTACGGCTAAGGGGATAGGAGTTGGAAGACAATCTTAACCGAGGAGAAGTTGAGGGTGAGTCGACTTTGGGATTTCTTCGAGATCAACGAATCAGGTAAACCCTATAAACTAGTAAAGCATTTAGTGGAATTTGTTAGGATTCTTATAGTGTTGGCATGTGTGTGGCAAGGGGTGCAAAGTTCTGATGAGTGGATGCTTTCAAATTTTTACTTATTGAATTTGTTAAGTTTTATCTTAATGGTTTGTGCTTCATGTGGCAAATTTAATTGTTCCTTAATGTTCAGCTATGCGTTTGTGGGTATTGTTGCTGGTAAACCCTCACGAGACTATAACGCGTCCACTAGGGACACCTAGGGATTTAAAGGCTTGTGGCACCAAGATCCGTTTACCGATGAGATTCATATACATCAACTTATGATGGCTATATGTCGGTGATCTCAATCTTAAGTGTCTTATCGACTCCTTTAGGCTAGATTGTGATTTTTGATATACCATTGGTGACGTCGGATAATTATTCCCAATCAATATTCTTCATATGTTGGTATTGCGGTTTGGTTTGTGGCTGTGAAGATTTGCATACAATAATGGAATCCACTCCTTCTTGTGAGAAGTAGAGAGTAGTTCCCTTAAGGGTTGATTCGGAGCTTGAATAATATGAGCGCTCTCCTAATTCCGTGAGAAAACGGGATTTATTGTTCATTAGAGAATCAACGATGCTTAAAGGATATATGTAATTAAAGGGGTGTAATGGACATTATATCCCAACTCTAATTATGAACTACTGTGGAGGGTCATACCATATATAATAGCTATATCGATGGACACCGAGTGAAATCTGTCTGTGTAAAAGCGTCTGTAGTTGAGAGAATGCAGTTTCGAGTTTTTAGTGGAATAACACCGGAGTTGATAATCAAGGAATATTAATTAAAGAGTTTAATTAATGATTCCGAGGATTATCGGAGCTCAAAATACTGTGGGTCCATTAGGTCCCCTTACTAGCCCGATCCATTTAGGTAACAAAGGTCACGTATAATTAATTGGATGGTCCAACTAATAGTGTTGCGAAAGTGACACATATTAGGAGTTAATTGAGTAATGTGATTATTCAATTAATTAAATAATGGCAATTATAACAATTAAATAATAAGATTATTTAATTATATAATTAGTCATAAGAGAAAGGTGATAGACTAATAGTTGATATTTTATTTTGAATGAGATAATAGGATTATCTCATTTATAAAATAAAATAAAATAAATTTAAATTTAAAAAGTTTAAATTCAAAAGTTACTGATAATATTGATATTTTAAATAGAGAGATAATATGATTATCTCATTTATTAAATAAAATAAAATAAATAAATATTATTTGAATTTAAAAAGTTTAAATTCAAAAGTTACTGATAAATTAATAAAAAGAGTTTTTATTAATTTGGTAATTTAAATATATATATATATATATATATATATATATATTAAAAAGAGTTTTTAATATAACAGACGACTTAAACCAAATTTTGACGTTCAAAAAGGTTTTTTTACGAAAAAGAGAAAAGAAAAAGTGACCGAAGAGATACAGTATTCTTCCAACTCTTTTTTTTTTATTATTCAACCTCTTCATTGTTCCTGACAATGTGAAGCGCCCACACGTAAGTTACCGGTGCCAGGATATAGCAAGGAAGACGTAGTGGTACAGATAAGGAACAGCAGGAAAAAAAAAATGAAGGAGCCTCCAACGGTGGTATGGTTCTTTACTTTTTTCTTTTTTTTTAATTGATTAAAATTTTCTATATGTAAAAATAAATATATATTATTTTTATTGTTCCGAAAATATAGTTCCAAAGTTTTACTGGTAACAGATCGTTTTTGCGATCTGTATATAAAAAGTTTAAACCCTAATTCCGCTGCGTGACCAGTGGAATGGAAAAACGGTTCCTACATTGTGACCTTGATCGCCATGGAACTTGCACCATTTGGAGTTATTCCTTGAGTCGGGTGGACTCCTAATCTTGGATGGTCATCTTACCGAGCTACCCATGCCTTTGAGGACGGCTATAACTTCCTAATTTGAAGCTTAAATTGTAGTCAGGGAACCTACTCTTCGGTCGTTCAATGGGTCTTGATAGTCGTTCTATAGGTCGGTGAGTGTCACTGTTCATGTCTGCTCGAGATGATGTAGGATAAGGTTTTGTCCTTCTGTTGGTCGAGCGACATTCGACCCTGCTGCTGTTCCTACTATCGCTTCTACTCAGCTTAGCTGGTTGGTTGTTCACTTCGTCTTCTTCCCATTTGATCTGGGCCAAAGCTTCCACTAGCATATCCTTCATGGTCTTGCATGGGTATTTTGTCAACTCCTTGTAAAGGTCAGAGTCATGTAGCAAGCCCTTCTGGAAGGCTAATATAGCTGTTAATTGGTTGCAATGTGGGATGGACACATTCGTTTTGTTGAAGCGCCCCATATAGTCACGTAGGCGCTCGCCTTTTCTCTGGCTAATAGTGTAGAGGTCGTCCGACTGCTTCTCCAACTTTCTACTACTGGCGAATTGTTCTACAAAAGTGTATATTGCTTGGTTGCAATGTGTGATTGCCCCCTTGACTTGGTCTATCAGACTTTGAATTCAAAGTTTCATAGGGTTTGACTTGGTAGTCGCAACCGAAGGTTAGTCTATAATGTAGAAGGGATAAGGGGTCGAACGACCACACTTTATGGACTTAGACCTTCATAGGATGGTCGAGTGATCATTATCTACCCATATGGTCAAACGACATGGGTAATTTGATGGTTGGGTCAAGACTGAAGATGAGTCAAGCTAGGATAAAGACACATGGTCGAGCAACATGTGTCGTCGAGCCATGGTGTTGACCATTTTAGGAGATGATTTATCCTTACTTGGCAGTAAGATATTTGTCGAACAACATGGCCGAGCTAACATGCTCATGTGAATTGCCTTAAAGGTTTTTGTTGGATTGAAGAGGTATTGGGCCCACAAGTGCTTATGGACTTTTAATGGATTGGGTTTTTATGTAAGCTTGAGTCATTTTGGGCCTGGGCTATTTTTGGTTATTACAAAGTCCAAGCACTCAACTTCACCGTGTCTGTGGTACACTCGACCTATATACAATCACGCTACGCTCAACAGTAAACAACTACAGGTTTTATTTCCTTTCATATTCTTTACTCCACTCGACTTCGTAAGCTAACTTGAGCGTAAGAGACTATTTGGCTAGCACCACCCCAATGTTCCAGAGAGTTCGACCTTATTCATCTCTTTTACAGGTTGTTGGCTCTCCATTCACCCAATCGTAGATCCCCAAATTCCCTCAGTAGATTCCCACATCTAATATATATATATATATATATATATATATATATATATACACACACCCATTTATTGCTTTATATTTACCAAATATGGGATTTATCACATCTTCTATTAGCTTTACATGTGAGTTCTCTAACATTACCCCTCACATTTAAGCCTGGTTGGCTTTGGCCACTGTTTTTTATTTGATCTGTCGTTTGGTAGAGGTTAGTCCAGGTCCCATATGACGTTAGTCGAAGGCTCTGATACCATGTAAAGTTTGCACGCGTAGTGCATAACTATTTTTTTTATGTTCATATAAGAAGTGGTATATATGTTATGGATAACCTTATAACCAAAAAGGACTAGCCTTTTAGGTTATTTCACCACTTGATATATATACCCTTTCATTGCTTTATATTTTTTCAATGTTAAATTCATCTCATCTTTTATTAGTTTTACATGTGGGTTCTCTAACATTTTCTCTCACATGTGAGCCCGGTTAGCTTTGGCCATTGTTTTTAATTTAAGTTTCCGTTTGGCAGAGTTCAGCCCAAGCCCTATATGACGATAGGTGAAGACTCCGATACCATGTAAAGTTTGCACACTTAGTGCAATACTAGCCTTTTAGGTTTTGACACCACTTGAAATATATATATATATATATATATATATATATATATATACCGTTATATTATTTTATATTTTTCCAATGCGGGGTTCATCTCATCTTCTATTTGCTTCACATGATTCTCTAACATTCCCCCTTACATGCCAGCCCAGTTGGCTTTGGCCACTATTTTTTATTTAAGTTGCCATTTGGCAGAGCTCCTCCCAGGCCGCATATAGTGTTAGTCGAAGACTCTGATATCATGTAAAGTTTGCACATTTAGTGCGTAATTTTTTTTTATATTTTTATGAGAAGTGTTATATATATTGTGGATAATTTTATAACCTAAAAAGACTAGTCTTTTGGGTTATGGTACCACTTGATATGTATACCCTTCTACTGCTTTATATTTTTTTAATGTGAGAATCATCTCATGTTCTATTAGCTTCACATAAGGGTTCTCTAACATTCTCTCTCACATATGAGCCCAATTAGCTTTGGCCACTATTTTTTATTTGAATTGCCGTTTGGCAGAGCTCCGCCCAGGTCCCATATGATATTAGTCGAAGGCTCTGATATTATGTAAAGTTTGCACAGTAATTAGTACATAGCTACATTTTTTTTTTTTATATTTTTATGAGAAGTGATATATTTATTGTGGATAACCTTATAACCTAAAAGACTAGCCTTTTGGGTTATTGTACCCCTTGATATATATACCCTTCTATTTGTCTAATATTTTTCCAATGTGGGATTCATTTCATCTTCTATTAGTTTCACATGTGGGTTCTCTAATATTCCCCCTCATGAGTGAACCGGTTGGCTTTGGCCACTATTTTTTTTAGTTGCCGTTTGGCAGAGCTCAACGCAGACCCCATGTGACGTTATTCGAAAGCTCTGATACCATATAAAGTTTGCACACTTAGTGTTTAATTACATTTTTTATATATATTTTTATGAGAAGTTGTATATATATTGTGGATAGCTTTACAACTTAAAAGACTAGCCTTTTGGATTATCACACCACTTGATATATCTACCCTTTTATTGTGTTATATTTTTTCAATATGGGATTCATCCCATCTTCTATTAGTTTCACATGTGAATTATCTACCATTCTCCTCACGAGTGAGCCCGGTTGGCTTTGGCCACTATTTTTTATTTGAGTTGTCGTTTATCAGAGCTTGCCCAGGGCCTATATTACGTTAGTCGAAGGCTCTGATACCATGTAAAGTTTGCATACTTAGTGGTTAATTACATATTTTTATTTTTTTATGTTTTTATGAGAAGTTGTATATATATTATGGATAACTTTACAACCTAAAAGGCAAGCCGTTTGGGTTATGACACCACTTGATATATCTACCCTTTAAAACCATTATATTCTTTTCGATATAGGATTCATCCCATCTTCTATTAGTTTCACATGTAGATTATCTAACATTCTCCTTACAAGTAAGCCCGGTTGGCTTTGGCCACCATTTTTTATTTGAGCTGCCGTTTGGCAGAGCTTGCCCAGGGCTCATATGACGTTAGTCGAAGGCGCTGATACCATGTAAAGTTTGCACACTTAGTGGTTAATTACATTTTTTTATATATATATTTTTATGAGAAGTGGTATATACATTGTGGATAACTTTACAACCCAAAATGCAGGCCGTTTGGGTTATGGCACCACTTGATAGATATACATTTCTATTGCTTAATAGATTTCTAATGTGGGATTCATCCCTTCTTATATTAACTTCACATATGGGTTCTCTAACTTCACTATGCCAAAAAGGAATTAATGGATATGGAAAACTAGATAAATATGATATTGGTCAAAATATGGCAAACAAGTAAATGCACAAAAATTGGAGGAAGTCATGACTTATATTAGAAATGAAGAGCAATGCACCTGAAATCACTATTTAGAAACTTCTAATCTTCAGAGTTCAAAATATGTGACAATGATTCTATATGATGCTTTTTTCATCATTGAACTATTCGTGAGGAATTACCATGGTGGTTATCATGGTGTTAACAACCTTTTTCTATACAACCCACGAATGACAAATGATTTAATCATAGATCTACTATTACTCAAAAATCAACTTCCTTACCACGTTCTTAATGATTTATATTAAAAAGCTTACCTTAGCACAAAAGGCAGCCTTCATTCTTTGCTCTTTTCCTCAATTCTTTTGAGACTACTAATGATTATACGACGTTCAATTGGTCATTTTCAAAGCAATCAAAAGTAAAACATAAAGGGAAGAAAAATATGTTTTACCTTATAAAGGCAGCGGAATGGGTTTCAAAAATTTTTTCTTTTATTTGAAAACTCTTTTCAATTAAGAACGGGTTCCTATATTTACGCGAATATTGATTTGTAACTACAATTACCTGTTGTTTCGATTCGACTCTCTAACTCACCACCAAGCCTTCCGACTTATGACCCGCGGTCAGATAACGCGTGTGTGGGTAGGTCACGGATAGAGAGATGGAGGTCACAGAAAAGTGGAGAAGACAAGTCCTTTATCTTCTTCCTTGATCGACCGTACCATGCAAAAAGAAAGGGTCAGAAAAAACTTTCTTTTTTCTCTTCTCTCCTTTGTGTGGCCGCTCCTTTCTTTTTCTTAGACTAATTGCATTAGGTCAATTTTCCTAGTAACATAACATATATATACTAGGGCTCTAGGGTTTTAATTTGACCAAGTCAAAATGGGATTTTAAATCATTTTATTTTTTATCTCCCCAAAGTTTGATCATGTGACTAGTACGACTATTAAATAATCACATTATTTAATTCCCTTTGTTCTTCTCATGGTTTGAACCTGCAACCTCCTATTTAATAATTAAAATAAGTAATAATTCATAATTATTAATTTTTATTTGATCATTAAATTATTAATTGAATAATCATATTATTTAATCAATTCTCTTTAATTAAATGTGTCACTTTCGTAACACTATTAATTGAACCATCCAATTAACTTACCCTGATCCTCATTACCAACAACCATAAGGGCTAGCAAGGGGACCTAATGGATCCACAGTTTTGAGCTCCAATAATACTTAGTAATATTAATTAAACTCTTTAATTAATATTCCATGATTATTAACCTCAGATTTATTCCACTAAAAACCTGAGGTTGTACTCTCAGAACTATAGACGTGTTTATACAATATGAAGTCTCAGTGTCCATTGATATAGCTATTTTCATATAGTGTGATCCCCCACAAGTAGTTCATAGCTAGAGTTGGGTCATAATGTCCGTTATACCCCTCTAGTTATATCTTTTCCTTTAAGCACCGTTGGTTCTATAATGAACAATTAAATCTTGTCTTCTTCACGGAAGAAGGAGAGGCCTCATAATTGTCCAAGCCCTAAATCAACTCATAAGGGAACTACTTATCTACTTTAATCAAGAATGAGTGGATTCCACTATAGTGTTTATAACTTTCTAGCCACAAGCCAAACTGCAACCCCAAGATACAGAAGTATTTGTCAAGAATACTACATCGACCTCACTCATGGTAAATAAAAAGCCACGATTCAACCTGAGGGAGTCGATTGATCTCATTATATAAAGTGCCTCCATTATCATGTCAACTATATGAGCGGTTTAGGATAAGACCATCGTACATTACACAATGAACTGCAGCAGTAGATCAACAGGTACTTTGTTTTCTCTCTACGGACTCTTTAGATTGCATGTCTCAAAATGATTCCTACTGTACGTGACTTTCATATACTCATTTTGAGATTACATCTTGCAATCTCGGATGTTATTTGCACGATATATAAATGTATGAACGGATATAAAACACTTTTATTTGAATGATAAATGTTTAACTTTTATTTATGTCTAATAACATTTACAAATACAAGTTTTAAGTCATAAATCCCAACAAAACATTTTACTAATTTGTTAAGACATGGTCTAGTAAAGGAAGTGCAATAAACATTGAAGCCAAATAAAGAAATAGTTGATTTACCAAGTCCAACAAAATTAAATGAGCCAGGACTGACTGAAGTTTAGAGTTATTAACCTAAATGCTTTATTGACATAAGTTTGGTACATAGAAAGTGTGGTAAATGGCTGTCATGGTTCAAATTTAATAGAGTACGAATTCTGCACATTAAAATCTACGACGAGATAGAATTTTTGTAAACTTGATAGTTTTAGAGGTGTTTCACTATCCATCGCAAACTTACATATTCACTATACTGATATGATGGGTTTTCTAATCAATACCATAAAAGATGTGGATTTGCTTGTTAAGAAAGGGATTATTGTCAATTGCGTGGGCGACAATAAAGCAATAGCCAATATGTTCAACAAACTTTGCTCACATATCACACCAAGTCCATCTTTTATATGGAATTGCCAAGAAAATGAAAGCACACTATGAATATCCATTTAACCA
The DNA here is from genome assembly GCA_003430845.1 of Xanthoceras sorbifolium. Lineage (NCBI taxonomy): Eukaryota > Viridiplantae > Streptophyta > Magnoliopsida > Sapindales > Sapindaceae > Xanthoceras > Xanthoceras sorbifolium. The sequence goes on from CM010608.1 coordinate 37,982,592, forward strand.
TTGGAAGGCCAATTTGATAAGTGTATATTTCAGTAATCCTTGATACTGGTGCAAGTTTTCTCCTAATCTTCACTATGATACAAACCGTTCATTCTATTATTCAAGTACACTACAGATACACCTAGAAAACCATAACTGTATTAGAGGATGTCTATTTTACATTAATAGCTGTTAAAATTTCTGTTGCTTTATAGTTTTCCAATGTCAAATTCATCTCATCTTCTATTTGCTTCACATGTAGGTTCTTTAACTTCACTATGGCAGAAAGGAATTAATGGGTATAAAAAACCAGAAAAATATGATATTGGTCAAAATATAGTAAATGCACAAAAATTGGAGAAAGTTGAGACATAATAGAAATGGAGAACAACACATCCGTAATCACTATTTAGTAACTTCTAATCTTCAGAATTCAAAATATGTGACAATGATTCTATATGATGCTTTTTTCATCATTGAACTCTTCATGAGGAATTACCATGGTGGTTATCATAGTGTTAACAACTTATTTCTATACAACCCACAAATGATAAATGATTTAATCATAGATCTACTATTACTCGAAAATCAACTCCTTACAACATTCTTAATGATTTATATACGAAAGCCTACCCCAACACAAAAGGCAGCCCTTCATTCTTTACTCTTTGTCTCAATTCTTTTGAGACTACTAATGATTTTTCAACATTCAATTGGTCGTTTTCAGAGCAATCAAAAGTTAAACATTTTACTGATTTGTTAAGACGTGGTCTAGTAAAGAAAGTGCAATCAACATTGAAGCCAAATAAGGAAATAGTTGATTTACCTAGTGCAACAAAATTGAACAAGTCAGGACTGATTGAAGTTTAGAGTTGTTAACCTAATTGCTTTCTTGACGTAGGTTTGGTACATAGAAAGTGTGGTAAATGGCTGTAATGGTTTAAATTAAATAGAGTATGAATCCTGCTCATTAAAATCAATGACAAGATAGAATTTTTGTAAATTTGATGATTTTATAGGTGTTTCACTATCCATCACAAACTTACATATCCAACTATACTAATATGATGGGTTTTCTAATCAATTCCATAAAAGATGTGCATTTGCTTCATGAGAAAGGGATAATTGTCAATTGCGTGGCGACAATAAAGCAATAGCCAAAATGTTCAACAAACTTTGCTCACATATCACCCCAAGTCCATCATGTTAATGGAATTGCCAAGAAAATCAAAGCACAGTATGAATATACCATTTAACCATTGGAAGGCCAATTTGATAAGTGTATATTTCAGTAATAGTTGACAGGAAGTACTACTGTTGCTGTAACTTTTCTCCTGATCTTTACTCTGATATAAACCATTTGTTCTATTATTCAAGTACGCAACGGACACACCTAGAAAACCATAACTGTATTAGAGGATGTCTATTTTACATTAATAGTTGTTAAAATTTCTATTGCTTTATAGTTTTCCAATGTAGGATTCATCCCATCTTTTATTTGCTACACATATAGGTTCTCTAAATTCACTATGGTAGAAAGGAATTACTGGGCATGGAAAACTAGAAAAATATGATATTGGTCAAAATATGGAGGACGAGTAAATGCACAAAAGTTGGAGGAAGTCGAGATTTATATTAGAAACAAAGAGCAACACATCCGTAATTACTATTTAGTAACTTCTAATTTTCAGAGTTCAAAATATGTGGTAATGATTCTATATGATGCTTTTTTTTATCATTGAACTCTTCATGAGGATTTACCATGGTGGTTATCATGGTGTTAACGACTTTTTCTATACAACCCATAGATAATAAATGACTTAATCATAGATCTACTATTACTCGAAAATAAACTTCCTTACCACGTTCTTAATGATTTATATACAAAAGCTCACCCCAGCACAAAAGGCAGCCCTTCATTCTTTGCTCTTTGTTTCAATTCTTTTGATACTACTAATAATTTTATGACGTTCAATTGATCGTTTCGAGAGCACCCAAAAGTTAAACATTTTATTGATTTGTTAAGACATGGTCTACTAAAGGAAGTGCAATCAATATTGATAAAGAAATAGTTGATTTACCAAGTGCAACAAAATTGAACGAGTCAGGACTGACTGAGTTTAGAGTTATTAACCTAAATGCTTTCTTGATGTAAGTTTGGTACATAAAGTGTGGTAAATGGCTGTCATGGTTTAAATTAAATAGAGCACGAATCCTGCACATTAAAATCTACGGGGAGATAAAATTTTTGTAAATTTGATGGTTTTAGAGGTGTTTCACTATCCATCACAAACTTATATATCCAACTATACTGATATGATAGGTTTTCTAGTCAATATCATAAAAGATATGGATTTGCTTGTTTAGAAAGGGATGCATGGGCGACAATAAAGTAATAGTGAAGATGTTCAACAAACTTTGTTAACACATCACACCAAGTCCATCTTGTTATTATGGAATTGCCAAGAAAATGAAAGCACACTATGAATATCAATTTAACCATGGGAAGGCCAATTTGATAAGTGTAAATTTCAGTAATCGTTGACAGAAACTGCTACTGTTGCTGCAACTTTTCTCTTGATCTTCACTTTTATACAAACCGTTTGTTCTATTATTCAAATACACTACGGATACACCTAGAAAACCATAACTGAATTAGAGGATGTCTATTTTACATTAATAGTTGTTAAAATTTCTATTACTTTATAGTTTTCCAATGTGAGATTCATCCCATTTTCTATTTACTTCACCTACAGGTTCTCTAACTTCACTATGGTAGAAATGAATTAATAGGTATGGAAAACTAGAAAAATATGACGAACGAGTAAATGCACAAAAATTGGAGGAAGTCCAAACTTATATTAGAAATGAAGAGCAATGCATCCGTAATCACTATTTAGTAACTTCTAATATTCAGAATTCAAAATATGTGATAATGATTCTATATGTTGCTTTTTTCATCATTGAACTCTTCATAAGGAATTACCATGGTGGTTATCATGGTGTTAACAACTTTTTTCTATACAACCCACAGATGATAAATGATTTAATCATAGATCTACTATTACTCGAAAATCAACTTCTTTACCACGTTCTTAATGATTTGTATACGAAAGAGTTATACGCCACCTCTCATCAACAACATAACCCCAGCTCGCATGACACCTGGCTCGAAACTCCAGTTATAGAAGGAATCCCAAGAATAACGGGATTCGACCCGGTCAACTCGCAGAGTCCCAATTATACTCAATCTCCTTGATTTCAACAATCATGTTTTAATTAGAATATGATTCTTAGAGATATAGTTTAATTCTTAATTTGTTGTAATTACTTTCCATGTAAAATAAGTTGACTCCACCCCTTCAAACTATAAATGGGGTGGATTATTACTGTTACAAATGTTACGATTTTTCTCAAAAAGCAAACACATATAGCGAGCTCCGCACACTCACTCAACGAGCTCGACTTAAATAAAAAGAACAGTGAATGTCGACATTCCTCTCAGCCGAACCACTCTAAAACTCTCGTGTCAATCTTACTTTATTATTTTCGCCATTCAATTTATTGTTATTTACGTTGACCAGAGTCATGCATCAACAACATTAAAGCCAAATAAAAGAATAGTTGATTTACCAAGTGCAACAAAATTGAACGAGTCAGGACTGACTAAAGTTTAGAATTATTAACCTAAATGCTTTCTTGATGTAAGTTTATAAAAAGTACGGTAAATGGTTGTCACGCTTTAGATTAAATAAAGTACGAATCCTGCACATTAAAATCTACGACGACATAGCAGTTTTGTAAATCTTATGGTTTTGGAGGTGTTTCACTATCCATCACAAGCTTACATATACGATTATACTGATATGATGAGTTATCTAATCGATACCATAAAAGATGTGGATTTTCTTGTTGAGAAATGGATTATTGTCAATTCCATGGGCAACAATGAAGCAATAGCAATGCATCCCTATGAATATCCATGGAACCATTGGAAGGCTAACTTGATAAGTGTATATTTCAGTCATCTTTGTTGCAAAGTTTTCTCCTGATCCTCACTCTGATACAAACCGTTTGCTCTAATATTTAAGTTTGCTAGGGATGCATCTAAAAAACCATAACTGTATTAGAGGATTTTAAATTATAATCATTGAACTGTTCTTTTGTGTTTTTGCATTTGATGCTTGTATTTCAATATGTACTTTTTATTAAGTTTGGAATTGAATTTTTGTTGTCAATATAATTATTAAATAACGTATTTAATGTTATATATATATATATATATATATATATATTCGGTTACAAATGATGAAGTTTCTAAAGTTTCTTTATAATTTAACGGGGTGGTTGAATCAATTTTCATCTCTAGTCGAAGCATTGCTGTAATATATTTTTCTTCCATCAGCAAATCTCTTGTATGGTGTTCTGTAAAAAAATGTGTAATCACATGAAATACACACGTCATATGGTATAATTCAGTGTATGAAAATCAAAGTTTGTTCTCCATCCCTTTAGATTGTAATTTTCTTTCCTTTTTTTCAATTGAATTTTTTTTTCTTTTTTCCTTTTTTGAATGAACTCTAGATTTTTTAATTCATTACTCAATTATTGATACATGGATTGTGTTGCGATGCTAAAAATACAATGCTCTAAAACTAAATAATAAATTAACCTGTACTAAATTTAGAGAAGAAAAGATTCTTAACTCAAAACTAAATTTCTACTAAAATACACATTGAAATACAAGCATTGATGCAAAAAATACATATGAATCACAAACAGTTCAACATTCCTTGATATGCAAACTAGAATTTCGCTTATACAATAATTTAAGATATCACAACAATCACTTTAAATTAATTAACCTAGAGTACTTGCAGAATAGAACATACTGTTTGTACCAAGCTGAGCAACAGAAGAAGAGCTGCAACAACGGTTCCAGTGCCTATCCAAGGATCGCTGAAATATACACTTTTGAAGGTCGCCTTTGCATGATTCCACCGTTTGCCATAGTGTGCTTTCAGTTTCTCCGTGCCATCATAGTAAGAGGAGTAACTGGGTGTAACTTGTAATCCAAGTTTGTTGAACATGTTTGCTATTGCAGCATTGTCACCTAGACAATTGAAGATTATACCTTTTTCAACAAGCAAATCCACATCTTTTTCATTATCGATAAGAAAATCCATCAGAAGAATATAGTTGCATAGGTAAGTTTGCCATGGATAATGTAGCTGCTCGAAGGCCATCACGTTTCGAATCAAGCGTTCTGTCCCGTCATATACTTCAAATCGCGGGATCCGTAGTTCTAGTTCTTGCAATTTAATACACGGGATGATTCGTAGTAGCGACCGACTTATATATTCACAACTTATTTCAAGCGAGCTTAGATCTTCAGTACCCTTCTCAAACTTCACTCCCGACTCTTGCAACTTTGTTGCACGAGGCAAATCTCTTATGTGCTTACCTTGAATATTACTTGGTGGGCTGAATTTCTTCAATAGAAAACTTCTTCTCAAATCAGTAAAATGTTGAATATCAACTGTATTATATGTAAGGTGATCCATATCACAATCATAGAAAAACCGCGAAGCCAGAATCAATAATGGATTGTTATAGTACTGTACTTCTCCACTTGGCTTGACGACATCTAATCTAACACATAACTCCTTAAGAACAAAGTATGGAAGTTGATTTTCGAGTAATTGTAAATCTAGTTTTATAGCAGCTTTTCGAATTGGTGTATCTAACAAAATATCAAATTCTGATCTCGTGTCATTCCTCAAAAAGAGCTCAATAATGAAGACAGCATCATATAGAATCATTATTACAAAATCATCACTCGAAAGATTAGAGTTCTCTGCATAAAAGCTACGAATTTCTCGTTCGTAGGCTTTAATGAAGCTCCTTAATTCCTTCAACTTATTCATACTTGTTCTTTCACTGAACTTTTTAACATAACTCAATTTTTGTTTCTCCATCTCAATCAAATATTCTTCTTTGCCGTGATGAAGAGGGCCTATGGAAACCACCTGAGGAGTATAAGCCTCTTCGTTTATTTTACGAAGATCTCTAGGAACCCTATAAATACAACACTCCTTCCCAGGTTCAAAACTTTCTTGAAATTTTTCAATGTCAATTAACAACTCTTTTGATTCACTTGAAGAACTTGCTAACACTTTTTTTCCCATCTCCAAATTGCTAGCCTTAATTTCAAACAAGTTAAAAATGATTAGTATATGACCACAGATAAAATCAATCTATTAAAATCAAGAAATATTTCAAATTCATTGGCATATATGATGAGAAGGACTAATAGGCATGAGAGAATTTTAAATGGAAAAAAATTTACCACTTCACTCATATGCATATCCAATCAAAATGCATCATGTTGTAAGAAGACTAGATGTGATTATTAGACCGAAAAAAGGTAAAATAAAAAAGAAATGTCGTTTATTTGGATAGGCAGGCACAATGAGACCATCCCATGCAAATTTTTCTCGATTAAAAATTACCTGAGAAGTGTGAGCCTCTTCAATTTCTTTGTGATCAAAGTCTTCATAAGTCCAACGCTTGGCTCTTTTCGTTTCCATCTCCTATATGATTTCTTGTCCCAGTGAAAACCTACCGATAACAACTGATGTCCTTAAAATAAAAACACAACAAATCATTTACAGACTTTGTTTTCGAATATCAGTTTTCAATTTTTAAATAGATGACATTGCTCTAATCAAATTTTTTATTGCTACAATCGATGCTTGTAGATATATGCTTATGTGTTTGCATGTGTAAAGTTTGCGATGAAAGCATGATAGATCTGAAGATCTGAACTTGTAAATTTTATGAACCATAAAAAACAAAAATGATGACTATTCTATTGCTGCTGCTTGTAAATAAATAAATAAACCTGAAAATGTAGGCCGGAGAGAAGCAACTGTATAAAGTATGGAGCAGAGGGTTCCTCTTAACTTGACATATTCCAATTACTTTCAAGCCCCAAACTTTGTTTACTACGAGTACTGATAGCATGCAATGTCATTTATATGCGGCTCTTTACATAATCCAGAGGACGATTGCTGGCCCCCCGGAAGGCCTACAAACCCACTTTGTTTATTTGAATGCATATTTTTGCCTTTATAATCTGAAGACTTGACTGGTAATTATTAAAAAGATCAAATTAAAATTCAAAGAAGTTAGTTAAAAGATTGTTATTGTTTATTTGTTTTGGAATCTCTGAAGCCTTTACTCCCATAAAAATAGAGATTGAAATAGAGATTGAAAGAAAGTAGTCGAAAGAAAAAGTGAAAGAGAGGAAAAGTAAAAGGAGAAAAAAGAAAAGAAAAAAAACAGAAACAAAACGAAAGGAAAGGAAGACCAAATGGAACAGAGATAATCATACAGATGACATCAATTATTAAAAAGCAAAAGATTGTGATTCATTCAAAAGACCACACAAATCCATGAACCACAGCTATTTTTTCATATTATTATTGAACATGAAACACATGGTTTTGTTAAGGAGAGTCTGGATCATCATACATCAGCTGCAGGTTGCACTTCATCTGCTCCATGTGCTTCAGCTAATTCTGCTCACGAAACAGATTGCTTGAGGACAAAATATTTAATAGAATTACAATTTCACCTTCCAATTAAAATACAGTAAGACCTCTATAGTGATACTCTATATAGGAATAACCTCCACGTAGTCATAAAAAATTGTGGTCCCAATTTGGATCAATTATAAATAATAATATACACCACAGTATAATAAGTTATAAGTTTTCTAGATCTCATCGCAAGGAACTTGCCTCTACAAAGTAATAATTATATGTATATTGTAAAACATATATATTATGTTAATTTAAAATTTTAGATTGATGAACGGTAGAGATTCATTAAATTATTTTTATTGTTTTTAATTTTTTTAAAAAATTAAGAGAAATTTTAGTACAATTCACCTTTATTTTTTAAATTTTTAATTTTTTAATTAAGAATATTCCAATTAACTTGACATATTCCAATTACTTTCAAGGCCCAGACTTTGTTTACTACGAGTACTGATAGCATGCAATGTCATTTATATGCGGCTCTTTACATAATCCAGAGGACGATTGCTGGCCCCCGGAAGGCCTACAAGCCCACTTTGTTTATTTGAATTCATATTTTTGCTTTTAATATCTGAAGACTTGACTGGCAATTATTAAAAAGATCAAATTAAAATTCAAAGAAGTTAGTTAAAAGATTGTTATTGTTTATTTGTTTTGGAATCTCTGAAGCCTTTACTCCCATTAATTAACATGATAAAAAGAAATTCAAATTAAAATAGAGATTGAAAGAAAGTAGTAGTCCAAAGAAAAAAGTAAAAGAGAGGAAAAGTAAAAGGAGAAAAAAGAAAAGAAAAAAAAAAAGAAACAAAACGAAAGGAAATGAAGACCAAATGGAACAGAGATAATCATACACATGACATCAATTATTAAAATGCAAAAGATTGTGATTCATTCAAAGGATCACACAAATCCATGAACCACAGCCATTTTTTCTTATTATTATTCAACATGAAACACATGGTTTTGTTAAGGAGAGTTTAGATCATCACACATCAGCTCCAGGTTGCACTTCATCTTCTCCATGTGCTTCAGCTAATTCTGCACACGGAGCAGATTGCTTGGAGTAGTTAGAAACTTTTTATTGGATTAGTTAATTTAAATTTTATTTTTCTTTTATTAAAAGTATAACTATTTTGTACTAAACAAGAAAAAAATTATAATAGTCAGATCTCGATAGTACGAAAGAATTTGTATTAATAAGAACAAAGGATACAACGCATAGTTAGGGAAATTAATTATACAGTAGATATAAGTGTAACTCCAACTGAGATTAATTATTTTAGTTTCAACTTCTATAAAATACATAATTCAATATTAGATAGTAGACTGAATCATTAGGGGGACCATAAAATAAGATTTTGTTAAGGAGAGGCTAGATAGTAGAGTGAACTACTAGGGGACCATACAATAAGATTAAATAAATATATAAAATAGCAATTTAAGTTTCAATCACAAAATATAAAATCTAAAATTAAATACATTATAGATAATTAAAAGTAATTAAATACAATAAATTGAATACAAATAAAATTAAAAGTAATTACCTTTAAAGGGTCAAATAAAAAGAGAAATAATACTTAATGTCTTAAGAGATTGGATGAGTAAAAAGTTAGGATTTGGAATTTGGAAAGGTGAAAATTAAAAAAAGAAAAAAAAGAAAGAAAAGGAAAATAGCTTCTGTGTTTGTCAGCTGGTATAACAAAAAAGAATGAGAATTTATAAAAGTTAGTGAAGTATGGGGATAAATGAATGTTTGTTTGAATTGGTATAATTTACTGTAAGACATTTCTATAGTAATATTCTATATAAAAATAACCTTTATGTAGTCATAAGAAATTTTGGTCCTAATTTGAACCGGTTATAAATAAGAATAAACTTTACATTATAATAAGTTATAATTTTTCTAGATCCCGTCTTTAGAAACTTGTCTCTACATAGTGTTAATTATATATATATATATATATATATATATATATGTATGTATGTATGTGTGTGTGTATGTGTTATGTTAAAGGTTTAAGATGGATTAAAATATTTTTCTAAAGTTATTTAGGACAATAACTTATTATTTAGAGTTGTTACCACATCTTTAAAGCCAATATGGATACCTTCTTGTTGAAGCCAATAATGTTTTCAACTATAACTTTATTAAGTTATAAGTTATAACCTTCTCGTAGTAAAAAAATTAGTTTGGTCCCAAAATTTTACTATAGAGAAGTTTTTAATGTATATTTAGACTTAATTGGGCTCTTGAAATAGTTTATTGGACTTATCTTACTTTTTAAAACTAACATGGTCTTATTAAATTTTTTTTTTAACTTATTGGACTGTACTTACTTATTTAGACTAATATATTCACATTAAAAAAATTTCTAAAAATAATATAAATACATAAATTTTATTTAAATTTTTTTAAAAAAAACTTGGCTGGACTACAGCCCAACCAAGCCCAAGAGCTCTCTCCGCCCCTGCGGAGGGAACAGGTATGTGCATGACAGCAAGAAAGGGTCTGCTGCTGCTGTTGCTGAATTAACTGTATACCAGCAACTGATTCCATCAGCTGGTACTAGAAGTATTGATCATCATCAAGATCTATCAATGGATCCAATTATGCAATGGCAGTTGCATCAAGGGCAGAAGAGAAAACAACAGTCTACTAACCCGGTAGCAGACTTTAATGTTGGTTTGAGTCATGTTTTTGGTGTGTTGCGTTCACACAAAATACATGACTATTTATTCTGAAAAGTTAGTTAGCTGATGAGTGGTAGTATAAATATTAATCCTCTTTGTATGATTCAATATTCAGATATAAAAATTCAGATCTGATTTCCTCCTTTATTAATGGATGCTTATTTGAGCTCTACATCAGACATCTGAAGTTCTTGCATAAAGTTATATGGTATTAGAGTCTTTGACTAACGTTATACGAGGCCTGGGCTGAGCTATGCCAAATGACAACTCAGAAACGATGGTCAAAGCCAACCGAGATCACATGTAAGGAGGAATATTAGAAAACCCACATATAAAACTAATAGAAGATGAGATAAATCTTACATTGGAAAAATATAAAATAATAGAAGAGTATACATATCAAGAGGTGTCATAACCTAATAGACTAGTCAAACATAACATAATCAAAAGACTACATATATGCTCCTTGAATGTAATCCCAAAGCCAAAGCTAAGAAGCATATTGCTCACACCTTTGTTGCCGCGGATGCTAATCTATAACAAATATTAAAAAAATTGAATCTTTTGTCAGCCTTTTGCAACGCATGTTTCTCGACAAAAAGGTTTTTACAACAGTTATCACCTCCGGTAAAATTTTTTACCATGACAGTATTTACAGCATTTTTTACCGTAGATTACATTATATTTTCTCCGCGACAAAATGTCATTTTTTTATAGTGTCATATCCATTAAGATATAGGGCAAATTGTAATGAAGTACCCTAATGTTTGGTCATATTGCAATGAAATCGTGAGTTCAGCTTTAATTAAACATTAGTACCCTCTTTTAGTTGACTTGGTCAAAAATAAAAGTTTAACCAAAAGTTTTACCTAAAATGATGAAAATTTCTCTGGTTAAAAAATAAAAAAAATTATATTAATTATTAAAATTTAAAAAATTAAATAATTAAAAAATAATTTAAATGGATTCATCCATTTTAATAAATTTAAATTTTTTTAATTTTAATAATTAATATTATTTATTTTAACTATGGGTATTTTTGTCATTTTTGGTAAAAAATTTTGTCAAACTTTTATTTTTGACCAAGTCAACTAAATGAGAGTATTAATGTGTAATTAAATCTAAACTCACAATTTTATTGCAATGTAGTTAAATGTCAGGTACTCTATTACAATTAGCCCTAAGATATACACATTTTTTTTTTTGCATTATTAGATCCATTAATATTACATAAATAATTAAAAATAAATTTTGTAAAAAACAGGGAACACAGCTATAAGAAATAAGAGGTCGTCAACACCTCGCCGGCGAAAGCCAGCCGCCATGACATTGAGCGGCCTCCTTTTTACTTTGGAAGAGGTTGCGACTGTGGATTTATAGATTGATGAACGGAAAAGATTTATAAAAAAAAAAATTATTGTTTTTAATTTTAGTGCAATTCACTCTTTATTTTCTAAATTTTTAATTTTTTTAATTAAGGATATTTTGGTCTTTTGAACTTTTAAAACGGTCAGCGGTTATCTTTAACGGTTAACAGTAGCAGCAAAGGATTTGCTGTCAATTTTCCATAAAATTATTTTCAGCTATAAAATGGCAAACCTCTGGTAGGTTCGTTGTAAGATATCCTTTTTTAATTAGGGGTATTTTGGTCATTTTTAACTTTTAAAATGGTCAATAGTTATCTTTAACGGTCAACGGTAACGGTAGGGGGGTTCGCTGTTAATTTTTCATAAAAAAATTTCCGGCTGTAAAATAATAAACCTCAGGTAGATTTGCCGTAATTTGTCCAAAAATTTATATTTACTTTTTTAATATATTAATATATATTTTTTTATCTTAAAATTATAAATATATTTTATATTATTAACCTTTTCAATTATCAATGTGTGTGCAGTGTGCTTATAAATTTTTTTTATAAAATTTGGACTACGTAATAATATTTTCATTTCTTATAAAATGTTAATGTTATTTTCTCGGGAAAATAATTAGCTTATACATATAGATCAGGATTGAAATTGTGAGAGCACCCACAGTGGGTGAAGAAATAGATCCACTTAACTAGACTCATTTAATAATGGGTCTAGTAAACCCCACAATGGGGCTCCCTATACAAGTCCTATTTATGGGGTCTACCTAACTGGATTCAAATGGAACCCTATTTGGGTCTTGATATATATATATATATATATATATATATATATATATAAATATATAATGAAAATAAAAATTATTTTAAAAAAATTAAAATAATTTGAATGATAACATTAATTATTTTTTATAAATTTAACTTTTTATAATATGTATAGTGATATGTAATTATAAATTTGATTGATATTTAAATTTTAATATTAATTATGTATATAATTGAATTAAAATGTAAAACAAAATTATAAAAATTAATATTCTGAATGGTATGTATTAATTTGTAATATTATTATTAAAAAGTGCTTAAACATTACAGAATAATATTATAAAATTAATAATATTGAAAATTAATAGACTTGTCACATTATAAAATAACATTTTATTTATAAAAAACTAAACAGGTTACATTAATAGATATATTATGGCTCATTACCATAATTTCTCCAAATATGCTCCAAAAGATCTGATCGTAATGTGTTATTTATCCCTCTATTATGTATTCTACTAAGACGAGATGCAATATGAGCCCCTAACAATGTAGGGTCACGTGCATATGCAGGAAGTTCGATATTTTCTTCTTGTAATGGTGTACCATGGTTTAATGTTCGTCTGTTGTTCATCATTAATTATCATGTTATGTAATATAATGCACGTCTTCATTATCTTATAGAGATCCTTCTTCCAAAATCTAACAGGACTGTGAGTGATTGCCCATCTGCTTTGCAATACACCAAATGCACGTTCCATGTCCTTACGAGTTGTCTTATGCTTCATTGCAAACAATCTTTCTTTACCACTAGTAGGGTGTGAGATTGACTGGATAAGGGTTGCCACCTAGGATAAATTCCATCAGTTAGAAAATACCCCACTGTATATTGGTGTTTATTTACCTCGTAATTGACTAGTGTGTGTCGGCCGTAGATGATATTGTCAACTAATGGCTAATGTTCAAGGACATTCAAATCATTATGTGAATTATGATTAATGAGAAAATTATATTCTTTTTGAGAAATCATTAAGGTATAGTTGTTTTTATCTTAATTCTAGAGAATATTGAATAGATTAATTAAGACACGAAAGTGTTTAATCAATTTAAGAATTAAAACTAACAATGAGTATTTAATTAACTTCACTCTATGACCTATAGGTGAAGGTAGTTAGATTTACATTATTAATACATGACCCATATAAGTTGATATGCCATTGTTAGGGATAATTCCACACTTTGAAATATTGTGCTTAGTCAGTCAATTGCAATATCCTGACTATTTATTGGTACCATTCGACCGCCTAGCGTTTTTTTACCCTTAGTCTAGTTTTCCTCCATTTTACTTCTAGTTACTTTTATTTCTTTTGCAATTCAAAACCACAATCTCTTGATTTACTTTTCTGTTTTTATTTACATCTTTAGTTTTTAATCTTACTTTTACCACCACTTCCTTATGGACTTGACCTCGTACTCACGGGAATTATTACTTCGATACATTCTGCACTTAAAATTTATCCCATGTATTGTCAGCCTGTCAGAATCCCAATTAATTAGATTACCACCCAAAAAGACGCAGCAGCCACTTGTGGAACGGGGGTCATCAATACACGAAGTCCAATCAGCATCACTAAACACCTCAATGTGTAGCTCATATGCTGGAGTAAACCCCAACCCAAGCTAACTTGTCCCTTTGAGGTAATAAAGAAGCCTCTTACAAGCTTTCCAATGATCCTCTTTAGGTGCTGCAATATATGGACTCAACCTATTAACTGTGAAAGCAATGTCAAGGCGTGTGTTTGTTAAGTATTGGAGAGCTCCCAATGTGCTGCGATAAAAGAAAGGGTTTGAAATTGGAGTACCAGACTTTGTTAACTTGGTACTAGTGCAAATGGGAGTAGGACATGGCTTACTATTAGACATGTTCGTTTTAAGAAGCAAGTCTGAAACATACTTTGATTGACAAAGATATAAACCAGCTGATGATCCTGTAGCCTCAAAACCAAGAAAGAAATTAACAGACCTCAAAGTTTTAAGAGCAAACCGAGATTGCAGCACCATGATAATGGATTAAATGATAGTTGAATTGCTACTAGTTTTGAGGATATCATCCACATAAACAAGAAGATACACAACCTAAGAGTGGTGATGCTTAATGAAGAGAGAAACATCAGCTTTAGTATTCACAAAACCAAGGTCAATGAGAGCTATTTTCAGTTTGAAAAACCAGGTTCGAGGGAGCTGCTTGAGGCCAAATAATGCCTTATGTAACCTGCAAACATGAGAGGGAAAAGCTACATTAAAAAAGCCTGAAGGTTGCTCCACGAATACCAACTCATCTAGTTCACCATTAAGGAAGGCATTATTAATATCTATTTCCTAAATGTCCCATGAGTGAGTGACAGCTAAGGTAAAAACCACCCTTATAGTAGAGCTCTTCACAACCGGGCTAAAAGTGTCAAAGTAATCCACTCTAGCAGTTTGGTGAAAATCTTTGGCAACCAACCTTGCCTTGTACTTGACGAATGAGTCTATATTTAACCCATCTTGCCTATATTTAATCCAAAACACCCACTTACAGCCTACCAAATGCATAGACGAATGAGTAGCTGTCAAACTCCAAGTGCCATTCTGAATTAAGGCACGTTACTCCTCATGCATAACCTTGTACCAATGAGGACTTTCAAAGCCTCAGCAACAGATTTTGGTTCAGCAGCTGCAGTTAGAGAAAAAGAAGAAAAGGCTGTGGGCTTGGAAATACCAGCCTTGGACCTTGTGATCATGGGATGATAGGGAAGACTTGCTGGCACTGATGTGGGAACATAACATGAAGAAACTGAAACAAGTTGATGAGATGAATTTTGGGATGCATGAGGCAAATTAATATATAGTAAAAGGGATTACTAGAGGAGAAGGATGAGACACAGGAACTGATAAAGAATGGATAGTAAAGAAAATTGATGGATGATCAGCAATGCGAGATGCTTAAACACAAGAGATATCAAGCTTCTAGAGTCCATTACTAAGCAAACCTGTGAGGAGTACCTTCTTGGCATTCTTGTCTTTTAACACACAACAAGAGTTAGTGAATTCAACATAAGCATTATGATTGTTGGTAAACTTAGAAATACTGAGAAGATTTTTAGCAATTGCTGGAATACAAAAGACATTTTTAAGAGTAATGGAATTAGAAGAAAAAGCAAGGGAATGAACTATATCATTACTAATGTAAGAAATCTAAAGCTGCTGACCATTACCTACTACCAGCCTTTCTCCACCTTTATATTCAGATTGAATAGAGAGATTTCCAAGCTCTAAGGTGACATGATTGGTTGCTTCACTGTCAGCATACAAAGAGGAGTCAGTTAAAACCTCTGGAGTGGCATAATAGGTAGTGAATTGATGAACATTGGCCTGATGCTGAAACATATTGGCAAATTATTGAAAGTTTCCATTTGAAGCAACATTAGCTTGAGACTGTGATGAACCTCCAGTATAGTTCTGATTAGGCTTTTAATAAGATCTATCAAACCTATTGTAATAATAGGCAGCCGAGTGTCCACCTCTTCCACAAATTTGGCAGGAAGGTTTATTATTCCACCTTCCTCCACCATTTTTGCCTTTTTCTCTATCTCTACCACCCCTTCCACTTTGATAACCTCCTCTTTGATTATTCTGTTTATTGTTTTTAGCCACAAAGTTCACACTTGGAGCCATATCTACATGAGAAGGAGAGTTCAAGTAAGCACTCATCTACTTGTGTATCATCAATTGACACTGAACCTCTTGCAAACTCATTGTTTGCTTTTGTAATGAAATTAAAACAGCAACGGGATCATATTCATGACCAATACCATTTAGAATACTCAAGATCAAATCATTGTCTCTAACAACCTCACCTGTTGCCTTAAGAGAATCACCTATAGATTTGACTTTCAGCATAAACTCACTAACTGTATTAGCTCCTTTCTTTAAACACAACAACTGTTGCTTCAGCTGAAGCACTTTTGCCATTGATTGTTGAGAGAATAAGTTCTCCAAGGTAGTCCACACTTCTTGTGAGGTTTTACAACTAGTTACTTCTCCTAATATACTAGGATGAATTGTTGACAATAGCCAACACTGAAGTTGCTTATCAGCTTTTCGCCACAACATATATTCCTTGTTTGCTATGACCTCTTTGTCACTACCATTACTAGACAGTACCTCTATGTATTTAGGAGGTGAAGGACGAACATTAGAAACAAAATCATCGAGCTCAAAAGCTTGGATCACAGGTAATACCTGAGCTTTCCAGTGGATATAGTTGTCTTTGTCTAGCGTTAGAGGAAGGTTGAAATTAACCATTTGAGCTAGTGAAGAGAACTCAACAGGTGGAGCTGAAAAGGTTGCATGAGTACTATCTCTGAGAGCAGAAGAATCACTGGATTGAGCAGCCATGGACGATTAGTCTTTGAAAGGCTCTGATACCATGAAAAGGACAAGTGTTTGATGTAAATGTAAAACTGCTCGATGAAATGCCTGAAAGAGTATTTTATTCAACACTTCAAAACAAGTTCTTCAATACTCAATACATAGACTTTTTAACAAAATGAATCAACAGATATAAAAACATGAACTCAGCTATGTATAGATCTCAAACATGCACAATGCATGACACAACCGAAATAACAAACTCTCCTACAAATGCAGACAGCCAATCAATTATAACAGCTTGGCTCCACATTAGCAATGCTGCTCCACATTAGCATCGCTCCAGCTTGTTGATAGGACTTTTAACCACCTGTAAACTGTTGATCACTTGATTGATCATCAACTAAATTATTTTGCCTTACTAGAAAGGTCAGCATTGTAAGACCGTTGTCTTGCTTCATATAATCAGCACTCACAATTGTTAAGGGAGCTGTTTGTCACAAACTTTCTAGAAGGATCCGGAACAACCTAGAGGAATGGTGAACCTTGTGGAGAAACCTAGAAGGATGGAGAAACTCCTAGAGAAGTCTAGCTCTTGGGACATTCTAGAATGTTGTGGAGACTTGTAGGATGTTCAAGACTTGGAATTCTCTAGAACATGTACATTGTAGGAATTTCTTGTACATTGTAGAATTCTCTAGAACATTATAGATAGGTAGGAACCTAGAATGTTCTTTGGTGCCTATAAATAGATGGCACCCCTCATTTGTACAAACCATCCAAGAAATCCAAGAATCCTAGAAATCAAAGCATTCAAGCATTCAAGCATTCTAAACACTTGTGCTCTCTTCTCTTCTCTCTTCCTACAAGCTTTCTTGAGCTTGCTAGCAAGTTATTTGCCTAGCTCGTGGGGATTAAGGCTGACTTAACCTCTTCGACGGGAGGAAGTGTGTTAAGTGCCGCACGGTTGGCTTAGAAAATACTAAGGCCGTGACAAGTGGTATCAGAGCCTGGTTGCTCAACCAAGGAAGAGATAGCATAATGGCAGGAGTCGAAGAAGTTGTCGTCCAAGAGCCAAGCCGTGGAAGGGATGCCAACCCAAGCAGGTCGAGGAAGGACAAATCTCGGGATGCCGCCTCAATCTTGGAGTCAAGGTTGGCTAGGATTGAGCTCGCCATAGCCGATTCGAGGGAACGGCTGGATGTGTTGGAGCAATGCGTGGAGAGGGACATAGGCGATCTTAAGGAAATGATCGAGGACCTCCGGGGAGACATGCAATTTGGCTCTACATCAGGGCGAGAGGCGCAAGAGGGGAACGAGATCTTCCAAGCTCGGTTGGAGAACACGGTAATGGGGAAGCTCGCGGAGTTCGAGACACTTCTTGCAGACATGCGGGATGATTGGGCCTTATGCAAGAGAGCTGTGAGTGGTGGGGCTTTCCAAGGTGCTCCAAAGAAGGAGATACCTAAGCCAAAGGAATTTGATGGCAAGCGAGATGCAAAAGAGGTAGACAACTTCATTTGGCACATGGAGAGGTACTTTGAGGCCGTCAGGATCACGGATGATCAGGAGCAAATCCGGACCGCAACCTTATACCTCGCCGATACAGCCACTCTGTGGTGGAGGAGGAGACATGCCGACATCCAAAGAGGTACGTGCACTATCGACTCTTGGGATGATTTTAAGAAAGAGCTTAAGAAACAATTCTATCCGGAGGATGCGGCATATCTTGCCCGGAAGAATTTGAAGAAGCTCAAACAAACGGGTTCGATTAGGGATTATGTTAAGGAATTTTCTAGTCTCATGCTCGAAGTTCCTAACATGTCGGACGACGAGTTGTTGTTCAACTTCATGGACAACCTACAACCTTGGGCGGAAGTAGAGTTGCGTCGTCGCAATGTGCAAAATCTCGCGGAAGCTATAGCCATTGCGGAATCTCTAATTGATTATCGAAGGAGCGAACCACCCAAGAAGAAACCACCACAGGATAACCATGGCAAAGGTGGGGGAGACAAAGGGAAAGGTCCATACAAGCCTCCAAGCGGGAAAGACAAGGGCAAGCAGAAGGAAGGTCAAGGCAAGAAAGACTTCAAGCCAAAGACCAACTGTTTCCTTTGCGACGGTCCTCATTGGGCAAGAGAGTGCCCAAAGCGCAAAGCTATCAACGCGTTGGTAGATGAGCGCGAGAAGGAGATGGAGGAATCTCACATGGGCTCTCTTCGCATACTCACCGCCATCAAAGCCCAGCCAGCCCCAAAGACCCAAGGGAGTCAGGGTCTTATGTACCTCGACGTACATATCAACGGGAAAGCTACTCGCATCATGGTCGATACGGGAGCTACAAACTCCTTTGTCTCGGAGGAGGAGGCAATGAGACTTGGACTGAAGGTGTCCAAGGAGACCGGATGGTTAAAGGCGGTGAACTCTAAGGTGAGACCGCTTATAGGCATGGCTCGAGGAGTAAGCATCAGTATGGGTAATTGGAATGGGAAGATAGACCTGACAGTCGCGCCCATGGATGACTTCGAGGTAGTGCTTGGCATGGACTTCCTCGAACAAGTCAAGGTAGTTCCTTTACCCTTCCTACGTTCTGTTGCTATATTGGAGGATACTCCTTGTATTATTCCAGCCAGCGCCAAATCCGGATCAAAGACCCCTCATCTTTCGGCCTTACAAGTGAAGAAAGGCCTTAAGAAGGGGGAGGTGACATACTTGGCCGCGGTAAAGCATGATAAGGGTGGAGTTCCAACGGAGGAGCTACCTAGGGAGATCAAGAAGGTCCTTGAGGAGTACAAGGACGTCATGCCCGCGGAATTGCCCAAGAAACTACCACCTAGGAGAGAGGTGGATCACCAGATCGAGTACAAGCCTGGGAAGGCCAATTTGGTGGCAGATGCACTGAGTCGCAAGGCGGAACTTGCAACTATAAGGAGTGCACCACAGGGAGAAGTCATCAATCTCATCAAGGAGGGGCTACAACACGACTCGCTTGGCAAGAGCCTCGTGGGACTAGCAAACGATGGGAAGACCAAACGGTTTTGGGTGCAGGATGACTTACTCTACACCGTGGGAAACCGACTGTATGTCCCAAAATTCGGAAACCTGCGGAAAAATCTAATCAAGGAGTGCCACGATACAAAGTGGGCAGGACATCCGGGTCAACAGAGGACTAGGGCTTTACTCGAGGCAACCTACTATTGGCCGCACATGAGGGATGATATTGAGGCCTATGTGAAGACTTGTCTTGTATGCCAACAAGACAAGAACGAGCAGCAATCGCCAGGAGGATTGCTAGAGCCGTTACCCATCCCCGAGAGACCATGGGAGAGCGTCACCATGGACTTCATATCGGCTTTACCCAAGTCGGACGGATGCGGATCGATCATGGTGGTGGTCGATCGATTCTCAAAATATGCAACTTTCATCGCTGCCCCTACGGATTGCACGGCGGAGCAGGCAGCTCGGTTGTTCTTAAGGAATGTAGTGAAGTATTGGGGCGTGCCAAGAACGATCATTAGCGATCGAGACCCGCGCTTCACAGGGAAATTCTGGACCGAGCTTTTCAACCTGTTGGGGTCGAAGTTGCACTTCTCTACAAGCTTTCACCCCCAGACGGATGGGCAAACAGAGAGGGTGAATGCCTTGTTGGAACTATACCTGAGGCACTTTGTGAGTGCCAACCAACGAGATTGGGCAAAGTTACTTGATGTGGCCCAATTCTCTTACAACCTGCAGAGGAGTGAGGCGACCCACCATAGTCCCTTCGAGTTGGCAACGGGCCAACAACCCCTCACTCCGCAGACGGTAATGGTGGGGTATACGGGAAGGAGTCCAGGATCGTATAAGTTGGCCAAGGATTGGCAAGAACAAGCTGATATAGCACGATCCTATCTCGACAAGGCCGCGCGGAAAATGAAGAAATGGGCGGACAAGAAGAGGCGACGAGTGGAATTTCAAGTAGGAGACTTGGTGCTTGTCAAGTTGCTGCCCCAACAATTCAAGGCCTTCAGGAAGGTGCACAAAGGCTTGGTAAGGAAGTACGAAGGACCCTTTCCGATTCTGAAGAAGGTAGGAAAAGTTTCCTACAAAGTTGAATTACCTCCGAGGCTCAAGATCCATCCAGTCTTCCATGTGAGTCATTTGAAACCCTATCATGCGGACACGGAAGACCCTAGCCGAGGAGAGTCTTCAAGGGCGCCAACTGCCGTAGTAACCTCCTACGATAAGGAAGTAGAGGAGATCCTAGCAGATCGAATCGTGAGGAAAATGGGTGTTCCCCGAAGTAGCGAGTACCTGATCAAATGGAAGGGACTTCCTACGAGTGAAGCTACTTGGGAACCGAAGGAGGCTTTATGGCAGTTTGCAAAGCAAATCGAGGAGTTCCACAAGGAGACTACGACGAGGACGTCGCCGGATTAGGTGGGGGAGAATGTCACAAACTTTCTAGAAGGATCCGAAACAACCTAGAGGAATGGTGAACCTTGTGGAGAAACCTAGAAGGATGGAGAAACTCCTAGAGAAGTCTAGCTCTTGGGACATTCTAGAATGTTGTGGAGACTTGTAGGATGTTCAAGACTTGGAATTCTCTAGAACATGTACATTGTAGGAATTTCTTGTACATTGTAGAATTCTCTAGAACATTATAGATAGGTAGGAACCTAGAATGTTCTTTGGTGCCTATAAATAGATGGCACCCCTCATTTGTACAAACCATCCAAGAAATCCAAGAATCCTAGAAATCAAAGCATTCAAGCATTCAAGCATTCTAAACACTTGTGCTCTCTTCTCTTCTCTCTTCCTACAAGCTTTCTTGAGCTTGCTAGCAAGTTATTTGCCTAGCTCGTGGGGATTAAGGCTGACTTAACCTCTTCGACGGGAGGAAGTGTGTTAAGTGCCGCACGGTTGGCTTAGAAAATACTAAGGCCGTGACATGTTGCATGAAATGCTGCAGCTTGAGCTGATTGCTTGGATTGCAAGCCTTTGTTATCACTTACAAAATTAAATAAAGTACGAATGTTGCACATTAAAATCTACGACGAGATAACATTTTCATAAATCTTATGGTTTTTGAGGTGTTTCTCTATCCATCACAAACTTACATATGCAACTATGCTGATATAATGGGTTATCTAATAGATATCATAAAAAATGTGGATTTGCTTGTTGAGAAATGGATTATTGTCAATTCCGTGGGCGACAATGAAGCAATAGCCAAGATGTTTAGCAAACTCTCACATATCACACCAATTTCATCTTGTTATTATGAAATCGCCAAGAAAATGAAAGCACACTATGAATATCCATGGAACCATTGGAAGGCCAACTTGATAAGTGTATATTTCAGTCATCTTTGCTGCAAACTTTTCTCTTGATCCTCACTCTGATACAAACTGTTTGCTCTATTATTCAAATACGCTAGGGATACACCTAAAAACCATAACTGTATTAGAGGATGTCTATTTTACATTATAATCATTGAAGTGTTTCTTTTGTGTTTTTGCATTTGAGGCTTGTATTTCAATATGTACTTTTTATAAAGTTTGGAATTGAATTTTTGTTGTAAATCTAATTATTATATAACGTATTTGATGTTATATTTTTTTTTTTATTCGGTTACAAATGATAAAATTTCTAAAGTTTCTTTATAATTTAACGGGTTGGTTGAATCAATTTTCGTCTCTTGTCGAAGCATTGCTGTAATATATTAGCAAATCTCTTGCATTATGTTCTATGAATTAATTTTTAATCACATGAAATACACACATCACATGGTATCATTCAGTATATGAAATCAAAGTTTGTTATCCATCCCTTTAGATTGTAATTTTCTTTCCTTTTTTTCAATTGAATTTTTTTTCTTTTTTCTTTTTTTGAATGATCTCTAGATTTTAATTGATTATTATTGATACATCGATTGTGTTGCGATGCTAAAAAGACAATGCTCTAAAACTAAATAATAAATTAACCTGTATTAAATTTAGAGAAGGAAAGACATTCTTAACTCAAAACTAAATTACACATTGAAATACAAACATTGATGCAAAAATACATATGAATCAACAAAAATTAACATTCATTGATATGCACACTAGAATTTAGCTTATACAATAATTTAAGTTACCACAACAATCACTTTAAATTATTTAACATAGCGTACTTGCAGAACAGAACATAATGTTTGTACCAAGGTGAGCAGCAGAAGAAGAGCTGTAACAACAGTTCCAGTGCCTATCCAACAACCGTTTCTTTTCAGGGTCGCCTTTGCATGATTCCAACGTTTGCGATTGTGAACTTTCAGTTCCTCCGCGACATTGTAGTAAGAGGAGTAACTTGGTGCAACTTTTAATCCAAGTTTGTTGAACATGTTTGCTATTGTAGCATTGTCATCACCTAGACAATTGAAGATTATACCTTTATCCATAAGTATATCCACGTCTTTTTCATTAGCGATAAGAAAACCCATCAAAAGAATATAGTTGCATAAGTGAGTTTCCCATGAATAGTGTAGCTGCTCGAAGGCCATCACGTTTCGAATCAAGCATTCTATCCCGTCAAATACTTCAAATTGCGGGAGTCATAGTTCTATTTCTTTCAATTTAATACACGGGATGATTCGTAGTAGTGAAGGACTTATATAATTGTAACTTATTTCAAGCGGGCTTTGGTCTTCCTTACCCTTCTCAAACTCCACTCCCGATTCATGCAACTTTGTTGCACGAGGCAAATCTCTTATGTGCTCACTTTGAATATTTCTCGGTGGACTGAATCGCTTCAATAGAAAACGTCTTCTCAAATCAGTAAAATGTTGAATATTAACTGTGTCGTATGTAAAATGATCCATCTCACAATCAAAGAAAAATCGCGAAACCAGAATCAATAATGGATTGTTACAATGCTCTCCTCCACGTGGCTTGACGACATCTAATTTGACAAATAACTCCTCAAGAACAAAGTATGGAAGTTGATTTTCGAGTAATTGTAAATCTAGTTTTATAGCAGCTTTTCGAATTGGTGTATCAAACAAACTATCAAATTCTCGTGTCACTCGCAGTTGGTCATTCCTCAAAAGGAGCTCAATAATGAAGACATCATCATATTGTTGAAGTGTAAACTTGTTTTAGGCCCAAACCATTTGAAGGCCCGAACTATTATGGGAGCCCAAACCCAAGCCCAAATAAATTAGTGTCCAAGTCCATAAATAAGGTCCAAGCCCTTTATCTAGAATTCTCTAGGGTTTGGTAATTAGGCATAAAAATCATGTGGTCAATTGGAAGAATGTGGAAGGATGTAGAAGGATGAGGTGTATGGTTATTATAATTTTGGATTAGTTTATTTGTGTGGTCTAAAATGATTTGTAAGTAGTATAAATACCCCCTCCCCATTTTGGTTTAGGCATCAAGAAGAAGCAAAGCTTCTAAGTGAGTGAAGAAGAAGTAAAGAGTGAGTTAGTTCTTGAGTGAGTTTTCTTGTAATATTTGTTTTGAGTTTAAATAAAAGTTGTTTGAGTGTTTTATTTCCAACAAAGTGGTATCAGAGACGGGTTGGAAGGTGTGCACTATAGCATATCCAAATTGAAGTTCTCGACGAGACGAAGCCGACGCCGCAAAAATCGCCCCGATCGGAGTTCAAACGAGCCGCCACGGGCCGCCGGAAGTTTGCTGCCAGGGAGTGAGTTAACTCACCAAGTTCAAGCCGAGTCAGCCGAGTTGGAAGTGAGTCCAGCCGAGTTAGAGCCGAGTTGACCGAGCTGCCAAGCCTGTTGACCGAGCTGCTGACCGAGCCGCAAGCTGTTGACCGAGCTGTCAAAAACGTTGACTATTGACCAGGTTAGGTTGACCGTTGACTTTGACTTTGACAAAAAATTGATTTTTTTGTCTGAGTTCATCTTAAGGTTTTTCGACATTCTGAGTTCATCCGTGTAGTCAGAATTTCGAAATTCTCACTATATTGAGAGTTATGGCTAATGGTATGGCGTCGTCTCAAGTTCCAACACTCAAGAACGAAAACTATGATAATTGGAGTATCAAGATGAAGGCTCTCCTTGGAGCACACGATGTCTGGGAGGTCGTAGAGAAAGGCTACACCGAACCAGAAGATGAGTCAACTCTATCCCAAACTCAAAAGGATAGTTTAAAAGACTCAAGGAAGAGAGACAAGAAGGCCCTCTATCTCATCTATCAAGCATTAGATGATGATGGTTTTGAGAAGATTTCGAGTGCAAGCTCCGCTAAGCAAGCGTGGGAGAAGTTGCAAATCTCTTACAAAGGAGGCGAAAAGGTAAAGAAGGTCCGTCTCCAAACATTAAGAGGTGAATTCGAATCCTTACACATGAAAGCATCTGAATCTATTTCAGATTATTTCTCAAGAGTAGCAGGTGTTTCTAACCAATTGAAAAGAAATGGTGAAAAGTTAGAAGATGTAAGAATAATAGAGAAGATACTCCGATCATTGGATCCCAAATTTGAGCACATTGTCGTGACGATAGAAGAAACTAAAGACCTGGAAGAAATGACGATCGAGCAGCTCCAAGGATCATTGCAAGCATATGAAGAAAAACATAAAAGGAAGCAGGGGATCAACGAACAACTCCTCAAGATGCAACTGAAGGAGAAGGAAGAAAGTCAAGGCCACGAGAGAAGCCAGCGTGGTCGAGGTAGAGGCCGAGGCCGAGGACGAGGTAGAGGCCGTGGTCATGGACGAGGTTGGAATTCTAACAGCAGCAACCTCAACAACTACGAGAAAGGAGAAAGCTCAACAAGAGGCCGCGGGAGAGGCAATTCAAACTCGAGGTACGATAAATCTCAAGTTCAATGCTTTAATTGTCAGAAATTTGGGCATTATGCTTCGGAATGTAGAGCTCCCAACAGTAAGGTTGATGAAAGGTCCAATTATGTGGAAGTCAAAACCGAAGAGAAGGAGACAGTGCTACTAGCTTGTAGAGACAATGATGGAGACCAAGAAAATGCTTGGTACCTCGACACTGGTGCAAGCAATCACATGTGTGGAAGAATAAGTATGTTCGTAGAGCTAGATGAATCAGTGGCTGGCAATGTCTCATTTGGAGATGATTCAAAAATATCAGTGAAAGGAAAAGGTAACATTCTTATCCGCACTAAAGATGGTAGTCATCAATTAATCTCAAATGTCTACTATGTGCCTAATATGGCATGCAACATCTTGAGTATGGGTCAACTCTTAGAAAAAGGCTATGATATTCATATGAAGGATTGTAGTCTTTTTATAAGAGATGGCAAAGGAAATCTAATAGCCAAAGTAAAAATGTCAAAGAATAGATTATTTTCTTTGAACATTCAAAACGATGTTGCAAAGTGTCTGAAAGCCTGCTACAAAGATGCATCTTGGTTATGGCACCTTCGATTTGGGCATCTCAATTTTGGAAGCTTGGAGCTACTATCTAAGAAGGAAATGGTGAGAGGACTACCATGCATCAATCATCCTGACCAACTTTGTGAAGGATGTTTACTCGGGAAGCAATTTAGAAATAGCTTTCCAAAAGAGTCAGACTCAAGAGCCAAGAAGCCACTTGAGCTAGTCCATACCGATGTGTGTGGTCCGATCAAGCCAAGCTCTCTCGGTAACAGTAATTATTTCCTTCTCTTCATTGATGATTTTTCAAGAAAAACATGGGTTTATTTCTTGAAGCAGAAATCAGAAGTCTTTGGAGTATTTAAAAAGTTCAAAGCAGCTGTGGAAAAAGCGAGTGGCCATAGGATCAAGGCACTGAGATCCGATAGAGGAGGAGAATTCACATCCAAGGAATTCCTGGAGTTTTGTGAAGATAATGGAATTAGACGTCCTCTAACTGTTCCCAGATCCCCTCAACAAAATGGAGTTGCAGAAAGAAAGAATAGAACAATCCTGGATTTGGCGCGAAGCATGCTCAAAAGCAAGAAATTGCCCAAGGAGTTTTGGGCAGAAGCAGTGGCGTGTGCAGTCTATTTGTCCAATCGCTCTCCAACAAGAAGTGTGTGGGGAAAGACACCTCAAGAAGCATGGAGTGGAAGAAAGCCCGGCATCTCCCACCTAAGAGTTTTTGGAAGCATAGCTCATGTTCATGTACCAGATGAGAGAAGAACCAAGCTTGACGATAGAAGTGAGAGTTTCATCTTCATCGGCTATCCCGCTTATTCAAAAGGTTACAAGCTATACAACCCGAACAACAAAAAGTTTGTGATCAGCCGAGATGTGATATTTGATGAAGAAGGAGAATGGGATTTTGGATCGCATGTAGACAACTTCAACTTCACTCCACAATTTGAAGAAACAAAGCAGACGCCAGTGGAGCAACTAGAAGAACCTCAACAAGAACCCACTACACCACCAGCATCACCAGCTTCAACAAATAATGGAAATTCACCACCATCATTTTTACAAGAAAGAGCAATGGAGCGAACAAGAGGTCTTCAAGATTTATACGAGGTAACTGAGAGATCTGATAATCTTACTCTTTTTTGCCTCTTTGCTGATTGTGAACCAGTAAGTTTTGAAGAAGCTGCTCAAGAAAAGAAGTGGAGAGATGCGATGGATGAGGAAATCAAGGCCATTGAAAAGAACAACACTTGGGAACTTGTTCCACTTCCAAAAAGACACAAGGCAATTGGTGTCAAATGGGTGTACAAAACAAAGCGAAATTCTAAGGGAGAGATTGAAAGGCACAAGGCAAGGCTAGTTGCGAAGGGCTACAGTCAAAGAGCTGGAATAGACTATGATGAGGTATTTGCTCCAGTTGCTAGATTAGAAACTATAAGACTAATCATTTCTATGGCAGCGCAAAACAAGTGGAAGATACATCAGATGGATGTAAAGTCTGCCTTCCTAAATGGAGTTCTTGAAGAAGAAGTCTACATACAGCAACCACCGGGTTATGAAGTCAAATGCCAAGAAGACAAAGTTCTGAAGCTGAGAAGAGCTTTATATGGGTTAAAGCAAGCACCAAGGGCATGGAATAGCAGAATTGACAAGTATTTCCAACAAAATGGCTTCACCAAATGTCCCTACGAGCATGCCCTATACATCAAGATCATGAATGGGGATATTCTGGTAGTATGCTTGTACGTGGATGATTTGATTTTCACTGGCAATAACCTAAGCCTGATTGAAGAGTTCAAGAAAGCAATGGCTAAGGAATTTGAGATGACTGACATCGGATTAATGGCGTACTATCTTGGTATTGAAGTCAAGCAAAAGGAAGAATGCATCTTTATCTCCCAAGAAAATTATGCAAAGGAGATACTCAAGAAGTTCAAGATGAATGATTGTAAGCCGATAAACACTCCAGCAGAATACGGAATCAAACTATCGAAGCATGGTGAAGGTGAAAGCATAGATCCAACATTCTTCAAGAGTTTAGTTGGAAGCTTACGCTATTTGACGTGCACAAGGCCAGATATTCTTTATGCTGTTGGACTTGTGAGTCGATACATGGAGAATCCAACAACCACCCATTTCAAAGTCGCTAAGCGAATCCTCCGTTATATCAAAGGTACAATTGATTTTGGTTTGCTTTATTCAATTTCTAATGATTACAAGCTTGTGGGATATAGCGATAGCGATTGGGGTGGAGATGTAGATGACAGGAAGAGCACCAGTGGGTTCGTGTTCTTTATGGGAAATACAGCTTTCACATGGATGTCAAAGAAGCAACCGATTGTCACCCTATCCACTTGTGAAGCCGAATACGTAGCTGCTACTTCGTGCGTTTGTCATGTGATATGGCTCAGAAATTTGCTGAAAGAATTGGGTTTGCCACAAGAAGAGCCAACTGAGATTTGTGTCGACAACAAGTCAGCCATTGCCCTAACAAAGAATCCAGTGTTCCATTATCGAAGCAAGCATATTGATACCCGTTACCACTATATAAGGGAGTGCATAGCGAAAAGGGATGTGCAAATAGAGTACGTGAAGTCCAAAGATCAAATTGCAGATATTTTCACCAAGCCACTCAGGTTTGAAGATTTTTCGAGATTAAGAAGTTTGCTTGGCATGATAAAACAAGTTTAAAGGGGGGTGTTGAAGTGTAAACTTGTTTTAGGCCCAAACCATTTGAAGGCCCGAACTATTATGGGAGCCCAAACCCAAGCCCAAATAAATTAGAGTCCAAGTCCATAAATAAGGTCCAAGCCCTTTATCTAGAATTCTCTAGGGTTTGGTAATTAGGCATAAAAATCATGTGGTCAATTGGAAGAATGTGGAAGGATGTAGAAGGATGAGGTGTATGGTTATTATAATTTTGGATTAGTTTATTTGTGTGGTCTAAAATGATTTGTAAGTAGTATAAATACCCCCTCCCCATTTTGGTTTAGGCATCAAGAAGAAGTAAAGCTTCTAAGTGAGTGAAGAAGAAGTAAAGAGTGAGTTAGTTCTTGAGTGAGTTTTCTTGTAATATTTGTTTTGAGTTTAAATAAAAGTTGTTTGAGTGTTTTATTTCCAACACATATAGAATCATTGTTACGAATTTATCACTCGAAAGATTAGAGTGCTCTGCATAAAAACTATGAATTTTTCCTTCGTTGGCTTCAATGAAGCTCCTTAATTCCATCAACTTATCCATACTTGTTCTTTCACCGAACTTTTCTACGTATCTCAATTTTTGTTTCTCCATCTCAATCAAATATTCTTCTTTGCCGTGATGAAGAGGGCCTATGGCAACCACCTGAGGAGTATAAGCCTCTTCATTTATTTTACGTAGATCTCTAGGAACCCTAAAAATACAACACTTCTTCGCAGGTTCAAAACTTTCTTGCAATTTTTCTATGTCAATTAACAGCTCAGTGGATCCACTTAAAGAACCTGCTAACACATTTGTTTCCATCTCCGAGTTGCTAGCCTTTTTACCTTTTGAAGGAATGTTCCTGGCCTTAATTTCAAACAAATTAATAAGGATTAGTATCTGAACGCAGATATAAAATCATCCCATAAAAATAAAGAAATATTTCAAATTAATTAATTGGCTTATATATATGATGAAAAGGACTAATAGACATGATAAAATTTTAAATGGAAAAAATTTTACCACGTCACTCACTCATATTCATATCCAATCAAAATGCATCATTTTATAAGAAGACAATATGTGATTATTAGAAGGGAAAAAAAGTAAAATAAAAAAGAAATGCTGTTATATGGTCGTTTATTTGGACGGGCGAGCGCAATGAGAAATTTTTTTTCGATAAAATTTACCTTGGAAGTGTGAGCCCTTTCAATTTCTTCTTGATCAAAGCGTTCATAGCCTGCTTTCGCCGCCATAAAATACTGCAGATAACAACTGATGTCCATAAAATAAATACACAAAACAAATCATTTACGTGTACAATCGATAATTACATATACACAAAACAAATCATTTGCTTCGTTTTCGAATATCAGTTTTCAATTTTTAGCTAATAGTGAACAAAAGCAACTTAGCATATTAAATAAGATCAGAATTATATGCAACCTCCCAGATTACATATACAAAGTTAAACTAGGCAAATTTTAACACCAACATATAATTGGATCATTAATTAAATGGCAAGAAATATTGCTCTAATTAATATTTTATTTCTACAATCGATGCTGGTAGATATATGCTTATGTATTTGCATGTGTAAAGTTTGCCATGAAAGCATGATAGACCTGAAGATCTGGTAAATTTTATGAGCCAAAAAGAAACAAAAATGATGTCTATTCTATTAAAAAAAAAAAAGAATAACAAAAAATGTGGTTGGAAATTAAACCTGAAAATCTTGGCCGGAGAAAGTAACTGTATGGAGTATGGAGCAGATGGTTCCTCTTCTCGAATATCTCTCTGTTAGCTTCTTTGATGAAATCTCTCTCTGTTATCTATCTGTAACTGGCTAGACAAATAATGTGTTTATATAGACCTTAAGAATATAAAAAAGCAAAAGTTAATAAAGACAAATAATACTATACTGTTTAAAAATTTATCTAAGGCAACATTTGGTACACGAAATTTGATTGGACTATTTTTATAGAATAAGATAGTATTGGATTGGATTGAACTGGACTAAATTAGTACTGTGATGTGTATGAATTGCACTAAAAATAGTATTGTCTCTTATTTGGTATATTATGGGATGAGATAAAATCATAATATATTAAATTAATTTTCACATAAAATAAAATTATTTTAAATTAAATTACATTAATTTGAACTTAAATAAAAAATAAAATTAATTTTAAATCAAATAAAAAATATATTTAAATTAAACTTAATTAAAAAATATATTTTAAATTAATTTAAAATAAAATAAGATGATTTTAAATTAAATAAAAATAAAAATATTAAATTAAATTAAATTTAGTTTAAAATTTTTTGAATAAAATTAAATATTGTTTAAAAAAATTAAATTAAATATTTAAATTATTTTTTAAAATAAATAAAACTATTTAAAATTAATTTTAAATAAAATAAAAATAATATTAAAAAAAGTGAAAAAAAAAAGAAAAAAGAAAATAAGAGATAGGACAAAATTGTCCCATTTCTTTGGTGAGATAGGATAAAATGGAATAAGGTGAGACTATTGGGATTGGACATATCCAATCCATGATTAGACTAAAATTAATCAAATTCTATTCTTATTCCATCAAATAAACACACCCTAAAGCTTTATTTGTTTTATGAGATTGGAAAGGATTGGGCTATTTTTAAGCCCAATCCTTTATTTGTTTCTTCAATCTCATGTACAAAATAGTCTGGCCTAGGCGAGACTATTGAGTTCCTGCCTGAAAGCATTTGTCCCATGCTTTTTTCTTTTAATATTAAATTTATATAAAATGTTAAATATATATAATTAAAAATAAAATTTTTAATATCATTTAAAAAATAAATATTATTTATAATATTTAAATATTTATTTTATAAAAAGTAATTTTTTAATTAAATTTAATTTAAATCTTTTAAATTTTTTTAAAATTTTATTTTTAAAAAAAATTAATTTTATATAATTTTATATTTATCAATCTAATATCATATAAGACATAATTATATTTAGTTTAATTTTATATTATACCAAACAAAATACAAGACTTGATATTTAGATAATTTTATATGTTTTTAACTTTTTTATATTTTTAATATTTAATTAATTACTATAACATATTTTATTTATAATTAAATTTAAAATATTTAATATAAATATATTTAATTTTTAAAATATTTAGATTTATTTTAAATAACTTTAATTTATTATATAATATTTATGTTGTATATAAGATTTCACCATAAATAGCCACGTCATCGCCAATTGCCAGTATGGCTCCAGGAGAGAAAGTGTGAGTACGTGTCCCATTGGGAGCAATCCAATGGTTCCAAAGGAAAGGAGGTCTTGGCGACGGCTTACCGGAGACGGCGAGAACCTCGCGAGCACCACAAACTTTTCGAAAACGGTCGCTGACGCGCACAGAACCCGACGACCCAAGACGAATCGAAAAGAGAGATCGGGCCTGTCAGGAACGATGCTGACACACTGCGACACAGCAGTCTGATCACTGAAAAGCGAAAGGCTTGAGCGCAGAGGGCAGCAGACACATTAAATGCGATGACAGGCGCAGGTTACCGTTCAATGAAGTAAAAGGCATCTGGCATTGGAGACAGTCTGATGGAGAGACGAATGTTACACGTTTAAGGAAACATCTCTCTGCCTACCTCCTGAAACGACATCTGCGACATCTGCATATGCCCGTAATGGAGGTCAACAAGAAGGAGAGACTACGACTATAAATATAAGTATTTATGAGAACTAAGGTACGCAATTTTTACGAGAGAAAAACAATTACCTCTAAAAAGATTTAACTCGTTCACCTAAAAACTGACTTGATCGTCGGAGGTTAATTGCCGGCGAGACTCCGGCACCTCTAACCAATAGTTCTTTATTTTGACAGGTGTATGTATCCCAAAGTTTAAGCTGAGAACTCTATAGCTTCCGCTAGAACTCGTTACACGGGATAATATTAATCTTTCTCACACAATTAGCTCAATGAACCAGAAGGTGACTACACGTGGTTTCGTTGACTCGTGTTGACCGCAGAATCTAATTCTTACTGTCAACAATTTAAAAAATATATTTTATATGAAATTAATTTAATCAAATCTGATTTTATCCAATCTCATTTTACATTAAACAAAAGACGTACTATTTTTTTAATTTTATATATACTATATCAAGCACATCACAGTACTAATTAATTCAAGTTAATCTAATCCAATTATATTCAACACAGAAAACAAAGAATAGAATAGAATAGAAATCTTCTCTCTCCTCCTCTGGACTCTCTCTGAGTTTCTTGAGTTTGGACAGTTGAAGCAGAAACCACGACCTGTGCGTGCAGACCCCACCCTCCTTAGGTGCTTTTTTGTGTTTTTTTGTGTTTTTTCTTGCTCTTTCTCTTTTGCTGCTCATTTTCGACCTTGATCTAGCTTGATCTAAGGTTCTGGTGCATTTTTTTGGTGAGTTTTTTTTCCTTGACTGAGGTGATTTCGGGCTCTTTCTTAAGGGTAGCTGGCCTGGTGTTTCACGCCTACTCTTCTACGATTTTTGCTGGCTTTGAGGTGTTGGTGAGCAGCCTTTGCCCAGCGATCCCGATCTGCTAGCACTGAGGTGGAGTGAAGAAGATCTAAATCTCTTCTTCTCCAAGGTGCGGGACCGAGATCTGAATCTCTTCTTCTCCGTCTCTGCTGGCTGGAGGTGTGGGTCTGGGGTACGGGTGACCGATCCTTTGCTAGAGGCGCTGCTTACGGTGTGGTGGTGGTATTACTACGTAGTGAGCTTTTTGTGTCTAGCAGATATCCCTATTGTTGCTGTCTTTTGGTTTGTGGCGATGGAACCAGAAGAAATTGCAAGGAGGTGGGCGAAGCTTTCTCTCTCAGATGATGACGGACCGATCGCGACGGTTGACGAAGGCTTGAAGGCAGAAGGGATCCGGAGGCTGTCTTTGAGCCTAGTGGGTAAGATTGTCTCGAATCGGGAGGTAAATAGGGAGGCTTTTAGGAATACTATTGCTTCGATTTGGCGCACTAAGAGTGAGGTTGAAGTGGAATCTATTGGTGTTAATTTATTTGTGTTTCGATTTGGATGCTTTTGGGATAGAAAACGTGTATTGGAGGGGGGCCCGTGGTCCTTTGATAAAAATTTGTTGGCCTTGAAAGAAGCAGTAGGTATTGGGAGGGTTTCAGAAATTGATTTTAGTTTGGTCCCCTTTTGGGTTCAGATTTATGATTTGCCATTAGCTTGTATGAATAGGGACATGGGATTGTTCTTGGGTGGTCTTATTGGTGTAGTACAGGAGATCGATGGAGGGGACAGCGGGGATTGCCTGGGTAAGTTTTTACGAATAAGGATCCTTATTGATGTTCAACAACCGCTAAAGAGGGGACTCAGATTTGCTTTTGGTGCTGGTGGGGAAGTATGCTCAGCGCTGTTATGCTACGAACGACTCCCGAATTTCTGTTTTTACTGTGGAAGTATGGGGCACTTACTTCGAGAGTGTCATATTAACAAACTGGGGGTGCTGGAGGCTACAGATTTGAAATTTGGGGCTTGGCTGCGAGCTCCAAATGCTGGCAGACTGAAGTTTGCTAGGGGTACCCGTACTGCCTCCGAAGATGATACCTCTAGTGGAAAACAGGGGATCGCGAGGAAAGGGAATAAGGAACAGGCTGCTGATAAAGGTAAAGAAGAACCTTCTCCTATGGCGGGGGCATCAGTTGTGGACAGTTCAGTTCCGAGTGAGAACCCTCCAGAGGCGGAGCATTGCCCAATGGTGCAACAGATTAGTAAGTTGACTCCAGAGGTGGTTGAAACTGCACCAGCATCGATGAGCGCTGATCCTACGCTATCTGAAATTTCTGGTTCTTTGGTGGAAAACTCTTTTTCTGTAGAGGTGGTTGGGTGTGGGAGAGAACTCTCGATCTCAGAGGGTTTCTCTTCAACTCAGCCTCCAAAGGGTGAGATTGTGAATACAGAAGTTAGTAGCCCTACAAAAAAGCGGTGGAAGAGACTTGCTAGGGTCAGATTTAAGGAGTTGGTCGATGAGGATGTGGTTATGGCGGGTGACAAGAGGGGTCTTGAAGGTGATGACGCCGATGGGCATCATAGTAAGAAGATCAGGGGTGGTTCTGAAGCTCTTGACACAGCGGCGGAGGCTGAGGATCAGCTCCGCTGCCAGAAATGAAAATCTTATGCTGGAATGTTCGGGGGTTGGGGAACCCTCGGACATTCAGAGCCTTGCGTGCCCGGGTGCGCGAGGATAAACCTTTGATGATTTTCCTTTCTGAAACTCGCTTGAATAGTCTTGGTGCTGGTAATATTAGGGTAAAATTAGGTTTCGATGGTTGTTTTGTTGTGGACAGAGTTGGTACCGGGGGCGGCATCATTCTGTTGTGGCAGAATACAGTGGATGTGTCTGTTCGCTCTTTCAACAGCGGTCACATTGATTGTGTAGTTAGTGACGCGGATGGTCAAAGATGGAGATTTACAGGTTTTTATGGAGAACCGAAACAGTGGCTGCGGGAGCAATCCTGGGTGTTACTCCGTAGGCTGGCAGGGTTGGATAATCTCCCCTGGCTGATTGGGGGGGATTTTAATGAGATCTTGAGGGGTGACGAAAAGGATGGGGGGTTAGTTAGAATGGGTTCAGCAATGGATGGTTTTAGAGAGGCAGTGGATAGTTGTAACTTGTTGGATATGGGTTTTTCGGGGAACAAATTCACGTGGTGCAATAGACAGTTTGGTGGAAATGTTATCTGGGAATGACTTAATAGGTGCTTTTGTAATATTGGGTGGAGAACTCTCTTTGTAGCACCCCCCGACCCGATCCGGCCGGACCGATCCGGGGAGCGCTACTCTGACTTTCACATCTTTTCAAAACTTCATTTTACATTTTCAAAATCAGTGTGAGCCCATAAAACATTTTAAACTTTTTACGAAAATTCGGCAGAGTGCCGTTTGTTTTTCGGACTTACCAAAACCTGTTTTTACACAATCAATTCAACACCAATTTCAATAACACTTCAATAACAATTTCAAACAGTTGCGCACTCTGCCGTTTAGTGCGACTTATCAATCACAATTTATAAAATAAAACAAAACAGACTTTACTATTTAATAATAAAAGACAGTAATCATAAAATAATTAATTACAAAACGTTTTACAAAACTTATTTACAAATTCTCTGTATATGCATGCTTTCAGAATATATACACATAACAAAAGTATAGCTACCCAACTGTACAATCCTGTGACTCGGTCTGCAACTCTTCCTTCAGTCCTTAGCTTCCTCCGGATTCCTGGTACCTACGCGTTAGAAACAAAACTAACGCGCTAAGCATAAAGCTTAGTGGGTGTACTAAAAACTCAATTAAGTAAATTACAATATAATTATTCTTTAAAGAAACAATAAATCACAAGATAAACATGTTCATCACTAATCGATTTCAAAACAATTGAATTTCAAAATTAAATCATTAAACAATTTCAATTTATCGAAGTTCAATAATGAAATCAACATAAGAATTCGATCAATAAAATCATTCGATTCACTTTCAATTCTATCAATTTTTGGCCCACTAGAATACTAAACATATACGGACTGGAATATGGGTCAAGCTCCCAACCCCCAGAACGAATTCTGAGGAGGTACGTGTCTCCCAACTCTAGGACCGTGGGTACGGAACCTAGAGAGGTACATAGCTCCCTATCCCAGGAACGAATCCTTGGGAAGGTACATTAACTCCCAACCCCCGGGACGAATCCCGAGGAGGTACGTATCTCCCAGCCTCTGGACGATTCCAAGAGGAGGTACATCAGTATCATCAATATCAATCAATCAGTATCGGCGCAGTACTGCTCAGTAAAACCCAGCTGGTATACCAACCTCCTATATCCATTTCTATGTCTACGTATCCTAGGGCCGTTTTCGATAAACCAAATTCGCAAGAAATGTCACAATAATTACTCAATAACAATAATTACTCAATAAACATACAAATCACATAATATTCTTTAAGAAACATATTCAATAATCTTACGAAAATCAAAATCAAGTATTTTAACGAAATCGAAATGTTCGAAAATGCAATCGAAATATAATCTATCATAAAATCTTTCCGAATCTTTCCGAAATCAACAACATGTAACGAAATCAACAATAATCATATAAATATTCAAACGCATCAACAATAATCATATAAATATCGAAATCAACAATAATCAACCATAGATCCACAAAACATCGATTTTACATATAATATAAACATTTTTCATACGAATAATCGGAATCGAAAACTTTTAACGAAATCAAAAAACGAAAACAAAAACGAGAAACGAAATCGAAAACTAAAACGAATAAGTAAACGAACTATTTCTCGAAACGATTTCAAAAACGAGAGTACACCTACTTGGAAATCCGAGTTTTTCGTTCGAGAATCGCGGTTCCACGATTTCGTTTTCCTTTCCCTTTCCTTTATCCTTCTTCCTCTTCTTCCTCTTTTTCTTTTCTTTTCTTTCTTCTTCTTCTCTCTTCTTCTTCTTCTCCTCTTTTCTTTCTTTTCTCGGTCGTTTCTCTCTCCTCTTGCTGTTTCTGTTTTCTCTGGCTTCTGCGAGAAGCTTCTCTTTTTTTTTATATTTTTTTTCGCCATCGCGACCGCCGTCGCGACCTGTGATCGCGGCACCAGGTCGCGATGCTCACTGGAGTGCGCGCACCGCCTTCGTCGCGAGCGCGCCCTGGTCGCGCGAATGGTCGCGTTGCTCTCTGCCTGTTTTTGACAATTTCATCGCGAGCAGTCCATCGCGACCTGTGGTCGCGGTGGCTGGTCGCGGTACTCACTGCCAGATTTTGCGTTTTTCACCGCGAGCGAGCTGTCGCGACCTGTGGTCGCGGTGACCAGGTCGCGGTGACCAGGTCGCGGTGACCAGGTCGCGATGCTCTCTGGTCAAGTTTTCCAATTTTTCATTTTTTCACTATTCAATCCGGTCCACTAGAAATCATAAAATAAACATACATTTAATTACATTTACACCCCCTCAAATAGTAAAAATTTATTTTCACATATTTCACATATATATCAAAAATTCATTACCCGAAATCCGGGATGTTACACTCTTTCCAGGGGCAGTAGTGGCTCATAGGGATTTCTCGGGTTCGGATCATAGGGCCTTGGTGATTGAAAACATATGCAAGCAGACTGTTAGTAGATGGGGGCTTAGGGGTGGACGCTCTCGTTTTCACTTCGAGCAGGCTTGGGCTGATGATACTGAGTGCAGAGAGTTGGTGCAGAAAGCTTGTGGGTTGGATCTGGGATCCAATCACATGTCTACCCTGCAGAATTCCTTGATGGCAGTAGCAGTGAATCTGGGTGACTGGAATAGAAAGAAGAAGAGGGCTAGTTTGGCAGAGCTGCGGTCTCTCAAGGAGGAGCTGGAAGCTCTCTATGGGAGGAGTCAGGATAGGGGTGTCACGGGCAGAATTTTTACTGTTGAGCAGCAAATTGATGGTATTAATGATCGCATGGAGCAGTTTTGGAGACAGAGATCGCGTGCTATGTGGCTTAAAGAAGGTGACCGTAATACACGGTTCTTCCACTCGAAAGCGACTCAGAGAAGGCGTAGGAATAGGATTATGGGTCTGATGGGCGATGACGGTAGGTGGAGGGATAAGATTGAAGAGATTGAGAGGGTGGTTGTGGATTTCTACAGTGAATTATTTTCCTCTGGTGTTGAACACCCGGGCTCGATGGAGGAAGTTCTATCATGCATTGAGGGCAAGGTTTCAGATGAGATGAATACGAGTCTTTCTAGGGTGTTTACGGGGGACGAGGTTGTTAGGGCCTTGAAACATATGGATCCTCTCAAAGCGCCGGGTCCAGATGGTCTTCCAGTTCTTTTCTTCCAGAAATTTTGGGTCGAGGTGGGCCCAGGGGTTGTGAGGGCAGTGCTTTCCATCCTCAATGAGGGGGCTAGTTTTGGGTCCATGGGTGAGGCTCTAGTGGTTCTGATTCCTAAGGTCAAGAATCCTGTGCGTATAAATGAGTTTAGACCCATTAGTCTCTGCAACGTGGTGTACAAGTTAGTGGCAAAAGTGATGGCTAATAGACTGAAGGTGGTCCTTGACAAGGTTATCTCTCCCCAGCAGAGTGCTTTCGTTCCTGGGAGGCTAATATCAGACAATGTTCTGGTTGGTTTTGAATGTCTCCACTCTCTCAGAGGGAGGAGATCGGGCAAGGTTGGTCAGGTTGCTCTCAAGTTGGACATGCGAAAAGCATATGATAGGGTTGAATGGAACTTCCTGCGACGGATGATGGAGAAGTTGGGCTTCTCTTCTGGGTGGATCGAAAAGGTAATGTGCTGTGTTTCCTCAGCTTCCTATTCGTTCCTTATTAATGGGGAGCCGAGAGGTTCTGTTAGACCTACAAGGGGCCTCAGACAGGGTTATCCTCTTTCTCCGTACCTGTTTCTTTTGTGTGCGGAAGGCCTCTCAGCTATGTTGGCTCGGGCAGAGCAGCTGGGCTCTTTGCATGGTATTCGAGTTACTAGGTCTGCCCCCCAGGTTTCTCATCTTCTATTCGCCGATGACAGTCTGGTTTTTGTGAAGGCTGAGGAGGCCGACTGTCGTTGCCTGAAACAGGTGCTGGACAACTACGAAAGAGCTTCTGGGCAAGCGGTGAACTATGATAAGTCCGCTCTTAGTTTCAGTCCTAACACTCAGGTTTCTGTGAGGACCTTGGTGGGTTCTCTGTTCAATATTGGGGAAGTTTCGTGCCATGATAAGTATCTTGGGCTTCCCTCGGCTATCAGTAAAAACAGGAGAAATGTGTTCGCGAATATTAAGGAAAAAGTTTGGCAAAAACTTCAGGGGTGGAAACACAAACTTCTTTCTGTAGGAGGTCGTGAAGTTCTATTGAAGGCAGTTGTGCAAGCTGTTCCCACTTATGCAATGAATTGTTTTCGCCTCCCATCCTCCATTTTGAAGGATATTCAAAGAATGATTGCTGATTTTTGGTGGGGCTGGAAAGGTGGTTCTCGCAAGATGCATTGGTTGGGTTGGAATCATTTGTGTGTCCCAAAAGAGCGTGGAGGGCTAGGCTTTAGAGATGTAGAGGCCTTCAACCGTGCGATGCTAGCAAAGCAAGGATGGAGGCTGCTGACTTCCCCCACATCTCTGGCCACGAAGGTGTTAAAAGCGAGGTATTTTCCCTCATCTTCCTTTTTTGATTCGGTTGTGGGTAACCATCCATCCTTCATTTGGAGGAGTATTTTGTGGGGTAGGGATGTGCTAAAAATGGGTGCTCGGTGGAGAGTGGGGAATGGATCTAGCATCTCAGTGTATGAGGATCCTTGGATCCCGATGCCCTCTCTTTTCAAGTTGTTTTCGCCTCGTGTGTTCCCAGCAGGGGCTAGTGTTGCGGGTTTGTTGTCAGTTGGGGGGGGATGGAATGAAGAATTGGTTCGATGTTCTTTTCTTCCGGAGGAAGCTGAAATCATTTTGAGTATTCAGCTTAGCAGTGTTTCATGCCATGACTCTTTGTTGTGGCATTATGACAAGCGTGGTGAATTCACTGTTCGTAGTGCCTATAAGCTAGCGGCTGAAGCCTTTGGTAAAAACATTGGCTCATCTTCGGCTGGCCCGGATCCTTGGTGGAAGTCATTGTGGAGCCTCCATATTCCTAGCAAGGTAAAATTTTTTGGTTGGAAGGTTTGCAAAAATATCCTACCTACTAGGGGTTGTTTAAAAAGTAGGAAGGTGATTGAGTTGGATGCTTGTCCTCTATATGGTGTTTGTTCTGAGTCTATTGATCATATTTTATGGAGCTGTGTGAAGGTGAATGGATTATGGAAGGGCTGCCCTTTCATTGAAAGTCTGAACAAGCTGAAGGTGGGAGTCTTTGTGGATCGCTTGAGCTGGGTGGTTTCTGGTATGGGAAAGGAATCTGCTGCCATTTTTCTCCTGGCTGCCTGGCTTCTGTGGAGCTTGAGAAACCAGACCATTCACGGTGGAATGGTTCTCCATTCTCCTTGTGTGTGGAGTAGGGCTTCCACTTATTTTTCAGATTTCCAGAGTGCCACTGCCACTGCCTCTGCTCTTTCCAACAGCTCGATTCCCAAGCAATTGTGGTCTAGACCTCCTGATGGAGCTTTCAAGCTCAATGTGGATACCTCGGTTGTTAGTGGATTAGGCTGCTATGGTTTGGGGCTTATCTTCAGGGATGATTCTGGATTTCCCGTGCTTGCTAAATCGCAGCTTTGTAGTGGCTCTATCTCAGTGGAGGTTGCAGAAGCTAGGGCTGTCCTTGAAGGGGTTTCTTTGGCATTGAAGCTGGCCTTCTTCCCCCTCTTTATTGAGTCTGATTCCTTGAGTGTGGTGCAGCTTTGCAAGGGAGATTGGATCTCCAGGGGTGATGTTGATCATGTTATCGGGAATATTCTTTCCCTGCTAAATAATAGGGCTGCAGCCTTTTCCTTTGTTCCTAGATGTAGTAATTCTATCGCGGATTTCTTAGCTAAAGAAGCTCTTAGGTTGAGAGTTTCCTCATACTGGAAAGACTTCTTTCCAGATTGGTTTGTAATTTTAGTCCAGGCTGATGTTTTTCCGGCTATTGCTTGAGTAAAGATTGGTTCTCTTTTCAAAAAAAAAAAAAAAATCCAATTATATTCTATAAAAATAGTCGAATTTATTCTTGTATACCAAACGCACCCTAAATGGATTATCCAAAATATAATATCAGGCTGATTTATAATGTAATGCCATGATACAGCTGTAGAATTAGAAGAGTAGGTCCATAAAAGTTATTGGTTCATTAAATTTGTACGAACAATAATTAAAAAAACCAACAAACCTCACCTAACCTGAGAACATATATTAATTACCTGGAGTAAATTTCATGAGTTCATATCCTGTCCAGTGTATAATAATGTTTATATATAGATACTTTTTTTCTTTTTTCTTTTTTTGAAAGGAAAATTTTAATAGATCAAAAACAATTTAAAATCATTTAGAATTACATCAGGACAATTATCAATCAAAATAATAAAATCCTCGATATTGCACCATAATTAAGCAAGAGAATGAGCACCTCAATTTAGTAGAGCGGGGGAGCAAACGCAAGAGGATCAACAAAATCAGATCTAAAAGAGAAACAATCTCCTCCAAGCCCAATCCAACCTCTTTAAGAGGAAAATGTTTTGCTAGAATCTTGTTAATAATATTCAAACAATCCGACTCTACATGGAAAGGCCAAATACTAGCATCTCGAGCATTCCTAGATTCAGAGCAAGAGCTTCGGCCATGTCAATGTGGAGCTCCGTTGTTAGATGCTGAGCTCCAGACATCATAAAAGATATTTGATATTAGTTACCGTACAAGATAATTTTTAAAATTCAAAAGAAGTTTATTTACGAATTTTAAAACAGGTGAAATATTTTTTACCCTCCACAGTGGATTTACTGGAGCAAAAAATAACGTTGTACTAATTTCTTACTGCTCAATATCGATTCAATAAGGTCAATGGAAAGGGTTTCCAAAATTTCATGCCTCAAGAGATAGTCTATGAATTCTCCAATGGATACCTTAAAAGGTTATATATATTCCAATTGCTTTCAAGCCCCAAACTTTGATTACCATGAGTACTGATAACCTGCAATGTCATTAAATTATTTTTATTAAAATAAACTAATTTTGAAAACTTTTTAATAAATTTATTTTTGGATAAAATAAAAATATTGTTTTTATAAAAACTTACCAAACTTGAGAAGGTTCATTAATTACCCATAGTAAAAGAATCTTTTTCAGGAGTCATATCATGTGTATAATGTCCTATATAATTTACTATGAATTTATCTTCTTCTTTTTTCTTCAATATTGTTAAGTAATCTAACTCAATATCCCAAAGTCCACCTTAATTTATAATTGTGGTTAGTACATCTTCCTCTCACCTCAGTGGTAAGGGGTTCGATTTCCACTATAATTGTAGTATGTGTAAATAGTTTTCTCCCCTTATAGTAGGGATAGTATTCTCCTCTTATTGTGAGAGTAGATATTCAAGCCGCGTGTTTAGTGATTAATCTCATTATGTTCCATCAGTTATTAATATTATAATTGTACCCCCTAAAAAAAATTAAGAGAGAACTTCAATTTAGTCCCTTCTTTTTAATGAAATATTATTTTTTTTATTTATATTATTTTTTATTCGTATGGTCCCTAACGCTTTCTAGGTAGATTAAATTGGTCATTCTGATCAACTTTTTAAAAGTCA
Source organism: Xanthoceras sorbifolium (assembly GCA_003430845.1). Classification (NCBI taxonomy): domain Eukaryota; kingdom Viridiplantae; phylum Streptophyta; class Magnoliopsida; order Sapindales; family Sapindaceae; genus Xanthoceras; species Xanthoceras sorbifolium. The sequence goes on from CM010608.1 coordinate 38,025,677, forward strand.
ACCATAATAAAATTCTCTAAAAGATAATTTTACCCTTAAAAAATTCAATTAATAGAATTACAATTTCACCTTTCAATTAAAAAATTGTGGTTCCAATTTGGGTCAATTATAAATAAGAATAAATACCTCATTGTAATAAGTTATATGTTTTCTAGATCTCGTCTCAAGGAACTTGCCTCCGCAAAATAATAATTATCTGTATATTGTAAAACATATATGTTATGTTATGTTAAAGTTTTAGATTGATGAACGGTAGAGATCCATTAAATTTTTTTTATTGTTTTTAATTTTTTAAAAAAACTAAGAGAAACTTTAGTGCAATTCACCCTTTATTTTTTCAATTTTTAATTTTTTTTAATTAGGGATATTTTAGTCTTTTGATCTTTTAAATTGGTCAACGGTTATCTTTAACGGTCAACGGTAGCGGCAGAGGATTTGCTATCAATTTTTTATAAAGTTATTTCTAAAATGTAAAATAGTAAATCCCAGGTAGGTTCGTTATAATATGTCCTTTTTTAAATAGGGGCATTTTGGTCTTTTTAACTTTTAAAATGGTCAACGGTTATTTTTAACGGTCAACGGTAATGCTAGGGGGGTTTGTTGTCAATTTTTCATAAAGTTATTTATAGCTGTAAAATAACAAACCTCATATAGGTTTGTCGTAATTCCCCAAAAATTTATATTTACTTTTTTAATATATTAATATATATATTTTTATCGTAAAATTATAAATATAATTTATATAACAAACCTTTTCAATTATATAAAAAAATTAGGACAAAATCAATTTAGAAAAAACTTCTTGCACTGGTTAGATGTCAGACTCAAAACAGAAAATAGATCGAAATAGGAAATTTGGATTCAAGCGACCTGCACACGTCTGGGTCTCGCGACTCTCTGCCACCAATATGCAATTTTCAAGACGTGGGACCGGCCAATTCCGACGGTGCGTGAGGGAGCATCTAGCCTTCGTTTCTGGCATAGTTTGCACTATTGCCTTCGTCTGGATCTTTTCTTTCCATCAATTTTTCAATCACCTCAATCAAACATCGTGACAGGCCCCTAACCACTATCTCCCATTAGGTAGCCTGTCGGGACTCCACGGTAGCTTCCCAACCGAGGCTTGTCCCGCTGGAAGGCTTCCGTAAAGCGAAGCCGTTTCTTTTATTGAAAATCTGAGTAGAAATTTTGTATTAGTTGTATAAGTATTTTATTTAAAAATTTGATTTATTATTCTTTGATAACTGTTTATTTTGATATTTAAACTGTTTGAGTGTGATTTGTTGAGATAGACCAGAGGTCCACAGTAGTTGAGATTTGAAAGGTTATAGAAGTGTTCAAGTTTTTATGCAGGTCTCCAAGATTTGGTATTCTCAGAAAAACAGAGGAGACTATGCCAAAATTTTTATAAAATAATTTTGTATAATATATATATATATATATATATATGTAAGTGTACATTACATACTATTGGGAGGGTGTATTACACACCGTTTACCTACTTTTGTATCAGTGAAACACAACTTGCTCAATTTAATTCTGTGAACCTGCTCGCGATGCTTAGTTCGATTCGTTCTGACTATGTGTGAAGCAGAACTCTTCTGATTTAAGTTTCGCAACCCAACAGTTTCATTTGTGGTTCGTACAATTAAATTTTTATTAGATGTATAAATTTTTTTTAAGTGAGTACAATTACAAGATTAATAATCTGTAAAGATATCTACTCCCATAATATGAAATATCTATTATCACAATAAGGGGAGAAAATTATCTATACATACTGATAAATGTGTACTATGGATGAGAAATGAACCCTCACCACTAAAGTCGGAAAGAGATTTAAATTGAGTACACTAACTATTTGAATTGTAAGTAGATATACATTGAATGTATAAATTAATATTAATTTATTAAATTTTAAAAAAAATTAAAATCATATTTTTAACTTAATAAAATGTTCAAATGTACATTTGTATTATTTCAAGAAATCACACCAATAAGTTAGGTGTAAATATTAATTTCTTGATAGATGTAAATATTAATTTCTTGGTATTGATGTGTGGTCTTCAAGTCAAGTGGGTTACACCCGCATTGAAAGACAAGTACGTGCACACAACCAAATTGGATTATAAAGTCCCTTTTTAGTACAAAAGATTTTAATACGGAGATTTTAGATTTTTAATAGGGACCAGTTTGTTGCCAATAAATAAGGTTAGGATTCATGTGTTTGGTGATGCGATATTCATGTGTTTGGTGATGCGATAGTGGATTATTTTTAACAACCACTTAATTTTATCCCACCAATAGAGAATAAAATAAACCTCTCAATATTAAGTGGATTATTTTATCCTTTCTCTCAGTTTTTTTATTTTTTTTTACTTCCATCTTCTAAAACCTATCTTACGACTCTCTCCCTCTCTCTCTTATATTTCTTTTCTAATTTCTTATTTTTATTAAAAATATTTTAAATATTTAATATTAACTGAAAATAATATTTTTATTTATAATTAACTTAAACAGTTTTATTTATTTTAAAATATTAAAAATATTTATTTTGTTAAAAATTAAATATTTTCATATTACATATAAATAATATTTATTATATTATTAATTTAATCTAATATTATTTTAATTAATGTCACATTATATTAAAAAAATATATAATTATTTTTTATCCAATTCCATACAATACTAAATAAGAGATAATATTATTTTTATTCCAATCTTATATAGCACCAAACACATTATAGTATTAATTTAGTCCAATCCAATCTAATCCTATCTCATCTTAAAAAATAGTTCAATTTAATTCCGCGCACCAAACGCACCCTAAAAGGACTATTTAATCCTATTGAAATTAAATTATATGAGTATGATTATGATATCTAATTCTATCTTAGAAGTTGTTTATTTCTAATAACGGGAAAGATCTACTCTCAATACGAGAAGAGATCTATTCATGCTATTATATTTTTATGGATAATGATGAAACCAAGATGTTGAATTTGGGTGGTTTAAAGGAGTATTACTCCCTCGAAATTAGATAATATTGTACAATCATAACTATTACTATAAATATACAAACATCTTCTAAAATCGGTTGACTAATAGATTGATTAATTGTTGATTAACTGATCATAATATGAGATATCTACTACCACAATGAAGAAAGAAAATTACATATACATGATGGTAAATATGTATGATAAAAATTGAATCCCCACTACTGAGGTCGGAGGGAGATGCACTAATCACTTAAACTATAAATAGATGTGTATTGAACGTATAAATTAAAATTAATTTATTAAATTTTTTAAAAAAATTAAAATTATATTTTTAACTTAATCATTTAAAATTAGAATAAAATTTTTAAATATACATTCATATTATTTCAAGAAATCACACCAGTAAGGCAGGTGTATATATTAATTTCTCGGTATTGATGTATTATGTATAGTCTTCAAATCAAGTGGGTCACACCCGCATTCAAAGACAAGTACGTACATTTATGTTGTTTCATTTATGTCAAAAAGCTAACCTAATTCTCAGGGTCAAAAAGGTAGGTGAGGTTCTTTGTTGTTTCATTTATGGTTCGTAGTTGGCACAATCAAATTGAATCTAGAAAATGTCATGCTAGGCCTTTCGAGGTCTATCTCATTTATGTTGTTTTTTTTATAAAAAAAAATTATACAAAAGTATCATAAATTTATCGAGATTAATCACTACATATACATATAAATTAACCTTTTTGAGAATTAGTAGTAACCCTAGTTCTTTCAAAAAATTTTTTTTTTTAAATTATATATAAAAGTTAAATTTAATATGTAATTTAAATATAAAAAATTAAATCATATATAGTAATAAATTCTGAATTCTAAATCTGACCCCTCAATTTTTATTTTCTCGTTCTGCCCGTACACATACGGTCCAGATACCTATCCTTACAATTTGGAGATATCTACTCACAGATAATGAGAAGAAGACTCTCTATACGTACTGATAAATGAATATTGTAGGATTTAAACTCTCCACTGCCACAGTTAGGGATGTACACACCACTTAAGCTTAAGAGTAAATGTGGTTTAAAATCAATTTTTTTATAAAAAAAAAATTTCCATTTTTTTTAATCAAGATCTTTTAACTTGAAGAATATGCTGAAAGTGTAAATATAGAATGTTCCTAGTAAATTTATAATTTGTATAAATATTAATTAAAAACCACCAGAATAAATTTATATAATTTATAACAATCAAATCATATTCTTTGGAAATGTATTAAAAAAAATTTAAGGTTTTAATATTTGGTGGTATTTTAAAGCAAACACATCAAACTTAATATAATTTATAGAAGGTTATACTTATATTAATACGTGTCTTAACTCTTAAAAGTAAGTGGTAAAATTAAAATTTTATATAATTTTCTCAATCTTAAAAATATAAATATATATATATTTTTATTTAAATTGGACATGGCTCTAGAGAAGCTCTTTCTCTTTATTCAAAGCTAACCCCAAATTTTGGTTCCCATGAGTACTGATAACCTGCATTGTCATTAAATTAGTTTTGTTAAAATAAACTATTTTCGAAAACCTTTTAATAATTTTTTTTGATAAAATAAAAATATTGTTTTTATAAAAACTTATATGTATATTAATATAAAAATATTGCTAAATTATTTATTTTATTTTATTTTTAGAAAGGAAAATATATTGCAATCAAAAAAATTATTCTAGAGAATCCTCGTGAACTAACAATTCCACCAACGGAGAACAAGTCTCAGACCAAAAACAATTAGAAACAGAAGATAAAGCAGCCTTATCGAGAGCATCAGCCACTTTATTCACAATTCTAATAGCAAAAGAGAAACCCAAAACACTTAAATTATTTTTGATATTTTCTCTGATTGTTGTTAAATTTTTAATTATAATTTGATTTTAAATTCATTTTAACTAAAGTATCTAATTTATATAAATTATTAATATAATATAAATATTTATTTTTTATTTATTAATAGCTATTTAAATTATTCACATACTATTAATTATCATTCAATTAAAAAAATTTCCCAAGAGCATGTGATTAGTTAATCCCATAGTTATAGGTGACCACATAACATAATATTAGTAGTCAAATGCATTGCTTTCAATGCATGCAAGTGTTTCTCCTCTATGTTTCCTTCTCTTATGATAATATTTATAGTAACTCGCTTGAGAAATACACTTCTACTTATAGTTCAAGTGGTTAGTGTACTTTTCTCCCACCTCAGTAGTAAAGATTCAATTCTCACCATATATATTTACCAATATATGTGGCTAGTTTTCTTTCCTTATTGTGAGAATAGATGTCTCCCGTTATGAAAGTAAATATCCGGACCGCACGTTTAGTGATTAAGTTTATATTATAAAACTTAATATTATCAAAATATATATTATGTGAATGCAATTATTATATTATAAATTGGGATTAAATTAATATAGATAATTTGTAAGTCTAGTATTACTCTAATAAATAATGTATTTATTTATTTCAAGTAATGACTTCACACCAGTGAGTTAGTTGTAAATATTAATTCTCTGCAATGATGTGTGGTCTTCCATTAAGTGGGTTCACAACCGCAGTGGAAGACAAGCACGTCCACACAATCTAACAGATTGATTCATAAATACCCTTTTTGTATACTGAGAGTTCAGTTCATATATCAGGATTTTAAAACATTATTTAATAAATATTGATTCATAAATTTCCTTTTTGTAATATTTTTTCCTTTATAGAAAATCTATTAATATTATTTTCGCAGCATTTAAACAGTGTACGCATTGTAATATTTATTAAGTGACAGACTATCAGCAGACAAATAATTAAATTTCATGTGTTTTTTTTTTTTTAAACACGTGAAACTTGATTGCTTGTCTGCTGATAGTCTGTCACTTGATTTTTTTTTTTTTTTATCACGCGTTACGTTAGCACAATTACAAGCCGTGACATCAGCGTAAATTTTTACTTCGCTTGGTAGCGGCCAGCCGGCCACCATACATATAAATAAATTTATTCATATAAAAATTATTTTCGTTATTAATATTTTTTAAGTTATTATTTTTTAATTAATATATATATATATATATATTTTAATTCACGTGATCTTTAACATTATAAAAATTTATCAATTTAGTTATTTAATTTTTAAAATGTTAATAATATTAAGGGTATTTTAGTATTTAAATATAAAAAATTAAAATTAAAATTAAAAATTAAAAAATTATTAAAAAAATAAAAAATAAAAAATAATTTTTAAAAATAATTTAATAATTTATTTAATTTTTAAAATTTTAATTTTTTTAGTGACAATATTAAATTTACAATTACAAGATTAATAATCTACAGGTAACCTATCGAGATAAATTAATAATGCGATCCGTATATCTACTTTTATAACGGGGACATCTACTCTCACAATAAGAAATAAAAATTAGCCACACATACTGGTAAATATGTATAGTTGGAATTGAATCATTATCACTGAGATGTGAAAGAAGTGCACTAACTATTTGAACTATGAGTGGATGTACAAATTAAGATTAATTTATTAAATTTTAAAAAAATAAAAATAAAAATATTATTTTAATTTAATTATTTAGAGTTAAAGAAAAAATAATATATATATAAAGTGTATTTATATTATTTCAAGTAATCACGCCGGTAGTGGTCGGTGTCAATTTTAATTTCTCCGCATTGATGTGTGATCTTCCAATCAAGTGGGTCACACCCACATTGAAAGACAAGTACGTACACACAAATATTTCACTAATATACATTTCACTAACCTATATTTCACTAACAAATATTTCACTAAATAACGTTCCACTAACATACATTTCACTAATCAATATTTCACTAACCTACATTTTACTCACATACTATCACTAACATATATTTCACTAATAAATATTTCACTAACTTACATTTCACTAACTAACGTTTTACTAATATATTCCATAACCATTAAAATTTCACAAAACTAAACCCTAGTATCATCCAAATTCTTTCAACCACAAAACAAACACAATATACAAATAAAATAATAAAATAAAAAAATAAAAAAAACTTAAAAAAATTTATAAAATACATTCTAAATAAAATATAAATAATTTCATAAAATTTATCTTTAGGTTTTGTATTGTTGAAGATAAATAAAGGTGATAAAAAAGATAAATTAGTTTTGATTTTAATTAGAGAAATAAATTAAGAAATAATATAATAATAAGAGAGAAAATTTTTTTTAATAAAAGGTAAACAATTTATGATTTCTTTATGGCAACTCAAGCCTTAAAGCAACTTTATTTTTTTTTAGAATTGAATGGGTTTTATTGTAATTTTTAATGGATTTTTTTTAATATTCATTATTATGAGTTATTTTATAATTATTTAATAAATAGGTGGTTGAAGGTTATTTATGTTATTTTTTTCTTCAATTAGCTAAAAACGATTATTTTTACATCTATGGTTAATTTTTAGATCATTCTTAATAAATTTCACTAAAATGTATATATATTATTTCAAGTAATCACGCCGGCAAGTTAGGTGTCAATTTTAATTTCTCCACATTGATGTGTGGTCTTCCAATCAAGTGGGTCACACCCACATTGAAAGACAAGTACGTACACACAACTTAATTGGTTGATTCATAAAGTCCCTTCTAGTACAAAAGTTTTTTATACGGAGATTTTTAGTTTTTTTTTTTAAAATTTAACACTTTTAAGAGGATTATTTAGATATACTGAATTTAAATTATATAAGTGTAATTATGATATCTACTTCTATTTTAAAAATTATCTATTTTTAATAATATGTGGGGTCTACTCTCATTAAAATAAGAGGTCTATCCATATACATAATCAAGATGTTGAACTTTATTGGGTTAAATGAGTTTAAAACTCTTTCAACCATCAAGATAAAAACCCTTTAGTTAAAATATTTTTGTTGACATACCAAGATTTAAAATATTATTTAACATAATTTTTGTGATTTATATATTTTAATAAAATATTATAATTAATTTAGAATTAATTAAAGGAACACAATTTGACAATTTGAATGGTGTAAAAGTTAATTTATTTTGAAATAAATAAAAAAAATTATGATATGGATGGGAAGGAATATGGAAAATAGCTAAAGCTAATAAAAAGAAATTCTCAACTTAATATATATATATATATATATATATATATATATAGAGAGAGAGAGAGAGAGAGAGAGAGAGAGAGAGAGAGAGAGACCCCTAGGGTCTGGTGGTGTAGCATGTCATTTTCTTTAGAATTTTTTTTTTTTTTGAATACTTTGGTCCTCCGAAAGTTGTTGATCCATTAAACTTGTACAAAGCATCAATTAAAAACCAACAAAACTTTTTTTTTTTTTGTTTTTGGAAGAGCATATATTATATTAAAGAAATGATTTGAAACAAATCTTTATAAAATAATTTTCTTAATAGAGAATTTCGAACTCATAAGAGATTCATGAGAATCTATAAAAATTAATAACTATATGTGTAATCTAAATATTTATTTTAATAGTCGGGAGTATATTTACCTCTCCACACATATTAGTATTGATAAATACACATTATAAAACTTAATGTGCCCTGCCATTGATCATACACACACATGAGCAGGTAGACGATGAATTGCTAGTGAGTGCAAGTGTCAAGTCTTATTGTAGGATAATTTATAAAATTTTTAAAAAACCACCAAGAATAAATTTGTATAATTTATAACAAATCAAATCGCATTCATTTGAAATGTATTGAAAAGAATTTAAGTTTTTAAAATTTATATTTGATGGTATTTTAGGAAAAATATAAGAAGTTAAGGTAATTTATATAAAACTTAATAAAAGTTATTAATATTATTTTTCTCAACAAATAAATTAGAATTGTAATTATAAATAACATGAAATGACTTCACATTATTGAACAGTCTCATCATTACTACGGTAAGAAAATCCTGCATAAATTTTTTTTATCTTATAATAGATATCAAGTGACAAACAATCGAGTTTCACGTGTTGCTCCTTGCGGGTATGCATTTTATAATTGGTATTCATGTTGACATGTAAAACTAGCTATATTTTCTGGAATTTACATTGAACTAAACATCATTATTACTACGTGGATAAATTATTTTGAATAATACCACTGCCATGCATTATTTACGTGTTATTTTTAAAAATTTTTACTTGGTATATCACAATCACATTATTATTATTAACTTCACAAGTCTCAACAACTTAAGAAATTCTATTTAACATAAACAAGTTCCCATCAAAGTTTAATATAATTATTAGATTAAGATAACGTGCTCATATCCTGTGCAACTTTTATAGCCTCAAGTTAAAAATATCTATAAAAACCTAGCAGGGTATTTATATAAAAAAATTAGGACAAAATCAATTTAGGAAAAACTTCTTAAACTGGTCAAATGTCATACTCAAAACAGAAGATAGATTGAAATAGGAAATTTGGATTCAAGCGACCTGCACACGTCTGGGTCTTGCGACTCTCTGCCATGAATATGCAATTTTCAAGATGTAGGACCGGCCAATTCTGACGGTGTGCGGGGGAGCATCTAGCCTTCGTTTCGGGCATAGTTTGCACTGTTGCTTTCATCTGGATATTTTCTTTCCATCAATTTTTCAATTATCTCAATCAAACATCGTTTACCTACTTTTGTATCATTGAAACACGACTTGCTCAATTTAATTCTGTGAACCTGGTTGCGATTCTTAATTCGATTCGATCTGATTATGTGTGAAGCGAAACTCTTCTGATTTAAGTTCCGCAACCCAATAGTTTCATTTGTAGTTCGTACAATCAAATTGAGTCAATGATAAAGAAAATGCCATGCTAGGCCACTAGGACTTATGAGGTCTATCTTTGTTTGTTTATTTTTTTTTTCAAACTAATATTAAATAAATTAAAAATTTATCAAAATATATTAAAATTAATCATTATTTATACAATCCAAATATATACCTATATAATATAGAGATTACGAGACTTAAATTTATCAGAGTCATGATAGAGAGGTTGAGAAAAAAATGGATGTGATGTTTCAACGTCCAAGGCTCCAAAGGCTATATAATTAACGATACTTTAATGACCTATTTCTTTGTCTTTATTTGAGGAAAAAACAATATATTGAAAGGTTGATATCTTCTTAGATTTAGATACATGCATGATGCACATGTACCTATATTTTTCTTGTCTCTGTCAAGTGTCAACCCTCTACACCATTTAAATTTATGGATGTGATTTAAATCAAGATTTTTTAAATAAAAAAAATTGGTAGTATTATACAGTAAACATATAAAAGATAGTTTTACTAGTATGTCTTAAAATACATGTTAACAACTAAAATTTTAATTTAAAAAATTTATATTTATTTTTTTAATATATTAATATATATATATATATATTATCTTAAAATTATAAATTAATTGATATTATTAACCTTTTCAATTATCAATATGTTTGCTTATAATTTTTTTTTTATATAAAATTTAGACTGTGTAAAAATATTTTCGTTTTACACAAAATGTTAATATTATTTTCTCAGGGAAATAATCAACCTACACATATGGATCAGGATTGAACTTGTGATAGATAGTAAGACAAATAATCAAGTTTCACGTGCTGTTGCAATAATTGGTATGTTACGTAAGCAAAATCACATAAGCCGTGACATCATTGTATATGTTTTTCTTCTATTGCTGGTTAGGTGGAAGAACTGGAACCGAAACCGTAGCTACCAATTCCGGTTTCGGTTCCAAAACTGGCTCCAATTTTTATTACTTTTATTTTTTAAAAAGTTTAACAGACCTTAACAGTTACATTTTTTTTTAATTTTTTTAATATTTAAAATTTAAATCGAATCGGAACCGTCAATTTCAATTTAAAAAACGGTCGAACTAGAACCGGAACCATTTAATCCGGTTTAACTCCCGGTTCTTAATCAGAACCGGACCAGTCCGGGACCATCTCTAGTGGTGGCCACCGTATAAATAAAGCCATCCATTTGATATCTGCCATGAATGTAATCCCAAAGCCAAAGCAAGCAACATATTGCTCACACGGGTTTCTAATCAACAGTGCGAGTCGGAAACGTATCGGAAAAATTCTTGTTTTCAGGTAATTAATTTTACATATTCGTTGGAGGTTGGTCTTTTTGCATTGTGGCATCCATCATTAACACATACATCATGAAAAGATGTCCTTTTAAAGACTGATTCTATTTCTATTATTAGCCACTAACGGACATAGCGTTATTTGTTTGTTATCAAAATTCAAAACTAGGAACTTGGAGATGGAATCAACTGAGCATCCATCCACTGATGAGAAAAACAATTGGGTGGAAGTTTTGGTAGCTGGACCTGATTGTTGCATATATAGGGTTCCTCAATATCTTCGCAAATTAAATAAAGAAGCCTATACTCCCAGGTTAGTTTCAATAGGCCCTCTTCACCATGGCAGAAAGGAATTGTTGCATATGGAAAACCAGAAAAAAAGCTGTTGGTCAAATTTTGTAGGACGAGTAAATGCACAGAAATTGAAGGAAGTCGATACTTATATCAAGAGTGAAGAGCAACGCATCCGTGCTCACTATTCAGTACCCTCCGATCTTCAGAGTTCAGACTACATAACAATGATTAAACATGATGCTTTCTTCATCATTGAATTCTTCAAGGGTGGCATTAACCGTTCTTTTCATTGCTATCATCAGATTGTACATGATTTATTGATAGACCTATTATTACTTGAAAATCAGCTTCCTTACTATGTTCTCAACGATTTATACATAATAGTTTACCCCAGCGAAAGATCTTCATTCTTTGATCTTTCTATCAGATATATTGGAGTAATATTTGATATTTTAAAACGTGGGCGGTTTTCAACACAACCAAAAGTTAAACATTTTACTGATTTGTTAAGAGCTGGTCTATTAAAGGATGTGCAATTAACAAATTTGGAGCCACGTGATGAAGAGGTAGATGATTTACCAAGTGCAACAAAGTTTGATGAAGAGGTAGATGATTTACCAAGTGATTTACCAAGTGCAACAAAGTTGAACGAATCAGGACTCAAGTTTAGAGGTATTACGGATAAATGCTTTCTTGACATAAGTTTGGTAAACAGAAAGTGTTGTAAATGGTTGCCATTTTCCGAAGTAGATGCAGTACAAATCCCGCGTATTAAAATATCCGACAACACAGAAACTTTTTTTCGCAATCTGATGGCTTTGGAGGTGTTTCATTATCCAGATCAAACTTACATATGCAACTATGTTGATCTGATGGATTATCTAATTGATACCGTAAAGGATGTGGATTTACTTGTTGAGAAAGAGATTATTGTCAATTGCGTGGGTGACAATGAAGCAATAGCCAAGATGTTCAACAAACTTTGCTCACATATCTTGCCAAGTCCATCTTGTTATCATGGAATTACCAAGGAGTTGAGGGAACACTATAAGAATCAATGTTGCCATTTGAAGGCGACTTTGAGAAGCGTATATTTCAGTAATCTCTGGACAGGCACAGCAACTATTGCTGCAGCCCTTCTGGTGTTCCTCACTCTGATACAAGCCGTTTGCTCTATTATGCAAATAATCCAAGGATACACCTAATAAAACATGTACACTACTAGTATCTCGATAAGTGTATGAGAGGAGGTCTACTTTACATTATAATTATTGAACTCTTCGTTTATATTTTTGTGATTTGTCTTTTTACATTTGATGCTTGTATTTCCATATGTAATTTAATAAAAAAAATTTGTTGTCATTCTAATTAGCGTGTATTTGATTTTATATCCTTTCGCTCTGTAATATATTTTAATATGTATCCATTTTTAGCTAAAAATCTATATCCATTCTTCACAAAAATATAATGAAAAAAAAAGAAGATAAATTAAAATAAAATCATTTTTTAACAAACAAATTTTCTATGGTTTCTTTATAGGTTAACAGAGCCATTATATCAAATTTCTCATTTTTGTTTGATTTTTCCTCAAAATGTGCTCAATAATACAGACAACATCATATAGAATCATCCTAACAAATTCATCACTGAAAGATTAGGGTTCATTTCTTACATGTACAATGTCCTATATAATTTACTTTGAATTTATCTTCTTCTTTTGGTTATATCAATATGTGAGAGAATTTAACTCTATATCCCACCGTGCGCCCTAATTTATAATTGTGATTAGTTGGCAAACGACGACTTTTGAAATTAGAAATTGAGATACAATGAGTTAGAATTGTAAAGATTGTAAAGTGTTTAATAAAAACTATAAGGGGTTTGATATATCTAACAACACACAGCTTTGAGAACCTCCATTAATGGAGCTTAGAGAAAAGCTTTCTCTGTATATTCTTCTAATTATCAATAATAATACATCAAGAAGAGATACAAATGCATACAATGCATGTTTACTGATAAATTCGTGTGAGAATTGAAGATTATTGAGAATAGAAATTGAGCCCTAGAGAACTCATCAATGGAGGAAGATTTCAGTTGTATTATTGAGAAATCAGAGTAGTTAAATTACATGCTCAAGAGATGAGCTATATATATATATATATATATATATATATATATATATATATATATATATATATATATATATATATATATATATAGTAAGCTGATGTATCAGCTTCCCTTAACAACCTCTAACTACTTCCTAATAGAATTCCTAAAATTGCGGCAATACTGACATTTGTCCAAGTGATATATACAAGCAGCTCATTTATCAGCTCAATCGTGATCAATGTAGCTGCTGTTATCTGTTGGGTTTGTGAAGCTTGAATCTTGAGTAGATCCAAGAGAGGCCCAGACAACAGGCCCAAGAGGGGAACCCAGGCAAGATCCCTAAATGAGGCCCAGTCAGCAGGCCCAAGAGAGGCCCATGAGAGAGGCATAGGAGAGGCCCAGACAGCAGGCCCAAGAGAGAGGCATAGGAGAGGCCCATGCAGCACGCCCATGATGAGGCCCAGGTGAACAGTGTAGGTAGTGCACCACCTATGGGCCCCACACAGCTTGACTGTACATTGAATGATGGGCCCCATACAGTTTGAATGTGCATCGAATGGTGGGCCCCACACTTATAAGCGTGAATAGTACCAGTGAACAATACCGTATACGCGTGAACAGTACCATAAATAGTAACCATACATCTCCTATAAATAGCCCCTCATTTGTGATATTCTAGTATCTCCTGCAAGTGAGAGAGTTCAGAGAGAGAGGTCGAGTTGACCGGCCCAGGCGGATCCAGGCAAGAGGCTCAGACGGATCCGGGCAGGATGCCCAAGCGATCCTGACAGGAGGCCAGACGGATCCGGGTAGTAGGCCCAGGCGATCCGGGCATGAGGCCTAGGAGGATCCAGGCAGGAGGCCCAGGCGGATCAAGGGAGGAGGCCCAGACGGATCCGAGCAGGAGGCCTGGGAGGATCCAGGCAGAAGGCCCAGGCGGATCTGGGCAGGAGGCCTAAGTAGTATCCGAGCAGGAGTCCCAAGCGGTATCCTGGGTGATGACCCCGATGAGGAGGCCAGATGCGGTTCTAGAAGATCCGGGGCGATGACCCCGATGAGGAGCACAGTTGTACGGTTCCGGGAGATCCGGGGCGATGACCTCAATGGAGAGCCTAGTTGTGCGGGTCCTGGAGATCTAGGGGGTGACCCCGATGAGGAACCTAGGTGTGCGGTCCCGTGAGTAGAAACACTGAAAGAGAGTAGAGAGCATAAACACATGTGAGAGGAAAAACTGTGTGAGAGTTTTTCGTATAAGTGTTGTTGTAATAGCTTTTTCATAGTGAATTGAGTGCTGGTGCGCTCCGTAGATGTAGGAATCAGTTGATTGCCGAACTACGTAAAAATTTTTGTCTCCTTTACTATTCTGCTTGCTTCCATATATGTGTCCCGTGCAGATTTGCGTGTTTGCATACAGTTTACCACTTTCGCTGTATCGGAAATCAGATCGGATTCCTAACATTATCTTCTTCATGTTGCCTGGTTGAGATAGCTGAATGGTGACAGCAAACACTACCAGCACAACCTTCATACTTTGCTATCACCTAGGCAAAGTTTGTAACAAATTAAGTTTGCCTCCCCTGTATACGCATCATCGTGACAGAATTTGTTGTGGCTGTCACCTTTCTTTTGCATGCTAATATTACTAATTTACTATTAATAGGTTTCACAATTGGAAGTTTTAGAAATTGTTCTTATAGTATGTCCTTAATTTTAATACAAGAACCCAACCTAAGTAGTAAGTGCAATCACCTATAGCTCTAAAACTGATGCTGATATCTTCAAAATATTTTTCAACATCGTTTGGTTTTCAAATGAGAGCTCTCATATATTGTTCTTCTACCATACAAAATTATAATCGCACTTTACTGTAATAATTATAGTGAAGAACAAAATTCATCTCCCTATAATTCCACAACAACTCATCTCAAATTGTAGAAAACACATACGAACCACTCGTGAAGCTTTCAACAAGAGTTGATTTCATTGTCCTTCCTCAGAGTTTATCGTATAGTTAAAAAATCTTTGACATTACTTACATAATAGGATTATATGATCATTTTTAAAATTCAAAAGAAGTTTATTGACGAATTTTAAAACAGATGAAGTATTTTTTCCCCTCTACAATAGATTTACCGGAGTAAAAGTTAACGTTGTACTAATTTCTTGTACCTCAATATTGGTTTGACACGTTCAATGGAAAGGTTTCCAAAATTTCATGCCTCCAGAGATATGTATGAATTCTCCAATGGATACCGTAAAAGGTGATAACATATCAACTTGATATATTCCAATTGCTTATACGCCCTGAACTTGTTGAGATCCTAAGTAATAAATTGTTGGGAAAAATATTGTTAATGCGGAAGTGCTGCCTAATATTCACCATAAAAACAAATAATATCTAAAAAGAAAAATAAAACTAAAAAAACACAACAATCCAATCACAAAACATAATATTTACGTGGAAACTCAAAACAGGGAAAAAACCATAGCCGTCAGGACGACAAGAGAAAAATATCACTATATAGAAAATTGTTGCAACTACACGCTCAATATTCTTTCTCTAACCTCAACCCCCAATTACAGCTAATGCTCATAGCTCTATCAGTGTCTCCCATATATTTCATGGCGCCCCTAGATACCCCAGGTCTCCTCCAGTATCCATGGTGCCTTCTCTGAATATCCCCTGAATCACTCAATCGAGCTCTCTCTAGTTTCTCTAGGTGTCTTTCTTTTTCTCACACTAGTTCCTTTAACTTAAGAATAAATCTCCTATTTATATGCTAAGTTTTAATAGTCCCATAAGGAATCAGAAACCTATTAAGAATAGAAATTTCTCAAATAAGACACTTCCTAAACCAATCAGATTCTCAGATACCTACTAGAAATAGAAAGTTCTGAAACAAGACACTTCTTAAACCAACCTACGGTGCTGCCTAAAGCTCGCGCCAAGTACTGCCGCGTTTCAAGTATGCAGGACCGGCCTCTTCCGACAGCACGTGGGATGCGGCCGACATCCCATTCTAGTTCCGTTTGCGCTGTAGTCTTTTTCTTGATCTCTTCATTTCAACGGTTTTTTAATCACCTTAATCAGACACCATTTGCTATACTTTAGCATCAGTTTATTACGAGTGCGCATTTTAGGAATACGAGCCAAAATCTAACAGAATTTTATTTAAAAATTGATATATTCCAATTATTTACAATTTGATATATTCCAATTTTATATATTCCAAGGTAATAACAGATCAACTTGATATATTCCAATTTGCTTATCAACAAACTTTAATATTGTTCCAAATTTATACGATATTCAAGATTTTCTTTTTATATTACTTTGTTGTATAATAACCATGTATATCATGAAAAAAAAATTAATACTTAGAATAAAATTAGAATTTATTGTACGCTTTTTTTTTTTATAAAATAAAGGGTTTAATATAATTACAGATAAAATGAGTGTTGATGGATATCTATAGTATTTGATTTATTTTTAATTAAATAGTTTGTCCTTATTGGTCATTTTATATTGAGATATTTTTTGTAATTAAATTTTTTATTAAAATATAAATGTGTAAATCATAATTATAGGTGGCAATTGTGAGAGAAGCTAATATCTGCACTAACAAGGTGGTGGTTTAATAGTTGGTTCAAGCTCAATAGCTGGTTCGAAGCAAGCTAGAATTTGCAGCACAACAGATGCATTGAACTTGCATGTTGCTGCCTCAGCATACCAATCTGGTATGGCCTATGTTTCATCCATGATTAGGCATGATCAACTTGATCATAATCATCATAGAATGAAGTGTGTGTTAGTGAAGCTGCAAAAGTCAGCTGTAGTTCACTGCAAAGAGAATTTGGTGAGGGCTTTTGTCAAACATCTGGTGTACAACAAGAAGACTATAACAGACTACCAAAATCAGTAACTCAGAAACCCAAAGAAGCCCTCATATCAGTAACCATAATCATCACAGTGGTGATCATAGTTAGGGTCTAGTCAGCAAAGGGGTTGTTAGGGTAGTTAGCTCAGGCGGGAAAGTTTGTTATTCTCTAACAAACTTTCCAGCTCATCATTAGTTAAGTTGATATGTATATAAATCAAAACTGTGTAATCTATTCATTATTCAGAAAAATAAAAAGAAAAGATTTCAGAGAATGAAAAACACAAGAGAGAATATTTTACTTACCTGTTTGGTTGCTGAGAAAATATTCTCATTCTACTCTTGATTTCTTCACCTTCATGCTCAGCTTCTTCACTGTCTGAATCAAATCTCTGGAACCCTAGCTTTTGGTTTTGATATAAAGCTTTCTCAAGTCTTCGATTGATATTGATCAAAAGAAGAAAGAGAAGAAAATATCATATGTGTTAATCAAGAAAGAGAGTGACTGCGAGTTACAAGGAAAGAGAAAAACAAATCATAGTTAAAGTCAAAACGGTGTAGTTTTAAATAGTGTGATTAATTGAATCAAGTATATTAGAAGTCTGATTAATGTGAGAGCCTAGTGGAGGGAAAGTTACTTAGTTTGTTAGAAGAAAGATGATGTGGCACTGCCACTTGTGTGAGTTAATTAGAGGTGGCTAAGTAGCCGACCTTGGTTGATGAAAGTGTATATATATATATATATATATATATATATATATATATATATATATATATATATATATATATATATTGTTTCATATTCTGTTGTAATTTTTATCACTTGAAATCAATAAATCATCTTCTTCTTCGAGCTCATTCGAGCTCCATTAATGGCTGACTATGTTCAACTTTTCTGTTTTCTCACAGACCTTCATCAAACACCTTGTGCATCTCTTTCTGTTCTTTGCTTGCACTGCAAACTACTTCATGCAAGCTTGCATTTTAACAGCAATATCGGTATATATCAACGTCATTTGGTTTTCAAATGAAAAAAAATACTTTTCTCTTCAATTTGTTTAACCCAGTGGTTGTATTTAATTAAAGATCTTACTTCGAACAATATATATGCTCTCATATATTGTTCTTCTACCATACAAAATCATAATTGCACTTTAATGTAAAAATATTACCGAAGAACAAAATCTATCTTCCTAATTAATTCCACAACAAATCATCTCAAATTGTAGAAAACAAAGGTCAACCACTCGTGAAGCTTTCGATTAGGGTTTATTTCATTGTCCTTCCTCAGAGTTTAAAAAAATCTTTGATATTACTTACATTATAGGATTATATGATAATTTTAAAACTCAAATGAAGTTTATTGATGAATTTTAAAACAGAAGAAGTATTTTTTTTACCCTCTACAATAGATTTACCGGAGTAAAAGATAACCTTGTACTAATTTCTTGCAGCTAAATATTGGTGCGACACGTTTAATGGAAAGGGTTTCTAAACTTCATGCCTCTAGATATATCTATGACATCTCCAATGGATACCTTAAAAGGTGATAAGATATCACCTTGATATATTCCAATTGCCCCAAACTTTGTTTACCTGCAATGTCATTTATATATAAGTAATCTTTCATACGGTTACTTTTATAGTTTAGAGAGTGATTACTAGTCTCCCGTAAAGCCAATAATCCTATTATAATCTGCTTTAAGTTTATGAAAGCAAGATTACAAAATTTATATCTCACAAAAGGTTTGGAGATTTGTGATCGTATCGTTTCTTTTTGTGTTTGTGGTAGAATTTTCATTTAATTGTAGAGACTAATATGCAAGGAGGCTATTTTTGAATTCATATGTAAGAATTAATGGTACTTATAATTGTAACTTGCCTCTGTTTCAAGTTCATATTCATTTCAAATTGTGATTATGATTAAGATGCCAAGTGGAGATTATAAGTTAAATATCTTTAAAAATATGAAAGTCATGCAATTTTTAATCTTAAACTTTAAATTAAACTATTTTTATAGGATGAGATACGATTTGATTAAATTTAGTGTTATCTTCTGTTTAGTGTAATACAAGGACGAAGCCCAATGAGAACTAGCCCACCTTGTGAAAATGAAAAAAAAAAAATGATAAGTTTAATTAATTGGACATTGTGATTGAAAAAAATTGAGTCAGGCCCATTTTAAAAATAAAAAAAATAAAAAAATATTAAATATAAGACCCAATAATACTATTTAAGCAATATAGGCCCACCCTTAAACCCACTAATTTAACCTTTCTCTCACCCATCACAATTTTTTTTTCCCCCCTGTCTTTGCCTCACAGAACACAACACTGTCCTCCTCTTTTTATTATTATTTTTTTTCTCTTTATAACTTAAAAATCATCCTTACTTTTTAGTCAACTTATGTTCCAAGGACCACTATTATTTTATCCCTCTTTATAAGTGGTTTTTTAATTATTTATTAATTTAATTTATTTTAATTATTTATATCTTTAATTAATTATTTATTTTTTATATACTTTATTTTATTTTATTTATTTATTATTATTTGATCGTAATTATTATTTGTTTATTTATTTTTACTATTGTATAATTTGTACTGTACATGCACATAATTTTGTGATATAGAATTTATTTACACTAATTAATTATTTATTATTTTTCCTAATTTTATTAGTATTTAATTTGTGAGATTAGTTAGTAGTTTATTTAATTTATACTGATTAAATATTTATTCTTATTATGTACATCTTTTATGGTTAATAGTTTTTTGAGGTTAGCAATTTTTTTTATAAATATAATTTTAGGAAATTAGGAATTTTTATGCTAATTAGTTTTTTCCTATTCCATTAAAAATTTTATAGTTTTGGTATATGAGTATTTGTAATGTGATTTTTGTTTTGGATTTTCTGAAATATTAAGATATCGATTCGCAATAAAATGGAGTAAGAGTTTCTAGCAAACTCCATGGTTATTTATATTGAAAGAGAGATTGCTAATGCTATTGATTCAGATTTTATAATTGATAAGTTTGATATTTTAAAGAATCATAAGATACAACTTAAGTAGTTTTTTTTTTTTAAATTTATATTTTATGTTTATTTGATATTTTATTTTTATCTTTTTATCTTTTCTTTATATTAAAATATTGTGTCTATATAATACATTTTGAAGAATATGAACTATATATTGCATTGTTATAGTTTAATATGAAACTCGTATGTATTTATCTTAACTATCTCCAATTAAATTTATATTAGCCTACTGGACCATAAATCTTGGCTACGTCCTTGGCATAATATAAAATTGAACTAAAGTTAAACATGCATTTGTGATTGGACTAGATAGAATTAAATTAAATTATTTTTCTTAAAATAAACTAATTTCAAATGCTTTTTAATAATTTATTTTTGGATAAAATAACAATATTGTTTTTATAAACAATTTATATATTTTGATATAAAAATAATTTTAAATTATTTACTATAATTTTATTTTAAATTAAAATAATTATTTAATTTAAATTATTTATATAAATATGTATTTATTTATTTATTTAATAGTTATTTAAATTCTTTACATAATATTGTATTATCATTTAGTAAAACATTTTATTCCTAAGAGCATGCGATTAGTTTATTACTATAATTTTATTTTAAATTAAAATAATTTATTTATTTAAATTATTTATATAAATGTATTGCTTTTTATGCATGCAAGTTTTTCTCTTTTATGTTTCCTTCCATCGTGATAATATCCATAGTAACTAGCTAGATAAATGGAGTAATGTTGTACCTTCCAACTTTGTATTTCAACTTAATAATAACTCATGATGTGTTAATTGATAAATGTATACACATTAATAATGATTTAATCTAATGTGAATGTAACTATTATAAAAGTGGTATATCCAGTATTACTCTAATAAATAATTTATTTATTTATTTCAAGTAATCACACATGTAAGTTAGTTGTAAATATTAATTTCTTTGCAATTAATGTGTAGTCTTTCAGTCAAGTAGGTCACACCCGCATTGAAAGACAAGCACCTACGCACAACTTTTTTTTTTTTGGTGCAAAGGAGGGCTAAGCCCATAAAACAACAGCAAACAGACCGAATTAAGGAACAAGTCTAGCAAAAACTAGCTCCTTTCAGTCATCAACAAAGAAATTAACAACTTGGGGAGGGGGAACCTCAAAAAAAAAAAAAGCCTAAATCCATATCATATGCCCGAAACCAGCTAGACCATCAGCAAGCCTATTGGCTTCTCTATAAACATGCTTAATAGAACAACTACAATAAGCCTTCAACAGCAGGAAACACTTCTGAATAAGGTGGAATAGCGGGTGATTCACATCAGCACCTTTAGAAACAAGATTGACAACCTCTAAGGAATCAGACTCCATCACCACATTCCTATAACCAGTGGCCCAAACAAACTTCAAACCTCACAACTCATCTTCAAGAATACACCCAACACCTATGTTCCAAACAAATCACCCAACCAACACAAATCACCCAACCTATGTTCTTCCTCGCGCTGCACACTGGTTTGGTGTGGCTTTCTCAGCGCGCAAGCAATGCCTTGCGATCCCTGGTCACGGTAACCAAGTTGCGAGGCCCACTGTGCCAAAATGCATGGATTTGGCACGGATTGTCCAATCTTCGCATTTTTTCACGGAACTCACCTAAAACTTGCACAAGCTAACAAAACACATCAAAAGTATCGAATATACTTGAAAACACGATCAAAAGATACGGTTCAAGGGGTATAAAAATATAACAATTAACAACCGATCAATTAATCATTACAAATACATTACAAATATATATATATATATATGTATATATATATATTTATAATTAGGAGATATTTACTCTTAAATAAGTATGAGAAAACTTCTACCGTGTGAGGGTAAATACTCATTGTAGGACCTAAACTCATAGATGGGGAGATGCACTGTTTGCACACCTCTTGAACTCGAGTGGATGTGTTTTAAACCAAGATCTTTTTAATTTTATTTTTTAAATTTGTTTAAGTCAAGACCTTTGAACTTGAAGAATATGCTAAAAGTGTTAATAAATAATTTATATAAATCTTTAAAAAAACCACCAAAAATAAATTTATATAATTTGTAACAATAAAATCATATTCTTTTAAAATGTATTGAAAAGAATTTAATTAAGTTCTTAAAATTTATTTTTGTTGGTATTTTATAAAAAATATACAAAGTTAAGATAATTTTATATAGGATCATGTTAATATTTGTCCGAACACATATCAACAATAAAAAGGGACAAATTACAGCAAACCTACGTTAGGTTTGTCATTTTACAGTCGAAAACAACTTTATAAAAAATTGACAGTGAATCCTCCTGCCGTTACAGTTGACCGTTAAAAATAATCGTTGACTGTTTGAAAAGTTTAAAAAGACCAAAATACCCCAAATTAAAAAGGAAAAATTACAGCGAACTTACCTAAGGTTTGCCATTTTACAACCGGAAATAACTTTATGAAAAATTATCAGTGAACCCTCTTACCGTTACAAGTGAAACAACAAAAATCATAAGTCACTTAATTTAAGTGCTAAACTAAATTAAGATTTAAGTAAAAAAAATAAACATCTTTTAATGACCGATAAGGGGTTGTTTACTTTTTTTTTTTTTTTACTTAACACTTAATGGGTTTGAATTGTATATATTAAGTTATTTTTGTTTATTTTTTAAGTGGTCAAACAACTTACAAATGCTAAAAAAAAAAAATAATTTAAAAATAAAAAGTTAAAAATCACGACTTATCACTTGTTGAAGTGTAAACTTGTTTTAGGCCCAAACCATTTGAAGGTCCGAACTCTTATAGGAGCCCAAACCCAAGCCCAAATAAATTAGAGTCCAAGTCCATAAATAAGGTCCAAGCCCTTTATCTAGAATTCTTTAGGGTTTGGTAATTAGGCATAAAAATCATGTGGTCAATTGAAAGAATGTGGAAGGATGTAGAAGGATGAGGTGTATGGTTATTATAATTTTGGATTAGTTTATTTGTATGGTCTAAAATGATTTATAAGTAGTATAAATACCCCCTCCC
The DNA here is from genome assembly GCA_003430845.1 of Xanthoceras sorbifolium. NCBI lineage: Eukaryota > Viridiplantae > Streptophyta > Magnoliopsida > Sapindales > Sapindaceae > Xanthoceras > Xanthoceras sorbifolium. The sequence continues at coordinate 38,049,227 of CM010608.1, forward strand.
CATTTTGGTTTAGGCATCAAGAAGAAGCAAAGCTTCTAAGTGAGTGAAGAAGAAGAAAGAGTAAGTGAGTTCTTGAGTAAGAGTGTTCTTATAATATTTGTTTTGAGTTTAAATAAAAGTTGTTTGAGTGTTTTATTTCCAACAAAGTGGTATCAGAGCCTGGTTGGAAGGTGTGCACTATAGCATATCAAAATTGAAGTTCTCGACGAGACGAAGCTGACGCCATAAAAATCGCCCAGATCGGAGTTTAAACGAGCCGCCACGGGCCGCCAGAGAGTGAGTTAACTCACCGAGTCCAAGCCGAGTTGGAGCCGAGTTGACCCAGCCGCCAAGCCTGTTGACCGAGCCGTAAAAAACGTTGATAGTTGACCATGTTAGGTTGACCGTTGACTTTGACTAAAAAAATTGATTCTTTGTTTGAGTCCATCTTAAGGTTTTTCGACATTCTGAGTCCATCCGTGTAGTCAGAATTTCGAAATTCTTACTATATTGAGAGTTATGGCTAATGGTATGACGTCGTTTCAAGTTCCAACACTCAAGAACGAAAACTATGATAATTGGAGTATCAAGATGAAGGCTCTCCTTGGAGCACACGATGTCTGGGAGGTCGTAGAGAAAGGCTACACCGAACCAGAAGATGAGTAAACTCTATCCCAAACTCAAAAGGATAGTTTAAAAGACTCAAGGAAGAGAGACAAGAAGGCTTTCTGTCTCATCTATCAAGCGTTAGATGATGATGGTTTTGAGAAGATTTCGAGTGCAAGCTCTGCTAAGCAAGCATGGGAGAAGTTGCAAATCTCTTACAAAGGAGTCAAAAAGGTAAAGAAGGTCCGTCTCCAAACATTAAGAGGTGAATTCGAATCCTTACACATGAAAGCATCTGAATCTATTTCAGATTATTTCTCAAGAGTAGCAGCTGTTTCTAACCAATTGAAAAGAAATGGTGAAAAGTTAGAAGATGTGAGAATAATAGAAAAGATACTCTGTTCATTGGATCCAAAATTTGAACACATTGTCGTGACGATAGAAGAAACTAAAGACTTGGAAGAAATGACAATCGAGCAACTCCAAGGTTCATTGCAAGCATATGAAGAAAAACATAAGAGGAAGCAAAGGATCAACGAGCAACTCCTCAAGATGCAACCGAATGAGAAGGAAGAAAATCAAGGCCAAGAGAGAAGCCAGCGTGGTCGAGGTAGAGGCCGAGGCCGAGGACGAGGTAGAGGCCATGACCATGAACGAGGTTGGAATTCTAACAGCAGCAACCTCAACAACTACGAGAAAGGAGAAAGCTCAATAAGAGGTCGTAGGAGAGGCAATTCAAACTCGAGGTACGATAAATCTCAAATTTAATGCTATAATTGTCAGAAATTTGGGCATTATGCTTCGGAATGTAGAGCTCCCAGCAGTAAGGTTAATGAAAAGTTCAATTATGTGGAAGTCAAAACCGAAAAGAATGACACAGTGCTACTAGCTTGTAGAGACAATGATGGAGACCAAGAAAATACTTGGTACCTCGACATTGGTGTAAGCAACCACATGTGTGGAAGAAAAAGTATGTTCGTAGAGCTAGATGAATCAGTGGCTGGCAATGTCTCATTTGAAGATGATTCAAAAATATCAGTGAAAGGAAAAGGTAACATCCTTATCCGCGCTAAAAATGGTAGTCATCAATTAATCTCAAATGTCTACTATGTGCCCAATATGATAATTGCTTTAAAGCCTTTGGTTGCAGCTGCTTTCCCTATCTAAGACCTTACTTCAAACACAATTTCAATTTCCATACCACTAAATGTATTTTCATAGGTTACAGCTCACACCAAAAGGGCTATCTTTGTTTGCATCCTATTGGCAAGGTTTATGTGTCATGAAATGTCATTTTCAATGAGCTTGAGTACCCTTTTGCATCTCTCTTTCCTTCACAATCACAAGCTCTACTTCACTCTCACAATTCTTCTTCATTGCCTGTTTCTTTTTTGTATCAGGCTAAGAATAATCTTGTTTTTGCTTCCTCTTCTTTTGTTCCTCCATCAGCTTTTGTGTCTTCTGTTTCTCCTCTAGCAATTCCTTTTCATATAGACGTTTCTCATGCCTCTCAAAATGTATCATCTCCACCTACTTTAATTCCTTCTTGCTTTGTCCCTCTCCCTGTTCCTTTTAGTTTTCCTTGTCATCCTCTACTTACTAGGTTTAAGGCTGGTATTTTCAAGCCCAAGGTCTTTTCTTCTTCTACTCTTATTGCAACTGCTGAACCAAAATCTGTTGATGAAGCTCTAAAATGTCCACATTGGTACAAGACTATGCAAGAGGAATATAACGCCTTGATTCAAAATGGTACTTGGAGTTTGCAGGCTGCTACTTCTTCCATGCCATTGGTGGGTTGTAAATGGGTATTTTGAGTGAAATACAAGCAATGTGGGACTACCCTAAAGTACAAGGCAATGTTAGTTGCCAAAGGATTCCACCAAACTGTTGGGGTGGACTACTTTGATACCTTTAGTCCAGTTGTGAAGATGTCTACTATTAGGGTGACTTTCACCTTGGCTATCACTCATTTATGGGATATACTGTAGATAGACATTAACAATGCCTTCCTTCATGGTGACCTTAATGAGTTGGTGTTCATGGCACAACCTCCAGGATTTGTTAATGAGGCTTTTCCCTCTCATGTTTGTAAGTTATAAAATATGGCTTAAAGCAAACCCCTCGAGCGTGGTTTTTCAAATTGAAAACAGCTCTTCTTGCTCTTGGTTTTGTGAATTCGAAGCCAGATGTTTCTCTCTTCATCAAACATCATCACTCTCAGGTTATGTATCTTATTGTTTATTTGGATGACATCCTCATAATTGGCAGTAGTGCAGCTCTTATTCAATCTACTATCAAGGTGCTACAATCTTGTTTTGCTCTTAAGACTTTAGGGTATGTTAATTTCTTCCTTAGTTTTGAGGCTACTCAATCCTCCATTGGTTTGTTTCTTTATCAATTAAAGTATGTTTCAGAATTGCTTCTCAAGACTAATATGTCTAATAGTACCCCTTGTCCTACTCCCATCCGCACTAGTATAAAGTTGACAAAGTTTGGTGGTCCTCTCTTCTCAGACCCTTTTCTTTATCGCATCACATTGGGTGCTCTTCAATATCTCACCAATACTTGCCCAGATATTGCCTTCACAATTAATAGGTTGAGTCAATTTGTTGCAGCCCCACTGAAGATCAATGGAAGGCTTGTAAGAGATTGCTTCGCTATATCAAGGGCACAAGTCATTTTGGATTGTAGTTTACTCCAGCGTCTAAGCTTCACATTGAGGTGTTCAGTGATGCTGATTGGGCATCGTGCATTGATGACCGCTATTCCACAAGTAGCTGCTATGTATTTTTGGGAGCTAACCTGATCAGTTGGGGGTCCAAGAAACAACAAGTGGTGGCTCGATCCAGCATGAAGGTTGAGTATCGTGCCCTTGCTCAGGCTTGTACAGATGTTTTGTGGCTTGGTTCTTTGTTTGCTGAGCTTGGTATCAAACTTCCCCATTGTCCTGTGATCTGGTGTGATAATACCAGCACTGCGTCTCTTGCTCAGAACCCTGTTTTCCATACTCGCACGAAGCATATCGAGATTGATGTCCATTTCATTCGTGAGAAGATTGTCTCAAAGTCCTTGGATGTGCAATATATTCCTATTGTGTTATAGCGTGCTGACATCCTTACCAAAGGGCTCTCTCACTCTCAGTTTGAATTTCTTCACTCCAAACTGAACTTACGAGATTCCTATCAGCTCAGTCTGCGGGGGAATGTAAGTGATATTAGTAACTTGTAACCTAAGCAACCAACTCCAACTATAACTTTTCATGTAGCAGCCTTTCCACAGGCTTTGCATGATGGTTATGAGTAGCAAAAACCAGCAACCTTATGATGCTTATCTTTCCAGCTACATCAGCGGATGATCAATCAGGTGATCAAAGGTTCATAGGTGGTTGATGAGCAGAGTTCACGTTAGGATGTTTCTGTGCTGATGTGGAGCAACATAGCTGATTAAGAAGCTGACCTGTCATATTGATTGGCAGTCCTTATTTTCAGGAAAGTTTGTTATTTCGGTTAGACATGCATTGTGCATGATCAAAGCCTTTAAATAGCCGAGTTTCTGTAATTATTATTCATTGATTCATTTTGTAAATTGGTAGAGTGTTCACTGTAAAAGTTTTGCTTGAAGGGTTGAATAAAACTCTCTTAGGCATTTCATCGAGCACTTCTTTATTTTCATCAGACACTTGACTTTTACACGTATACATCAGCTATTTATATTATAATGCTAGCTTCTCAAAACAAAATTCTAATAATCTAATAGATTTGTTTTTCTCCAATTCATAATTATACAATTCATTCATTCTTTACAATTTTGACTAACTTGATCCATGTTAGTTGATTCTGTAACTAATTAGCTGACATGGCATCCTGATAGTTCATCATCATCATCTTCTTCTTCTTTTTGATGATCTTTTCAAGATGTGCCAATCCAGCATGGCATGCTAAATGTGCATGCTATGGATCATTATTGTTCGAGTGTTTTTTAGTGACAATTGCAACTGTCCTTTGATCATTTGGCCAACTTGTTAAAGCTGTTAAAATCTATTTAATGAAGGGAGTTTAGAAAAGATTTTGATTATCGTATAACACGCGGAATTGGGTTTCAAAATTTTTTCTTATATTGAAAATATTTTTTCAATTAGGAACGAGTTCCTATATATATGCAGAAAAAGACTTTAGAAATTTCATATTTTTTTCTTGATTTTCTTTTTTCTGATTTCTTGATCTACCACCAGATTTTTCGAGCTATGACCCGCGATCTAACAACGTGTGTATGGGCACGTCACGGCAATAGATGAAAGTCACGTGAAAAGAAAGCCGGCCGAATCCTGCAAAAGAGAGGAGAGTTAGAAAAAACTTTTTTTTTCTCTTTTATTCTCTCTTTGGTGGCCGAATTCTCTTTCTTTTTCACTTGTGTGTTAGGTTGATTTTTTCCTAACTATATAACACTTATATAGTAGTCCTTTAGGGTTTTAGTTTTGACCAAGTCAAAATAGGATTCCTAATCTTTTTTTATTTTAGTCTCCCTAAAGACTTTAATAATTGACTATTATGACTTTTAAAATAATCAAATTATTTTAATTCTTTTGTTCTAGTCATTATTTAATCACATGACCTCATATTTAATAAATAGAATTAATAATTATTAATTATTAATTTCTATTATTTTATTAAATATTTAATTAATTAAATAATCACATTATTTAATTATTATTTTTTATTTAAATCGCATTATTTTCGTAACACTATTAATTGGACCTTCCAATTAATCTACCGTTACCCTCGTTACCAACAACCATAAGGACTAGCAAGGGGATCTAATGGACCCACAGTTTTTAGCTCCAATAATACTTAGTAATATTAATTAAAACTCTTTAATTAATATTTCATGATTATTAACTTTGGAGTTATTCCACTAAAAACCCGAGGCTGCACTCTCAGAACTATAGACATGTTTATACAATCTGAAGTCTCAGCGTCCATTGATATAGCTAATTGCATATAGTGTGATCCTCCACAAATAGTTCATAACTAGAGATGGGTCATAAAGTCCGTTATACCCCTCTAGAAATATCTTTTCCTTTAAGTACCATTAATTCTCTAATGAACAATTAAATCTTGTCTTCCTCAAGGAAGAAGGAGAGCGCTCATAATCATTCAAGCCCCGAATCAACCCTTAAGGGAACTACTTATCTACTTTAATCAAGAAGAAGTGGATTCCACTATTGTGTTCAAACCTTCCCAGTCACAAGCCAAACTGCAACTCCAAGATACATAGGTATTGGTCGAGATTCACATCAACCTTACTCATGAAAAATCAAAAGCCACGATCCAAACTGAAGGAGTCGATAAAATACTCAGGATTAAAATCACCTATAAATAGCCATCGATTATCGATTATATATGAATCTCATCTACTAACGGATCTTAGTAAGAGATTCATATAAATCATGACCCAGTCCTATATGATCTCATCATATAAGGTGCCTCCATTCTCATGTCAACTACATGAGCGGTCTAGGATAACACCATCGTACTTTACAAAATGGACCGTAGCAGTAGATCAATCACAAACAAAGTGCCCAGTTTTGTTCGCTCTCTACGGATTCTTTAGATTGCATGTCTCAAAATAAATCCTCTATGTATATGACCATCATATACTCATTATGAGATTACATCTTGCAATCTAGGATGTTCTTGCACAATTCGAATGTATTACTGAATATAAAACATTTATAAACTTGAATGATATTCTGAATAATTCTTATTATTGTCTTTAACCATTTACAATTACAAGCTTTAGGGTATAAATCCCAACATTTAAATCATCGAGCAAGTTGCTCAATCTAACAACAATAGCTAAACCTCAGCCGGGGTCTTCAGCTTCAGCTATTGTAGCAGAGCCTAAACCTGCTGATGCTCTAGTTGTTAAACCTGATCTTGCTGAACCTAAACCACCACTGGAATTTATTACATTCCCTTGCAAACTAAACTGTGGTGAATTAACCAAGTTCAATTTGGAACATAAGAATTGAAACTGATATCTAGAAATACCTTTTGTGAAAACATCTGCATGCTGAAATTATGTGGGCACACTTCTTGACTCAATAATTCTAGAGGCAACCACTTCAATGATAAAATTTGTATCAGTGTCAATATGTTTGGTTCTAAAATGAAAAATCGGTTATAAGCTAGAGAAGTAGTACTCACATTATCACACCACAATGAGTGCAAACACATAATTTCAGAAGTAAGATTTCACAGTTCTAAGAGTGTAGCCTCGGGTGTTTAGTGGAGTAATATCGAGGTTAATAATCATGAAATATTAATTAAAGAGTTTTAATTAATATTACTAAGTATTATTGGAGCTCAAAACTATGGGTCCATTAGGTCCCCTTACTAGCCCTTATGGTTGTTGGTAACGAGGGTCACGGTAGATTAATTGGATGGTCCAATTAATAGTATTATGAAAGAATGCGATTTAATTAAAAGAGAATAATTAAATAATGTGATTATTTAATTAATTGAATATTTAATAAAATAATAGAAATTAATAATTATGAATTATTAATTCTACTTATTAAATAGGAGGTTATGGAATCAAACAGTGATAGAAAAAAGAATTAAAATAATAGGGTTTAGGGAGACTAAAGATTATTTAGAATCCTATTTTAATAGGGTTTAGGATTATTTTAATAGTCCTAAAGATCACAGGTTCAATTTTTAGGGAGACTAAAATAAATAGGATTTAGAATCCTATTTGACCTAGTCAAACTAAAACCCTAAAGAGCTAGTATATAAGAGTTATATAGATAGAAAAATTGACCTAATTACAAGTGAAAAACACAGACGCAATTCGGCCATCAAGGAGAGAAAAAAAGAAAAGATAAAGTTTTTTTTTTTCTAACTCTCTCTTTCCTTGCAGGTGCGGCCGACCATAGGGAGAAAGAGTTCTCCTTCATTTTTTAGATGATCTCTATCTCTTACCGTGACGTGCCCATACACATGTTATCAGACTGCGAGTCATAGTTCGAAAGATCTGGTAGTAGATCGAAGATTCAGAAAAAGAAAATCAAGAAAAAGGTATATAGTTTCTCAAGTCTTTTTCTACGTATATACAAGAACTCGTTCCTAGTTGAAAAACCATTTTTCAAACTAAGAAAAATTTTTGAAACCTAATTTCGCAAGTTACATTATAATCAAAACTTTTCTGAAACTCCTTTCACGAGTCACATTAGGCGGTGGTCATAAATCTTTATTTTTATTTTGTATAATTTCCTTAACTTAATTCGTTTTTTTCCTTAATCATTTTATTAGTTTCACAATTCAAACTCAACTGTTTTGCATAATATATTTATTCTTTTTATCTATAGACCTTTTTCGTCAATTTACCTAACAAAATTACTTCTTCTGCATTTTTATCTAGTTAGGGCCGGCCTTGAGTCAAGACACAAGAGACTATCGTTCAAGGCCTTAGGTTCAAGCGGCCCAATATGTCATGTTCTTATTATATAAAAAAAAAAAATAGATATAAGATATAAGACTCAGTTGGTATCCCTAATTTACTACCAAATATAAGGCCCATTGGTATCCCAATTTAGATATATTTTTTTTAATGTTTATTATGCTATAAGGTCCATTGGTATCCCTGATTTTAGCAAACCTACGAATCAGTATCCCAATTTTTTAAACCCACAAATGAGTATCCCTAGCTTTACCCTAATTTTATTTTTAGTTTATTGTTTATTGTTTTATTAATTATTCCTTCGTAAATTGGGGTGGGCGGGTGGCACTTGGCAGGCAGCAGCAGCTATTTATTGTTTATAAAGTAAGATTTTTTCTTTTCTTTTTTTTAAATTACTTTGAAAACCACATTGTAAGGTAATTTTATTGGATTTTATTTAGGCCTTTTTTTTTAACTTATATTTTTATTTAACTTAAATTTATTTATATTTTTTACTGTTTATTTTTTAAAATTGTATTGCAAGTATTATTCGCATATAACTTGTGAATTTTATTTTTATTTTTTTTAATAAATTTTTTTCATGTATATCAAAACAAAAGTTATGGTTATTTGTTTTTTTTTTTTTTGAAAAAGCGATTTTCTTTTTATTTTAGGAAGCGTATTTAGTGATTAATTTGTTAGATTTTTATTTTATTTTAGTAAATAATATTTTTAATATTATTTATATTTATTGTACTGATATTATTATTATTATTATTTCGATGGAAAAAAAGAATTTAATAATAATGAGACATGAATTATAAACTTATAATTTATATGCAGTTTGTATATATTGATGCAGATTATATAATTTATATTAATGAGATTATTTATCTAATTTTAGTTAATTTTTTATGTTTAAAAAAACAAATATTGTGGTTGGTAGTCTTACAGACTTACAGTTGTAGTCCAGAGCCAAAAATTGGGATCTAGAATTAGGAAAAAAAAAAAGGTAATATTAATTTTATTTTATTTGAGTATATTATTTTAAATTTGAATTGCATATGAAATTTTTATTAATAGGTAATGTTTTATCTTTCGAATGTGGAATTATGCCTGCACTCTACAAATGAAAGACATAGACCTTCATTTATATGAACATAAATCAGGTTCTATCACTTTTTACTACATCTAGTCTTTTACTGGTTGTGTTCTATCACCAATTGGGTTTTGGTCATAAAAATAAAATAATATATCTAGTAAAATTTTATATTTGTTAGAATTTATCAAAGTATAATATATTATAACCTCATTTTCAGTTGAGCCCCGTTTCACTAAAAAGTCAGGCCGGCCTCGTGTCTAGTAGCCCACAAAATTATTCCTCGAAATAAAATTACCACTGCATTCAAATCAAATTTGCTAATAAATTTAACATATAAAGACAAATTTATTTAGATTTTAGGTGCATATAATATTGAATAATCAGTCATTAGTTACTGTTGGGCCATCTAGAATATACGTAATATGCTCGTGCATCTCTTCATGCACATTAATTTATTTTTCTTTTTTTATTTTCAGAAGTTTTACGAGATAATAGAGATTTTTCGCCAACTTACTTCACATTAAAAATAGAATCGTACAATACATTAATTTATGGTAAAGTGGTTAGTGCACTTCCCTCCCACTCCAGTGGTGAGAGTTCAATTTCCACTATACACATTTACTAGCATGTGTAAGTAGTTTCTTCCTCTTAAACTTTTGCTGTCTAATATTTTTCATATATATTAGCTTTGATTGGTTAATTAGTATTAATTAATTAATTAATAATTAACTAGCCATGCAAATACTTTTGTTCTTCTGGTTTCTACTGAATCCAGGATGTTGTGGCTCTACCCTCTAGGACATGGCTCTGCAAAGAAGAATCTCTTTCTCTTTATTTAAAGCTGGCTGATTGGGAAAAAGTTTCACCTAGGAGATCAGTCTAGAGCTTGTTTTGGAATAGAGTATAGTTAACTATTCAATTAATCAATTGTGGAGATAATATAGTTAAATTTTCTCAAATCATTTGTGCAGTGTAAATTGAAAGACCGTTGAAATTGAAAATAAGTCTCTATTATTCTAGTCATCATTTCTTTAGTTTCTTGATCGATACCATCCTCAACTCAAGTTGTCAAGACAAAAGCATTTAATAAATTAACTTGACATATTCCAATTACTTTCAAGTCCCAAATTTTGTTTACCATTAGTATTGATAGCATGCAATGTCATTTATATACGAGTCTTTTTTAATACGGCTCTTTACTAATTTAGAGGACCACCGTGGCTCCCGTAAGGCCTTCAAACCCAATTGTAGTGGGTTTTCAATGTTATTTGAATGCATAATGTTGCCTCTAATATCTGAAGACTTGACTGGTATTTTCTCCCAAATATTAACCTCATAAAGAGAAAATCAAATTAAAAATATTAGAGGTTGAAAAAGAGTAGTCAAAAGAGAAAAAGTAATAGAATATTGTTAATTTATCACGTAGACAAATTAAGGAGACGAAAAGTAAAAGGAGAAAAAAGAAAAGAAAAAAACAGAAACAAAACGAAAGGAAAGGAAGACCAAATGGAACAGAGAAAAATCATACACATGACATCAATTATTAAAAAGCAAAAGATTGTGATTCGTTCAAAAGACCACACAAATCCATGAACCACAGCGATTTTTTCTTATTATTAATCAATATGAAACACATGTTTTTGTTAAGGAGAATTTAGATCATCACACATCAGCTGCAGGTTGCACTTCATCTTCTCCATGTGCGTCACCTAATTCTGCACATGGAATTAACAAACACAATTAAAGCTGATCAATATATATACCAATCAGTTTTCTTAATCACACTAAAAGCATGCACTAATAACTCTAACAAACTCCTAACTAACTATGCCACACCAGCAACCAATCCTAACAGAATAATTACCAGCTAATCAACTTACTAATAGCTCACTAATCATCTCTCATAGTGTAATAAAGTTGGTTCCACTAATAAGTGTGCGCACATAGTGTAATAAAGTTGGTTCCACTCTTGTGATTAGATTTATCAAGGTGTTGATCACCTTGGAGTGAACCACTACTGATGTTGTTGTGCATTAGCAAGCTGCAGCTAGGAGCACCATATGACTTGTTGTAGCTGCTCACACTAGAGGTGTTGAGTTGATCAAAGCTGCATGTGTTTGCTATAACAAGATGAGCATCTTGATTGCGGTTACTCTTCACAGAATGCACCTAATGGACAAGGGAAAGTATATTAATCTGGTAGTTTTGATTCTGGAGGTTACAAATGGTAACTTGAAATTCTTTTCCCTTAATAAATTTCACAATATTTAATGAGTCTCAAATCCTCTATAGAATTCACTGTTGGAGATAGAAAATAGTTGTTGTTTACTTACAAATCACACTTTTGTCTAATTTTTTTTTTTCATATATATTAGCTTTGATTGGTTAATTAGTATTAATTAATTAATTAACTAACTAACCAAGTACTTGTGTTCTTTTGGTTTTTACTGATTCGAGGATGTTGTGGCTCTACCTTCTAGGACATAGCTCTGCAAAGAGAGAAGCTCTTTCTCCTTATTTAAAGCTAGCTGATTGAGAAAAATTTTCACCTAGGAGATCAGTCTATACAGAATTCACAATACAAGTACTGGACCATCGCAGAATTAAAAACGTCGAAAGTATAGGTGAACCCCTCATGGAAGTTTTCGATGAGGGTTGATTTTGTTGCCCTTGGCTAAATATGTTGTTCCCTCTAGTCTACAATTGATTTACCAGAGCAAAAGCTGACGTTGTAGTAATTTCTTGCAGGTCAATATTGTTCGACTCGTTCAATGGAAAGAGTTTTTAAAATTCAGGCCTCTGAGAGATATCTATGAATTCTCCAATGGATTCCTTAAGAGTGATAAATTAATTGTTCAAGTAGAATTTCTTTTATTGTTTGTTGTTAAAGACGGCCGGCAAGCGGAGAAATATGGAGAGTATAGTTATAAATATGGAGAAATTGGAACCATGTAAATTAAATGTTTTGGAATAGAGTATAGTTATATATATTCAATTAATCAATTGTAGACATAATAAAGTTAAATTTTCCCAAATCATTTGTGCAGTGTAAATTGAAAGATTGTTGAAATTAAAAATAAGTCTGCTATTATAGTCATTGTTTCTTTAATTTCTTGATCGATGCCATCCTCAACTCAGGTTATCAGTCAAGACTTGGACAAGTACAAAAGCATTTAATAGATTAACTTGACATATTCCAATTCCTTTCAAGCCCCAACTTTGTTTACCATATTTATATACGTGTCTTATTTTATACTGCTCTTTAAGTAATTCAGAGGACGATCGTTGGCCCGTAAGGCCTACAAACCCACTTATAGTGTGTTTCCGATGTTATTTGAATGTATCATGTTGCCTTTAGTATCTGAAGACTTGACTGCTAATTATTAAAAGATTAAATTAAATATTAAGCTATACCTTATTAAATTCAAAGAAGTTAGTTAAAAGATTGTTATTGTTAAGTTATTGTTTTTAAAGTGGGAAAAAGATATTCTTTCAAAACAAAAAAAAACAAAAAAAGTAGGAAAAAGATATGATATTGTTTATTTGTTTTCGAATCTTTGAAGCCTTTTCTCCCCTAGATTATCCTGATAAAGAGAAAATCAAATTAAAATAGAGATTACCTCAAAAAAAAAAAATTAAAATAGAGATTGAAAAAAAAGTAGTCAAAAGAGAAAAATAATAGAATGTTGTTAATTTGTCACATAGACAAAGGAGAGGAAAAGTAAAAGGAGAAAAAAGAAAAGAAAAAAAAAAAGCAAAACGAAAGGAAAGGTAGACCAAATGGAGCAGATATAATCATACACATGACATCAATTATTAAAAAGCAAAAGATTGTGATTCATTCAAAAGACCACACAAATCCATGAACCACAGCGATTTTTTCTTATTACTATTCAACATGAAACGCATGGTTTGACATCGGCTAATATTTTTTCTTTAATTGGTGGTGGCCACCTAGCCACCATATAAAAAACACCATCCATTGATATTTTCTTCGGATCCTAAAGCCAAAGCAAAGAAACATATTGCTCACACCAGTTCATTCAACAGTGCGAGTCGAAAACATATCTTTTTATATATTAAGGTTAGTCTTTTGAGTCGTGACATCAATTAATATATATATATATATATTATCTTTTTAGAAATATGTCTTTTTAAGGACTGAATTCTATTTTTTTCATTAGCCACTAACGCACGTGCCGTTATTTGTTTGCCATCAAAACTAGGAACTTGGAGATGGCATCAACTGAGCATCCATCCACTGATGAGAAAAACAATTGGGTGGAAGTTTTGGTAGCTGGACCTGATTGTTGCATATATAGGGTTCCTCAATATCTTCGCAAATTAAATAAAGAAGCCTATACTCCCAGGTTAGTTTCAATAGGCCCTCTTCACCATGGCAGAAAGGAATTGTTGGGTATGGAAGACCAGAAAAAAAGCTGTTGGTTAAATTTTGCAACACGAGTAAATGCACAGAAATTGGAGGAAGTCGATAATTATATCAAGGGTGAAGAGCAACGCACCCGTGCTCACTATTCAGTAACCTCCGATCTTCAGAGTTCAGCATACATAGCAATGATTAAACATGATGCTTTCTTCATCATTGAATTCTTCAGGGGTGGCTTAAACCGTTCTTTTCACTGCTATAATCAGATTGAAAATGATTTATTGATAGACCTATTATTACTTGAAAATCAGCTTCCTTACTATGTTCTCAACCATTTATACGTGATAGTTTACTCCAGCAGCGAAGGATCTTCATTCTTTGATCTTTCTATCCGATATATTGGAGTAATATTTGATATTTTAAAACGTGGGGAGTTTTCAACACAATCAGAAGTTAAACATTTTACTGATTTGTTAAGAGCTGGTCTATTAAACGATTTGCAAATAACAAATTCGGGGCCAGGTAATGAAGAGATAGATGATTTACCAAGTGCCACAAAGTTGAATGAATCAGGACTCAAGTTTAGAGGTATTAAGGATAAATGCTTTCTTGACATAAGTTTGATAAAGAGAGAGCGTCCTAAATGGTTGCCATTTTCCGAAGTAGATGCAGTACGAATCCCGCGCATTAAAATCTCCGACAACACAGAAATTTTTTTGCGCAATCTGATGGCTCTGGAGGTGTTTCATTATCCAGATCAAACTTACATATGCAACTATGTTGATCTGATGGATTATCTAATTGATACCGTAAAGGATGTGGATTTACTTGTTAAGAAAGAGATTATTGTCAATTGCAAAGGCGACAATGAAGCAATAGCCAAGATGTTCAACAAACTTTGTTCACAAATCACACCAAGTCCATCTTGTTATTATGGAATTGCCAAGGACATGAAGGCACACTATAAAAATCGATGGAACAATTTGAAGGCGACTTTGAGAAGCGTATATTTCAGTAATCTTTGGACAGGCACAGCTACAGTTGCTACAGCTCTTCTAGTGTTCCTCACTCTGATACAAACCGTTTGCTCTATTATGCAAGTCTTCCAAGGATACACCTAATAAAACACTACTAGTATCTCGATAAGTGTATTAGAGGATGTCTACTTTGCATTATAATTATTGAACTGTTCGTTTGTATTTTTATGATTTGTATTTTTACAATTGATGCTTGTCTTTCCATATGAAATTTAATAAAAAAAAAAATTGTTTAATATTAGCATGTATTTGATTTTTTATCCTTTCACTCTGTAATATATTTAATTCTATCCATTTTTAGCTAAAAATCTATATCCATTCTTCACAAAAATATAATGAAAAAAAAAATAGATAAATTAAAACAAAATCATCTTTTAGCAATCAAATTTTCTACAGTTTCTTTATAGGTTAATATGGTGCTGATTGTATCAAATTTCTCATTTCCGTTTGATTTTTTTCTCAAAAGGAGTTCAATAGTGAAGACAATATCATATAGAATCATCGTAACAAATTCATCACTTGAAAGATTAGGGTTCATTTCTTATATGTAGCTAACACAGGTATTGTTTTATAATAGGTACATTTTTTTTTTATCACATACATTACATCTTGAGCGATTGGATGCACTATATTTTACCTACTTTCAAAGTCATCCCGTTTCGAATTAAAATTAAGCTGTCACACAAGTCTTTGTGGGACGAAGTGATATTTTTCTCAGTTCAGATTTCATGAGAATCTGAAATCTGCACAAACCATAATTGAAAAAGAAGCAAAACTTACCAAACCTGATTACCCACCGTTTATAATTGTGATTAGTTGGCAAATGAGGACGACTTTTGAAACTAAAGTATTTACATGTCATATAAATTTAATTTTAAAATTAAAAATTGTGATACAATGAGTTAGGATTGTAAAAATTGTAAAGTATTTGATAAAAACTGTAAGGCGTTTGATATAAGCTAACAACACACAGCTTTGAGAACCTCCATTAATGGAGCTTGAGAGAAAAGCTTTCTCCGTATATTCTTCTCATTATCAATAATAATACGTCCAAAAGAGATACAAATATATGCTGAATCAATGACAGCTCAGCAATTCTCTAAAGAACTCCTAACAAAATATTTTGCAACATTGTAGGCTGCAATGTCATTTATATATAACTAATTTTCTATACGGTTATTTTATAGTTCAGGGAGTGATTGCTAGTCTCCCGTAAGGCTAATAATCCTATTATAATCCGCTTTAAGTTTATGAAAGTAAGATTACAGAACTTATATCTCATGAAAGGTTCGGAGACTCGAGATTGTATGGTTTCTTATTGTGTTTGTGACAGAATTTTCATTTAATTGTAGAGACTAATATGCAAGGAGGCTATTTTGAATTCATATGTAAGAATTAATGGTACTTATGATTGTAACTTGCCTCTGTTTGAAGTTCATATTATTTCAAATTGTGATTATGATATAAAATGCCAAGTGGAGATGATAAGTTAAATATCTTTAAAAATATGAAAGTCATGCAATTTTTAATCTTAAACTTAGTATATATTAGGTTGCGTTTGGCGCACTGGTTTAAATTAGACTATTTTTATGAGATGAGATATAATTTAATTAAATTTAGTATTATTTCCTGTATAGTGTAACATAAAATTGAACTAAAGTAAAATATGCATCTGTGATTGGACTAGGTAGAATTAAATTAAATTATTTTTGTTAAAATAAACTAATTTCAAATACTTTTTAATACAAATTTATTTTTGGATAAATATATTAATATAAAAATATTTTTTTATTTTAAATTAAAATATCTAATTTATATAAAGTATTAATATAAATATAAATATTTCTTTTTATTTATTTAATAACTATTTAAGTTCTTTACATAATATTATATTATCATCTAATAAAATATTTATTCTCAAGAGCACGTGTTTAATTAATCTCATAGGTATGTCAAGTGGTTACTTTTTTTTTAAATTAAAAAAAAAAAAAAAAAAATAGGTCACCACGTGACATGGTATAATAATCGAATTCGAATGCAGTGTATTGGATGTATATAAGTTTTTTTCCTCTATATTTTCTTCCCTCATGATAATATCTATAGTAACAAGTTAGACAAATGGTGTAATGCTAGACCTGTCAATTTTGTATCATAAAATTTAAAAATATTCTTATTTTTTTGTTTGATGATTCGGTCAACGATATTTTATTTTCTTATATTTTAAAAATAGTCATTTTTTCTTCTAAAATTAACTTTATATTCAAAAAGTTATTTTTCTGTTAAAAAAGAAAGGCATAAAGGTAATTAACTGAATAATTTAAATTTAAAAATTTTAAAAATTAATTAATAAAATTGAAAATGGATGAAGTGGCTGCCACGTAGCCTACTAAATGACCGAAATCGAGAGAAATGTTTTGCTAAAGTGTTCATCTTTCAGTGTTGCAATTTGCAAAGCTTTCAAGCTGGGATTTGCAAATTAACATATATTTGATTAAGTCAAGTGGTCAAACATTCAAATCTTACTAAGAAAAACAGATCACCATTCCCCTTTGCTCTTGACAATAACATTTTTAGTCTGCTTTTGTGCTGGCCAGCACCATGATTATATAACCATCAATGAGACTGCATTTAATATAAGGATCCTCTTAAATTATCGGTATAGGTTCGGTATAAAAATAAAAGTTTTTAGGTAATTGACTTTAACATAATATCTGAAGTCACATGTTAGTATAATATATCCTTTATATGTATATTTAAAGAGATTTGTGTAATTTTTTACATTTTATATTTTTAAGTGAAATTGATCGTGATAATGAAATTTAATCACATTCAAAGAGACAACTTAAATTTATATGTTAATCTTTAATGTCAAGAACTGATCTTTACATAATCTCTAAAGACAGTTAACATAATCTTTTAAATAATTATTAATGAGATTTGGGTAATTTTTTAGATTTTATATTATAAAGTGAAATCAATAACGATAGCGAAACCGATTAATCCCACTAAAAAAACAACTTATTTTATATGCTATTTTTTTTATTATCAATAATTTGATTTCTAGTGACAAGCATTGGGGAGAATATCCTCATTTGTTGACCATTAACAAGTTGTTGTTATCAACTTGATAGGGTTATGATAGGGTTAAGATGTATTGATATTTTTTTTGTTTTAAAGAATGACTGATTGGTTGACTATCAAAATGTCTTTTTGAAGATGCATTAGTTTTTCTGTTTTAGGTGATGTTTTAGGGTGTAAAAGGAAAAATCTGGGTGGTTTTAGTGTTGTAAAATGAAGAATTAAGAAATTTATTTTAGGTGATAATGGAACATACAAAAAGAAAGAATGAAAATCAAGCAATTAATCTATTTTGGGTAGTTAAATGAAACATGCAAAAGGAAGAAACAAGTAAATAAAGCCAAAAGGTTACTTTTAAAGGGCAAATTTCATATTTTTTACTATTTCTTTTACTTTTGGAGGGTAAATTCATTTTTTCAAGTATTTCATTTAATGCTTCAAAGTCTTTCAATTTTTTTACTTATTGTTTTGTCATCAAGTAACATTTTGGATGAAAAGTTAACTCCAAGAGGAAAATAGCTATTTCTGAAACGTGAGGGGATAAAGTATCATTGATGGAATCGTTTAGGGGAAAATAAGAATATCCCTAAAATTTAATATTAACTCATTATGTGTCCATTGATAAATGTATACACGTTAATAATGATTCAATTATCATATCATAAGTTGGGATCAAATTGAAATTTAAGAGTGGCATGTCCAATATTACCCTAATAAATAATGTATTTATTTATTTCAACTAATCACACCGGCAGTTAGTTGTAAATATTAATTTCTCTAAAATGATGTGCGGTCTTCCAGTCAAGTAGGTCACACCTGCATTGAAAGACAAGCACCTACACAACATAATTGATTGATTCATAAAGTCTCTTTTATACAGAGAGTTCAGTTCATATATCAGGATTTTAAAAAATTATTTAAATGAAATTTAATGATTTATATATTTTAGTATTTTTAATTGAGCTATTATAATTAATTCAAGGATTGAATAAGGGAACACAGCTCGAACTCTCCAGATAGTGTAAAAATTAATTTATTTGAAACAAGTAAAAAATTTATGATATGTATGGGAAGGTGTTAGAACTCACAAAACTGATTACAATCATCAGCCAAGTGAAGAACATTATACAGATAGTTGTAGGGTATAAATATGTATAAATATCAGTTACTGTTAATATAGTTAAACATTATTCTGTTAATTAAAGTTAGTTAGCTCAGATGTATTTAACTTAGCATATAAATACTGAATATACTGTTTGGGATCATATAGTTAACATCTGATTTTTCTCCCAAATCTCTCTTCTTCTTCTCGAGTAGATTCTAGGGTTCTTGATTTCTTTATTTTCTCTCACACTTTCATGGTATCAGAGTTTCGATTAGAGGCCATGGTGTCACCATCTTCCTCTCATCTGCCTAATCTCTCTCAAGCCTTCAATCGTACACCTATACTTACCAAAAAAACAGAAAGTCAATCTCAACTGATCTAAAAAAAAAACCTAAACTTCAACTTGCCTATCACGCTAGACAATGACAACTTCATCTACTGGAAGACTCAAATCTTGCCGGTTGTGAGAGCTTTTGACCTGGAGGACTTCATCTTTCGAACCACAACTTGTCCTGCTAAGTTCATCATCTGCACTGATGAAGAGTCTGGTGAACAAATCCAAGCTTACAATGACGAGTATCTCAACTGGAAGAAGATAGATCAATTACTGGTCAGCTGGTTGATGTCAACCTTAAGTGCTTCGATCCTTGGCAGAGTCACTCAGTGTGTAACAGCATGTGAGGTATGGAATACTATCACTAATATGTTTTCTCAGCAATTTATAGCTAGAGTTATGCATCTTAGATCTAAATTACAATCTTTTAAAAAAGGAACCATCAAAATCAGTGAGTATATTGTTAAAACTAAGGAAACCACTGACTCCTTAATGGCTGCTGCACAAATTATTTCAGAACATGACCTAATTGCTTATGTTTTGGGAGGCCTAGGCTTATAGCTTGATCCAGTAGTCTATAACATAGCTTCTAAAAAGGATAAAATCACCCTTTAAGATGCGCAGTTTCTCATTACAAACTATGAATCTAGGCTAGAACAATATCACTCTAGTGTTACAATAGATATGAATCAAGCCTCAGCCAATGTTAGTACCAAATCCTCTAATTATGCAAGAGGATGAGGTCAATTTTAAAATAATAATCGTGGTAGGTCTAGAGGCATAAGAAGGGGCAGAGGGGTTAGATACTATAACCAAAGACTGACTTGTCAACGCTGTGGCAAAGCTGGTCATTTCAAAATTATTTGTTACCATAGATTTGACCAGTCTTTTGCTGGAAATTTTGACAAACCTCAAAGTCAGCAGGGTCATCCATCTACTCCAAACAATTACAATCCTATCCAAGGTAATTTTGTGCAACAACATCTGGAGTATTCCAATGGCTTCACATATCCTCATCACCATAACATGAATGCACTGGTTGCAGCTCCTTCAACAGTGGTAGACCCCAGTTTATACGTTGACAGTGGAGCAACCAACCATATCACACCAGAATTCAGCAATAAGCATTAACAATGAGTACAAAGCAATGATCGGCTTACTGTAGGTAACGATCACAAACTCTCTATATCTCATATTGGTAGTGCTTTGGTCTACTCACATGCCATTCCTTATACAATTTTACAACTGAACAAGATTTTGTATGTGCCACAAATCACCAAAAATCTGTTGAGTATAGCACAACTCACTCATGATAACAATATAATTGTAAAGTTTAATGATGCATGATGTTTTTTCAAGGACAAAAATACGAGGAAAACTTTGCTCCAAGGGGTCCTGAAGGATGATCTTTACCAACTCACCCTTCTAAGGGTTGAGTACCCTAGGCATTCTATCAATATTGCTTCTGTTAAGCATAATTTTGCTAAAACTGCACATTATCATACTGCTGTTCATGATACTGTTAAGCATGATTTGAATTATTATAATACCTTGATGTCTATAAATAATATAGCAAGAGGTCCTCAATGTAATGATTTTACTGTAACCAAGGGTGTTCTTTCATCCTTTACTCATGTACTTGTAAACACTTGGCAACAAAAATTAGGACATGTAATTTTTCACCTAGAATTCTTGCTAAAGTGTTTCAACTACTTAATGTACATGTAAATAATTTTGCTTTAATTCACTTTTGTGATGCTTGCAAGATTAGTAAGAGTCATAGACTACCATTTGATAAATCTGATTACAAACCTAGGGGTCCTTTAGAGTTGGTTTGTGCTGATGTGTGGGGTCCCTCCCCTATCCCATCCTCTCAAGAAATAGGTATAGTGTAAGCTTTCTAGATTCTTACACTGAGTATTGTTGGATATACCCTTTAGCGACTAAGTCTCAAGTTAAAGACATGTTTGTTAGCTTTCATAGAATTGTTGAAAGGCTATTCAATACTAAACTAATCAATCTACAAAGTGATAATGAGGGAGAGTTCACAATGTTAGCTTCCTATCTCATACAACATGAAATTAGTGATAGGTTCTCCTGTCCATACATCCATTAACAGAATGGGATGATGGAGAGAAAGCACCGTAGTATTGTTGAAATTGGTCTCACTATTTTTGTCCAAGCTAGTATGCCCTTGTCCTTTTAGTGGGAGGCCTTTGACACTACAGTTTATACTCTTAACAGATTGCCAATAGTGATTCTTCACAATCACTCTCCATATTTCTAGCCTTTCATAGACTTCCACACTATGCAGACCTGAGAGTATTTGGAACAACCTGTTTTCCTCACTTAAGGTCATACAACAAACACAAATTCTCATTTCATTCATCCAAATGTCTGCACCCTTCAGGCAGGATTTACATATTCAGACATGTTCTATTTCATAAAGGAGAGTTTCCTTATCAAGCTCTATTTCAGCCTTCCACTACTGCTTCCTCACAGCCTTTACATCCTGCTTGTCCTGTTTCATCTTCTGTTACTGTCCCTCTACCATCTTTCCTAGCAGCTTCTCATTTTGAGCAGTCTGTTGTTTAGCTATCTCAATCTGCAGCTTCTCATCCTATGACTACTAGGTCAAAAAGTGAAATTTTCAAACCCAAGCATTTCACTTTTTCAGCTCAATCACAACAGCTCTTTCCTACTCCATCTGCTATTAATGTTCCTACCACTGTTTCAGCTGCCTTAGTTGATCCTCAGTGGGCTGCTGCTATGCAGGCTGAATTTGATACCTTGATAAGGAACAAAACTTAGAGTTTGGTTTCTTCTTCTCAGGGTATGAATGTGGTTAGGTGTAAATGGATATTTAAAGTGAAGTACAAGGCTGATGGTAGTATAAAGAGGTACAATGCTAGGCTAGTAGCTAAGGGTTTCCGTCAAACCCCTAGCTTGGACTTCACATAAACTTTCAGCCCTATGATGAAATCCTTTGCCATTCGGATCATTCTTGCTTTGGCTGTTTCATCTTCATGGGATATTTAATATATTGATGTGGACAATGCCTTCTTGAATGAGGATCTTCAAGAAGCAATATACATGATCCAGCCTGAGGGCTTCATTCATTCTTCTCAATCCTCTCTTGTTTGCAAGCTCCATAAGTCTTTGTTAGCTGAAATTCAAGTGCCTCTTTCTACTGTTCCTTTGTTGTGGTGTGACAATATCATTGCCAACTCCTTGGCACACAATCCTATTTTTCATGTTAGGACGAAGTATATCGAGATCGACGTCCATATTCTGGCGATCTTATTGCTGAAGGTAGACTGAAAATTAGATATGTCCTCACAACAGCTCAAATTGCTGACATTTTTACTAAGTCACTGCCCATTTCTAGATTTCTTCTTTTATGTACAAATCTGATTATAAATCGTTCTCAGTTGCGTTTGAGGGGGAGTGCTGATGATATTGCTAATTAGTCTTCCAAGCTTAAATTCAAACTTGTTGACTTAAACCAGCTGCATTTAAGGGGGGAGTGTTCGAACTCACAAAACTGATCACAATCATCAGCCAAGTAAAGAACATCATATGATGGGTCATATATATATATATATATATATATATATATATATATATATATATATATATATATATAGGGAGATAGTAAATGTAAGTGTCAAGATCTTTAAATTTGAAGAATATGCTAAAAGTGTAAATATAAGATGTTCCTAATAGATTTATAATTTATATAAATCTTTAAAAAAACCACCAAAAATAAATTTATGTAATTTGTAACAATAAAATCATATTCTTTTGAAATGTATTTTAAAGAATTTAATTAAGTTCTTAAAATTTATTTTTGTTGGTATTTTATAAAACAAATATACAAAGTTAAGATAATTTTATATAGAATCATGTTAATATTTATCCTAAGAACACATATTAATATAAATATGATTTTTTAATAATTATTTTTAATAAAATTTATGTTATTATAATATTTATTAATATTATTTTCTAAACAAATAAACAATGTGCGCATATGGATAGGATTGTAATTGTAATATATATTAAGTGACAGATTATCAGTAGACAAACATAAAACATTCAAGTTTCACGTGTCGCTTCTTGTGGGCATACAATATATATTTTGAAGGGGTATAATTATAAAATTAGTAACTTTCGGAGTTTGCCGATATCAATCATTAAACATGCGATCCGGGTATTTACTCCTACAATGAAATATATCTACTCACATAATAAGGGATGAAAACTATCCACACATATTAGTAAATGTGTATGGTGGGAATTGAATCTTCATCACTGAAATGAGAGAGAGGTACATTAACCGCTTAAATTATAAATAAATGAATTTATGAGCATACAATAATTGGTATGTTACCTTAGCACAATTATATAAGCCGTGACATCAATATAAATTTTTACTTCGCTTGGTGGCGGCCACCATCCATATAAATAAATTCATCCATTTGATATCTCCCATGAATGTAATCCCAAAGTAGCAGCAAAGAAACATATTGCTCACACCGGTTTATATCTATAGAGCAACCGAAAAACATGTCACCTACAGCGAGATAAAGAGCGAGGCAGACAAAGTTCTGGTTTTCAGGTAATTAATTTTAAATATATATTATATGCTATTATGTTGTGATATTTATTAATATATATATATATTTTATTTTTTTAGATTGTAACATATATTATAATATATATATATATAACAACTTTTAAAAATATAAAGCATTGTTATGAGAAATTGGAGGCCGTCTGCCTCCAAATCAAGGAGATTGTCGTGTAAAATAAAGAAAATGGTAGAAAATATAATGAAGGAAATGTGTATAAAATAATAAAAGTGAAAAAATGTTCAATATTTTCATTAACTTTGTATGGTATATATACATGAAGATACAACATACATAGTCAAACATACAACTAATTTTATCCATTATTTACCTAACAACATACATAGTCAAACATGCAACTAACACTCACCTAATATTCACCTAACGACATACATAGTCAAACATACAATTAACACTCACATAATATTCACATAATATATCCTAATAGTCAAACATACAATTAATATTTATTAATACTCCCCCTTAAGTTGGAGAGTGAATATCATGGAGTCCCAACTTGTTACGCAAATTCACAAACTGATCCTTTCCTAAAGGCTTTGTAAATACATCAGCCAGTTGCAAGTGTAAAGGAACAAAAGAAGGATTAATTATTTCGACTTGTACTTTCTCTCGTACTATATGACAGTCAATCTCAATGTGCTTTGTACGCTCATGAAAGACAGGATTCGCAGCAATGTGTAAAGCTGTCTGATTGTCGCAAAACAATGGTGTAAAAGTCGTTTGAGGAACTTTTAGGTCATGTAGTATGTAACACAACAAAATTAGCTCCAAACATATGTTAGCCATTGCTCGATATTCAGCCTCAACTGATGATCTAGAGAGATTGGCTTGCTTCTTAGATTTCCATGATATGAGAAAACTTTCAAGGAAAATACAATAGCCTATAACTGATCTTCTTGTGGCACGACAACCTCCCCAATCTGAATCACAAAAAGCTTTCAAAGTTAAGTTGTTATTGGAAGGAAGTAATAATCCCTGACCAGGTGTACCTTTGACTTATTTGAGGATTTGAATAGCAGTGTCCCAATGAGGTATTCTAGGTTCTTGTATGAACTGACTCAATGTGCAAATTGAATAGACTATATTGAGTCTTGTCACTGTAAAATATATCAATCTGCCAACTAGTTTTCTGTATTTTGTTGGATCATTTAGCAATGCTCCATTAGTGAAAGTAAGTTTCAAGTTTTGCTCCATTAGGAAATTGTTGGGACATGCGCCTAGGAGTCCAGAATCTTGTAGAATGTCCAACGCATACTTTCTTTGTGACATAAAAATACTTTTTCTGGAGCGAGAAAATTCAATACTGATAAAGTACTTCAAGTTTTCAAGATCTTTAATACATAAGCGTTTAAGAAAGAATCTTTTGAGACGTTCCATTTCATATAGATCATTTCCCGTGGGAAGTATGTCATCAATATATATATAAGAATTGCTGTAAAATAAGTACCTTGAGTTTTGGTGAAAAAGGAATAATCAGCATTTGATTGTTGATAGTCAGCCTTTCTAATAGTATTTGAAAATGTGGAAAACCAATTTCTTGATGCTTATTTATGTCCATAAAGAGACTTGTTGAGCCGGCATACAGTGTTCTCCCCCTGTCGGCGAAGACCAAGTGGAGGTTCCATGTAGACAACTTCATGGAGGTCGCCATGAAGGAAAGCATTTTGAACGTCCAATTGGTGGATGTGCCAATGGCGAGCAATAGCGACAGTAAGAAGATAACGAAGTGTTGTAAGTTTTATTGTTAGAGAAAATGTTTCTTGATAGTCAATGCCCTCAACTTGATTGTATCATTTGGCAACAAGACGAACCTTATAGCATTCAATAGTGCCATCATATTTGTATTTTTTTATTTTTTTTTAGCCACTAACGATGGTACAGTTATTTGTTTTCCATCAAAACTAGGAACTTGTCATCTTCAATCATACTCTATTTTTTTCATCAAAATGGAAATTCAAAATAGAATATTTCAAGAATATTTTATCTCCATAAATTCACAACTTCAACCATACTCCATTTTACAATATCCAAATAATAAAATATTATTATTTTTTTACTTTATAAATTATTTTTTCTAACTTTCTCTTAATTATTTTAGATAATAATTTACTGATATATTATATTTACACTTAACTATTTTACATATAATAATTTTAATTTTAATTTTTTAATAATAAATTCTTTCATCTACCTAATTTTCTCCACCTAATTTAATTATTCATGTACTTATTTTCTTGTTATTAGTTGTAATATTTTCATTTATTGATGTTAATGTAATTGTTTTTGTTTTACTAAATTATTTTTAATTAATTATTATATTCAATGGTAATTATATATATATATATATATATTGAAGCTTTCAAATAATTTATTTTATTTTAAAATAAATTATTAGGTTATTGATTAATAAATGGATGTGATAAATAAAATTTTTAAAAATAATTAAAATATAGTCAATATTATACTCACTTGAAAGATATCAACAAAATATTTCTAATGATATAATTTTTATGGTAATTACATTTATAAATAAAAAGTTATAATAAATTAATTGAGTTTAGTTAAAAATTTAAAAAGGATATGAGAGGAATGAAATTTGTTTAAAGAATGGATGGAAGGGTAATACTGGAATATATAATATTGAAAAATAATGGAGATTGAAATAGTGGATCTCTAAATTGCGAGATCCATTTGTCAATCTCCATTTTTTTGGAACAACAATATAGAGTATGATTGGAGATGACGATAGAGAGATGGAATCTAGGGAGTCAGCTAAATGGTATTGATGAGGAAAACAATTTGGAGGAAGCTTTGGAACCAACGCCTGATTGTTGCATATATAGGGTTCCTGAATATATTCGCAAATTAAATGAAGACGCGTATACTCCCAGATTAATTTCAATAGGCCCTCTTCACCATGGCAAAAAGAAATTAATGGGTATGGAAAACAAGAAAGAAAGGTGTTGGTCAAATTTTGTCGAACGGGTAGATGCACGGAAAGTGGAGGAAGTTAAGACCTATATCGCTGAAGAAGAGAAACACATCCGTGATCATTATTTAGTAACCTCTAACCTTGAGAGTGCAAAATATGTGAAAATGGTTACATATGATGCCTTTTTTATAATTGAACTCTTCACTAAAAAATACTATAACATTGAAGACTTTTTTCTAAAGAATCCGAAGATGAGATATGATTTAAAGAACGATCTATTATTACTTGAAAATCAGCTTCCTTATTACGTTCTTAACGATTTATATACGAAAGCTTACCCTAGCACGGAAGGCACCCCTTCATTCTTTGCTCTTTGTCTTATTTTTAAGAATAAGTATGAGTTTAATTGGTCATTTTCAGAGCAACCGAAAGTTGAACATTTGACTGATTTGTTAAGACAAACTTTAGTAAAGGAAGTGCAATTAACAGTGAAGCCAAATGAATACATGTTTGATTTACTAAGTGCAACAAAGTTGAGTGAGTCAGGACTGGAGTTTAGAGGTACTGAGAATAAATGCTTTCTTGACCTAAGTTGGTTGTCATGGTTCAAAGTAAATGAAGTACGAATCCCGCGCCTTAAAATCTATGATGATACAGAAATTTTGTTTCGAAATCTGATGATTTTTGAGGTGTTTCACTATCCAGATCAAACTCACACCTGCAATTATGCTATTCTGATGGATTATCTAATCGATACCTCAAAGAATAAGGATTAGCTTATAGAGAAAGGGATTATTGTTAATTGCATGGGCGACAATGAAGCAATAGCCAAGATGTTCAACGAACTTTGCTCATACATCATCCCAAGTACATCTTGTTATTATGGAATCGCTGTGAAAATAAAAGAACACAATGATTATCCATGGAACCATATGAAGGCCACCTTAATAAGAGTATATTTCAGTGATCTTTGGATAGGCACAGCTACTGTTGCTGCAACTTTTCTAGTGATCCTCACTCTGATACAAACCGTTTGCTCTATTATGCAAGTACGCCAGGGATATAACTAAAAAACCATTACTGTATTAGAGGAGGTCTACTTTACATATCGTTTGTGTTTTTTGCATTTGATGCTTGTATTTCCATAATTAATATTAAGTTTGAAATTGAATATTTTTGTTATTATTCTTATTAATATATCATGCATTTGATGTTATATCTTCTTTTTTTATTCGGGGTTAAATGAGAAAATTTCTAAAGTTTCTTTATAAGTATTTAACGAGGTGATTTTATTAATTTTCTACTCTAATCGAAGTATTGGAATAATATATTTTTGTTCTATCAGCAAATCTCTTGTATTATGTTCTAGGAACAGACGTTTAATCACATAATATACTCACGTCACATGATATAATCCTTTGTATGAAAATAAAAATTTATTCTACATTCCTCTATATTGTAATTTTTTTTCCTTTTTTTAGATTTTTTTTTAATGAAGTCTATTTTAATTGATTACTCTATTAATGATATATCGATTGTGTTGCGGTGCTAAAAATACAATACTCTAAAACTAAATAAATAAATTAATATGTATTAAAGGCATTCTTAACTCAAAACTAAACTCCTACTAAAATACACAATGAAATATGTACAAGCATGGATACAAAAATACATATGAATCACAAACAGTTCAACATTCATTGATATGCAAACTAGAGTTTCGCTTATACAATACTTTAAGATCACTTAATCACTCTAAATTAACTAACCTAGAGAACTTGCATAATAGAACGTACTGTTTGTACCAAAGTGAGCAGCAGAAGAACTGCAACAACATTTCCAGTGCCTATCCTGTGAAAAATGAAAACAAACTATTGAGAAGCACTGATAACAGTGCCGAAGAAGATCAAGAAGAAAATCTGTGAGCTATGGCATCCACTGAAGCTTTGAGCTCAACATGATAGTGTTTATTTTATTGCTAGATAGGAAACCGAACACATCAGCTATTTATATTATAATGCTAGCTTCTCGAAACAGAATTCTAATGATTTAACAGAATTCTTTTTCTGCAATTCATAATTATACAATCACCTGACATGGCATCCTGATAGTTCATCTTCTTCTCGAAACAGAATTCTAATGATTTAACAGAATTCTTTTTCTGCAATTCATAATTATACAATCACCTGACATGGCATCCTGATAGTTCATCTTCTTCTTCTGATGAACTTGAACTTGATGCTTGAGGAGTTGAACCTGATCAACCACCATTAGAATCTATTACTTTCACATTCTCCTGCAAACTTAACTGTTGACTCTCTAGGAACATAAGAACCCAAAACCGATCTCTAGGAAGACCTTTTGATTTCTTCAAATTACCTTAGAAGTGTGGGCCTCTTCAATTTCTTCAGGATCAAAGTCTTCATAAGTCCAACGTTTGACTCTCTTCTTTTCCATCTTCTATATGATTTCTTGTCTCGGTGAAAACCTGCATATAGTAACTGATGTCAAAGTAAAAACACAAACACAACAAATCATATACACGAGTTTGCTTTCGAATATCGTTTTCAAGTTCGAATAAGATGAGAATTATATGCAACCTCCCAGATTACATATAATTTATCATTAATTAAATGGAAAGAAACCTTGCTCTAATTCATTTAGATGCTTATGTGTTTGCATGTGTAAAGCATGAAAGCACAAAGAATGATGACTTTTTGTATTGTTGCTGCTAAAGCTAGCATGGAGCAGATGCTTCCTCTACTTGAATATCTCTCTGTTTCCTTCTCTGATGATAATATTTATAGCTTGGACAAGGACAAAAGCATTTAACAGATTTAACTTGACATATTCCAATTACTTTGAAGCCCCAAACTTTGTTTACCATGAGTGCTCATTTAGTATCTGAAGACTTGACTGGTAATTACTAAAAAGATCAAATTAAATATTAACTATACCTTATTAAAGTCAAATAAGTTAGTTAAAAGATTGTTATTATTAAATTAACCTGATAAAGAGAAAATCAAATTAAAATAGAGATTGAAAGAAAGTAGTCAAAAGAAAAAAATAATAGAAAATTGTTAATTTGTCACAAAGACAAAAGTGAGTAAAAGTAAATGAAGAAAAAAGAAACATATCAAGTTTGTTTGTCATCCCTGTAGATTGTAACTATTTTTCCTTTTTTTTCAAATGAATTTTTTTCTTTTTTCTTCTTTGAATGAACTCTAGATTTTAATTTATTACTCTATTATTGATAAATTGATTGTGCTGCGGTGCTAAAAATACAATGCTCTAAAACTAAATAAATAAATTAACCAGTAGTAAATTTAGAGAACCGAAGGCATTCTTAACTCAAAACTAAACTCCTACTAAAATGCACATTGAAATACAAGTATTGATGCAAAAATACATATGAATCACAAACAGTTCAGCATTCATTGATATGCAAACTAGAATTTTGCTTATACAATAATTTAACATACCACAACTATCAATTTAAATTAATTAACATAGACTACTTGCAGAATAGAACATATTGTTTGTATCAAGGTGAGCAGCAGAAGAAGAATTGCAATAGCAGTTCCTGTGCCTATCCAAAGATCGCTGAAATATACACTTTTCAAGGTCGCTCTTGCTTGATTCCAACTTTTGCCATAGAATGCTTTCAGTTTCTCTGTGACATGGTAGTAAGAGGAGCAACTTGGTGTAACTTGTAATCCGTAGTAACTTGGTGTAACTTGTAATCCAAGTTTGTTGAACATGTTTGCTATTGCAGCATTGTCACCTAGACAATTGAAGATTATACCTTTCTCAACAAGCAAATCAACGTCTTTTTCGTTATCGATGAGAAAATCCATCAGAAGAATATAGTTGCATAAGTGAGTTTCCCATGGATAGTGTAGTTGCTCGAAGGCCATCATGTTTCGAATCAAACATTCTGTCCCGTCATATACTTCAAATCGCGGGATTTGTAGTTCTAGTTTTTGGAATTTAATACACGGGATGATTTGAAGTAGTGAACGACTTATATATTCGCAACTTATTTCAAGCGGGCTTCGGTCTTCCATACCCTTCTCAAACTTCACTCCCGACTCGTGCAACTTCGTTGCACGAGGTAAATCTCTTATGAGCTTACCTCGAATATTATTTTGTGGGCTGAATCGTTTCAATAGAAAACGTCTTCTCAAATCAGTGAAATGTTGAATATGAACTGTGTTGTATGTAAGGGGATCCATCTCGCAATCATAGAAAAACCGCGAAGCCAGAATCAATAATGGATTGTTATAGTGCACTTCTCCGCTTGGCTTGACAACATCTAATCTAGCACATAACTCCTTAAGAACAAAGTATGGAAGTTGATTTTCGAGTAATTGTAAATCTAATTTAATAGCAGCTTTTTGAATTGGTGTATCAAGCAAAATATCAAATCCTGATCTCGTTTTCGCTTGGTCATTCCTCAGAAAGAGCTCAATAATGAAGACAGCATCATATAGAATCATTGTTACGAATTCATCACTCGAAAGATTAGGGTTCTCTACATAAAAACTACGGATTTCTTGTTCGTTGGCTTCAATGAAGCTCCTTAATTCCATCAACTTATCCATACTTGTTCTTTCACCGAACTTTTTTACGTATCTCAATTTTTGTTTCTCCATCTCAATCAAATATTCTTCTTTGCCGTGATGAAGAGGGCCTATGGCAACCACCTGAGGAGTATAAGCCTCTTCATTTATTTTACGAAGATCTCTAGGAACCCTAAAAATACAACACTTCTTCGCAGGTTCAAAACTTTCTTGCAATTTTTCAATGTCAATTAACAACTCTTTGGATTCACTTAAAGAACTTGCTAACACATTATTTCCCATCTCCAAGTTGCTAGCCTTAATTTCAAACAAATTAAAAATGATTAGTATTAGTATCAGACCGCAGCGATAAAATCAACCCGTAAAATCAAAGAAATATTTCAAATTCATTAGCATATATGATGAAAGGACTAATAGACATGAGAAAATTTTGAATGGAAAAATTTTTACCACGTCACTCACTCATATACATATCCAATCAAAATGCGTCATGTTGTAAGAAAACTAGATGCGATTATTAGACTGAAAAAAAAAAGTAAAATAAAAAAGAAAGTTGTTATTTGGACGGGCAGGAGCAATGAGACCATCCCATGAAAATTTTTTCTGGATAAAAATTTTTACCTTACAAGCGTGAGGCTCTTCATTTTCTTCGGGATCAGAGTCTTCATAAGTCCAACGCTTGACTCTTTTCTTTCCCATCTCTTATATGAAAACCTGCAGATAACAACTGAGTCCATATATAAAATAAAAACACAACAAATCATTTACAGACTTCGTTTTTCAATTTTTAGATAGCAGTGAGCAAAAGCAACCTAGCAACCTCCCAGATTACATGTACAAAGTTAAACTAAGAAAATTTTAACACCAACATATAATTGAATCATTAATTAATTTTTTATTGCTACAATCGATGCTTGTGGATATATGCTTATGTGTTTGCATGTGTAAAGTTTGCCATGAAAGCATGATAGATCTGAAGATCTAATATATCCTTTTATGAGCCAAAAAAGAAACAAAAAATGATGAATATTCTATTGTTGCTGCTAAAACAAGTAAATCGAACTAACAGAATAACAAAAATAAAAAATAAAAAGTAGTGGTTGGAAATTAAACCTGAAAATGTAGGTCGGAGAGAAGTAACTGTATGGAGTATGGAGCAGATGATTCCTCTTCTCCAATATCTCTCTCTGTTTCCTTTTTTGATGATAATGGTCACGGGCTACACAGGATTTTTGTATATAACCCAAAGAAGAAGTTAAAAAAAATTTTAATTTACAAGGAAAGAGACAGGGTTATTTTATTTTATTTTTTCTGGGTCGGAGACCGAGAGATAAAGCTCTTCCACATACCGCATTCACTGGGTACTTCTCCATATTCGTGTCAGTGCTGCGCGTGTTATTTGTCCGCCGGATTCTGCGCGTGTGGGTTTTGTAAATTCAACGAGTTCGTGTCTTAACGCGAAAAAGAAGGGAAATATCAGACACACTGGGGACCACGCGTACGCAGACGCTTTTTGATGGGTCCCTGATATCTATGCTAAGATCTGCCTTTCTCCTTTTTAATTTCTTTTTACCAATTATTATATATATATATATATATATATATATATATTTTTTTTTCAAATATCAATTTTATTCACCTATTAATTATCTTTCAATTTAAGTTTAATAATATAAATTCGGCCGTAAATTTATAAAATATAAAAAATAATTAAAATTATGGCAAATATAAAAATTGGGCGAAAAGTTTTATTTTATTTATTTATATATATATATATTTCAAATATCAATTTTATTCACCTACTAATTGTCTTTAAGTTTAATAATATAAATTCGGATGTAAATTTATAAAATATAAAAAATAATTAAAATTACGGCGAATATAAAAATTGGGCGAAAAGATTTTTCATTTATTTTTTTTTAGGAGAAACAAAAGAAAGCTAGGGATGAAAATCAGACACCAGACTCTGATCCATCCATGAAAGGACATCCTCCAACTAAATAGAAACATCAACAATAGAAAAACTATTTCTGGCTAAAGAATGTGCTACAGAATTTGCATTTCTAGACACAAAAGAAAAAATAACATCAGCATTAGAGCTTAACAAAAGAATATCTGAAATGATTAAACTAACTTTTGAGAGGGGAGATCGCTTCAGAGAAATAAAATTGATAATGTTCATCGCATCGGACTCCACAATAAAATGATAAAACCCCGACTCAATTGCTAAGTGTAAACCATTTAAAATAGCCGTGGCCTCCGCAATTTCAATCGAAACCTCCCCAACTAACTTCCGCAACAAACCAACCATAAATTGGCCTTTACTATCACTGATGACAACTCCCAAATCAACCAAACTGTCTGACACACGCGAAAAGAAATCATTTGAATATACAAATATCAATATTTTTTATTACCCAAGATTTTCTATGAGTTTGATTATTAAAAAATTAGTTAAAGAGAACAAGTTAATATATTTATAGAAATCTAAGGTCCAAGAGTGTTGACGTGCGAATTTGATCAACGCAATAAACAACAATTATAACGAGTAAGCAATAAAATAATAGATTAAACAAAAGGATTTTTAAAGTGGTTCAGCTTGAGAATCAAAGCTTACAGCCACTGTTATGATATTTCTTAAGTAGCTTTCACTGAGTATTTTCTCTCAAAATTCGTAACCCTTGTACCAATAATGATCTTTCCCTTTTATAGTGTTAAGGGCATGTTTCATTACTGGTTTATATGGAATCAAATTATTAAAAATCAGGAGTTAAATAATATCCCTAGGTATTATATTTCAATCACGATACAATCACTGGGAATCAGAAAGTAAATACGAATTTAAACTCAGTCAACTGATATGATTAAATCCTTTAAATCATGAGATTGTCCCTTATTTGAAAAATACGCTTCAAGCTGAATAACCGCGAGCCGGATCTAAACGGGCAGTGTGATGATTGGTGAAAGGGTCTTCCTTAGCTCGCTGTCGTATTGCTGCTCGCTTCGAACTTCAGGGGTTTAACCCATTCTCCACTTCTCATAGTTAGAACTTTTTTTTGTCGCTTTGGTTTCACTACCTTGCCCAGCCCATTGGGCTTTTACTAATTTCTCCAGGCATGTTGGGCCCCATTGGCTGTTCTAGGCCCATTGGGCTTAATGAAATTATACACATAGCATTAGTCGCCTAGCTTCTAGCTTGATAGCATCGTAGTGGAAGCTGCGACGAGCACATATGGATAAGCGACCTGTGATTTAGACTTCTATTTCGATCTTGGTAGGTCATGGGTCGTTGTGTTAGGTCGTTATGCCAAGTTACTCCGACAGGTTTCTACGCTAGATCATTGTGGCGGTTTCCATTCAGGTTAGTAGGCGCCATCATGTTAACTGTCACATCCCCTTCATGTGCACTTAATGCACATATACTATCAGTCGCAGCTCTTTGGGTACCCCACAAATCCCAAGATTGCAGCTTAGCCGTTGGTCTCTACTTCCTCATTATTACTTTGATCTAACGGTTAGGGGCTTAAGGTATAAATGAGGGCTTTCCACATTATTGTCCCTCACAATTCCCAAATTTTGAAAAAGCATCATTCTGCAAAAAACTTTTTTTTC
This sequence comes from Xanthoceras sorbifolium, assembly GCA_003430845.1. Taxonomy (NCBI): domain Eukaryota; kingdom Viridiplantae; phylum Streptophyta; class Magnoliopsida; order Sapindales; family Sapindaceae; genus Xanthoceras; species Xanthoceras sorbifolium. The sequence goes on from CM010608.1 coordinate 38,084,077, forward strand.
TCTGAAACCTGAGGTTACTAGAAGCATTCAAACACTTCGTTTCCGGCGTAAGAGGCATTCTCCGGTGACCAATTAACAGCTCTACTCGCTTTCGAGCTCTGCATTTTGACTACTACGGTGAGTTTCCTACAAAATTTCTTCTCTTTTTCTTTTTCTGCTTTTAAGTCAGTGTCTTTTCTCTAACTTCTTGGTCCTTTCTAGTGTGCCTGAAAAACTAGTAGTTCGGCGTATCTTGGGTCTTTGACCTTTCTTCTTCTCATTGAGTCCAAAACATCTATAATCTGGCGACGTTTCTGATTCGAGTCATAGGTCGTCTGTAGAATTTAGGGTTATTTTTATTAACTCCACATTGTTAACCCATAGGTTTACCTTTAAAAAGATGTCTGGCTAAAGCAATAAGAAACATTGCAACCACCAGAGGGGGGGGGGGTTGCTCCTGTGACTCTCAGCGAGGTCATTAAGGATTACGAACATTTGCAAACTGCGCATGCTTCGACCTCTAGCCTAACGGACATAAGGCCGCTTAAAAGAAAAGGTGTGAGGACAATCATGGTGGCAGAGGTCGTTGCCAATCAGGAGGAGCGCATGGAAAATGTAGGCGACGTAGAGATGGGGGTTAACATTCCACGAGGTGCGCTTCGTAAGTGGTCGCAACAAAGGAATGAAGCCTTTGCGTAAGCTCGCTCTATTATCAATAGGATAGACCTGCAGTGCTACGCGAGGGCCTTCAATATTCCCAAGGGATATAAGCTGCTCGTCTTAGCTCCATCAGTCAGAGCTGCCTACCCTTATCCCGGTTATTGTAGCAATAAATTAGCAACACTTTCAGGGCAGACTGAGACTTCTCTTCCCTAGCTTCCTCACAGATATCTTAAACCTTTTGAAGCTCGCTCCAATACAGCTTTCTCCCAATTCTTACTCCCAGCTCATTTCTCTTTACCTCATGTTTCGAACGCATGGGGTTCCTCCATCAAGTGATAACATAATTAGATTCTGTTTCTCCTTGAAGAGGAATTCACTCCCTAAAAATGCACCTGAGGGGACCTTACACGACGGGATCTATTACCTCCATGTGCGAGCTCATCAGTATAAGGAGTTGCTTTCTGGGAATCTATAAGGTCTCGTACTTCTTTGTCAAGGGCCTCGAAATCATGCTGATTAGGAATAAGAGTTTCATGCTAGAGCCTCGTAAGTGTAGCTCATAGGACGTTGATAGAGTCTTTGTCCACATATTTATCTGCTCGCTTTCCTCTAACTCTTCTTTTTCATTTGTAGGTGGCACATGCAAGAGTCCCAAGATCTTCGACGATGAGAAGGCCATTCTTGATGCTCTTCAAGATATGCTTCCAGAGGATAAGAAGGAGCTCACGGAGCAAAAAAGGATAACTGAGAAGCTCCTTGTGGATTTCAAGCTCACACCTAACCAAAATGAAGTACAACCACTCGAGGTTGAACAAGATATTCAGGAAGTAGTAGAGCTACATATTTCTCTAAAAACAAGCAGACTGAGTCTGACGAGCAGGGTATCCAACGACCAACGCGGAAGCAACAAGGTCGCTATTAGCAACAACAATAACAGCAGTAGCAACAACAACAACAACAATATCAACAGCAACAACATCAATAACAATAACAACTACATCAATAACAACAAAAATAACATCAACAATAGCAACAACAACTGCAGAAGAAGAAACAGAAGCGACTGCAATAACAACAGCGGCCACTTCAACAGCAGCAGTAAGAAGGAGATATGGTAAGGCTGAACTTGTAAAAGTGAATAGAAGAGAGAATTTGCTAGAATGATTTTCATTGATGTCAGAGTGCAAATATATACAACTTGCTTACTTTCTCTACAAGTCTATCACTTCCTACAATTAAGCTATCACAGCTACAATACAGCAAAGTTCCAAGAATACTAGCTATAATCAAGGAATACATAAGGAAAACAATTATTTACTATTAATACAAAGGATATGACAGATTTTACTTTCCAACACTCCCCCTCAAGTTGGAGAATGGATGTCTTGCACTCCCAACTTGCGAACCATAGGTATAAAAAACTCTTTTCTCAAAGCCTTGGTCAAAACGTCAGCAAGCTGATTTGCAGAACTCACAAATCTTGTTACCACAAAACCATCTTGAATCTTGTTTCTTATAAAATGACAATCCATCTTTATGTGCCTTGTACGTTCATGAAAAATAGGATTCGCTGCTATATGTATTGTAGCCTTATTGTCACAATACAACAATGCAGCCTCTTGTTGCAAAACCCCCAAATCTCTGAGTAAATAACGAAGCCATGTCAATTCACAACAAGCTCCTATCATTGCACGATACTCTGCTTCGGCTGAAGAAAGGGAGACTGTTTTCTAGCGCTTCGACCTCCATGAAATTAACGAGGGTCCTAGAAATACACAGTACCCTATAGTAGATCTTCTCGTAAGTGGGCATCCTGCCCAATCCGAGTCAAAGTAGGCTCGCAGCCAAAGATCACTAGTTGAGGAGAAGAAGAGTCCTTGGCCAGGCGCAGATTTCAAATAGCACACAACCCGTAAAGCTGCTTCCCAATGATCCTTTCGAGGTTGGTGCATAAACCTGCTCAATATATGGACAGCATACGTAATATCCGGCCTTAAAACTGTGAGATATATTAATCTCCCAACTAATCGCCTATATCGTCCTGGATCTTTAAGTATCTCACTCTTATCAGATAATTTTAAACCACATTCCATTGGAGTATTGATGGGAGTTGCCCCTAATAACCCTGCATCCTTAATGATTTCCAATGCATACTTTCGTTGAGAAATAAAAATTCCATTCCTAGATGCAGAAATTTCAATACCAAGGAAATATTTCAATTTGCCAAGATCTTTAAGGCGAAATTTATTATGCAAGAACTTCTTGATATCAGTTATACTCATAGGATCATTGCCAGTAATTAGAATGTCGTCAACATATATTAAAAGAGCAGTAAAGGACTTGCGTTGCTTCCTGATGAATAGAGAGAAGTCAGCTTTTGTTTGTTCATACCCAGCTGAACGGATGGCCTCTGAGAATTTAGCAAACCATTGACGAGATGCCTATTTCAACCCATATAATGACTTGTGGAGGCGACAAACCAAGTGTTCCTCCCCCTGTCGCCGAAGCCCTAGTGGTGGAGAAATGTAAATTTCTTCGTGGAGGTCACCATGGAGAAAGGCATTATTAACATCGAGTTGACGAAGGGACCAGTCACGGGCAGCAGCCAAAACCAAAAAACAACGAACAGAGATGATCTTGGCTGTTGGAGAAAAAGTATCTTGATAATCAACCCCCTCTAATTGAGTGAATCCTTTTGCCACAAGGCGTGCTTTGTACCGCTCAATTGATCCATCAGACTTAAGTTTGATCTTGTAAACCCAACGACAACCAATGAGAGTCTTACCAGCCGGAAGAGGAGTGAGAGACCAAGTGTCATTGGCTTTGAGAGCTGTAATTCAAAATGCATCGCTTCTTGCCACTCAGGGTGAGCGGCTGCCTCAGAATAAGATCTGGGCTCTGTGATAGTACCAATTTGAGCAACAAAAGAGTGATACACATGACTGTATCTATGATACGAAACATAATTTGTCAGAGGATAACGTGTACCTTTGGTCGGACCCGGAACGAAGGAAGTCGATTGGTCGAAGTAAACATTGGAGCAGACATAATCATTGAGTTTGACCGGCGAAGCCATCTGGCGGCTGGAATGGCGGAGTGGTTCGGGTGGTGGAGCGGAAGGCTCGGGAGAGAAGAGGGATGGTTCGAGTGAGGGAAGAGAGTGATCGAAGATAGTGGGCGAGGCTCCCAGCGCCGGAGATGGTGGGTCAGACGGCGCCGATTAGATGGTGGTCGAAGGTGATGGGTCGGAGACTGTTTGTTGTGCAGAAGGTGAAGTGGGAATTATGTGGTCGAAAGGAGACGGAGGAGATTGTTTGTTGGGAGGGGTAGAGTCAAAAGCTGAATCAAATGTATTATAAGTCAGTAATGGAATTAGGCAAGAATAATGGTCCAACAAAGATACAGCAGAATTAGGCTTGACAGAGGCATATGGAAAAATATTTTCATGAAATTTCACATCCCGGCTAGTAAAAACATTTTTGGTTGATAAATCGAATAATTTGTATGGGATAGCCGATGAAGATGGAGGGCAAGGCACGACGATCAAATTTGTGAGAAGTGTGAACGTTGGTGGCATAAGCAAGACAACCAAATACACAGAGATGAGAATAAGAGGGCGGTTTTGAATAAAAAAGTTCGAAAGGAGTTTTGAAAGAGAGAATCGGTGAAGGTAACCGATTGATGATGTGGACAGCGGTGAGAGCACATTCTCCCCAAAATTGTGAAGGGAGTTGAGCATGAAATTTAAAGCACGAGCCACCTGTAAGATGTGACAATGTTTGTGTTCCACAACCCCATTTTGTTGAGGAGTGTAAACACAAGAATGTTGAAAAATGACGCCATTATCGTGAAAAAATGAACGAAGTGAGATAAATTCCTCACCATTGTCACTTCAAAAAGTTTTAATGCGAGATTCGAATTGAGTGAAAACATAATTGAAAAAGCGTTTTAAAATTGATTGTGCCTCATTTTTGTGACGCATTAAAAAAATCCAAGTGAAATGTGTATAATCATCAACAATGGTAAGAAAATAATTAGCACCAGAAAGAGAAGAGTGTCGATAACGACCCCAAATATCACAATGTATAATTTCAAATGCCTTTGTAGAGGAAATAATACTTGTACCAAAAGGTAAACGACTCTGCTTAGCCAAAGGACATGTATGGCAAGCATTATTTGACTCAACAGAAAAATTTAAAAAATTCTTAGCAATGAAGCTTAAGCGAGAGGGTGATACATGGCCTAAGCGATTATGCCAAAGGTCGGTGGATGAAATGGTGAGGTTGCAGGCAAGTCTGTTTGTAGATGAGGACGGGTTGGTCAAAGATTTCTCTGTCGCTAGTGCCACCAAATAGTATAGTCCGTCACGTTGTTTACCCAAGCCAATCGTCCTCCTCATAGCCAGATCCTGCAAAATACACCAATAAGGGAAAAACGTTACTGAACAGTTTGGACCTCTTATCAAACGACTAACTGACATCAAATCAACTTTGAATGTAGGCACAAATAACACATAATGCAGATAATAGACGGAATTTAGGGGCAAAGACCCTTTTGCAATAATATTCGCTTTTTCTCCGCTAGGTAACAATACAGGCGGTAACGAGCAATTTTTATCTTTATATAACAGTTTAGATGATGAAGTAATATGATCTGTCGCCCCGCTATCAATAATCCAATTACGGAAATCAATTTTAGACAAACCTGGTTACCGTATTCGCTTTGGAGCTAGAGCCTTCATCTTGATTGTTAAGAAGTGATAAAAGCTGCTTAAGTTGGGTTTCTGACAATGAAACTGTAGGCCTTACCTCAGCGTTGTGTGACACCTCAGATACCTGATTAGCAGCAGAAAATCCTTTATGTTGATTTGAATTTGGGCCTGAATTCATTCTTGCCTTGAGATGACCTGATGGGTACCCATGTAATTGAAAGCACTTTTGGACCCAAGGACTTATCTCTCCATAGTGAGTGCACTGAGGTCATCCCTTTCCTGATCCAAAACGACACCGATCCTGGTCAAAGCGTCGTTCTCCTTCCGAGCAAACATTCTGAGGCTGAGACGATCGGTTCGCTGGGGACTGATATGAGCGATCTGTTCCTGCTGAAAAATTTGATTTTCCCCCATAGTTGTTATGACGCACCACTATAGCTGCGCTACTAAGCTCAGTTGCGGTCTGTATGGTACTGAGGAGTCTTTGTTTTTCTTCTTGAGAAACTGAAGAGTAGGCTTGGCGGATGGAAGGTAGAGGATTCATCAGAAGGATTTGACCGCGAATTGCAGAGTAAGTCTCATTCAAACCCATTAAGAACTGCATCAATTTTTGTTGATCTGCCTGTGCTCCATGTGTTGTGTCTGAATATGAAGCCAATTCATCCCATAAGCCCTTCAATTTAGTGTAGTAGGCAGAGACAGAGAGTTGTTCTTATCGAAGATAAGCAATATCTCGCTGAATCTCGAAGATGCGAAGTGCATTACTTTGAGAGAATCGCTCATAGAGATCTTCCCAAACTTCATGAGTGGTAGAATAATAGATCATACTGTCTGCGATTTCTGGATTGAGAGTATTGACGATCCAAGAATGAACCATGTCGTTACATCGCGACCAAGTCGCGTAGCCTTCAGGATCAGCTTCTTTTGAAGGAGCTTCGATAGAATGATTGACAAATCCGAGTTTGTTTTTGGAGTTTAAGGCCAGAGTCATAGCCCTTTTCCAACCAGCGTAATTGTCTCCATTCAAAGATTTGGAGACTAGAACCAATCCTGGGTGATCTGAGTGATGAGTGAAATAAGGATTCGAGATGTCAGATTTTGAAGAATTTGATGAAAACTCTGGCTTTGATGAACCAGAGGAGGCAGCAGTCTTGCCGGAATTTGATGGTGGTGTTGATGGAACTTCATCGTTAGCCATGATAGTTTAAAAAACTGAGAAGATGCCTACACGAGAGACTAGAGTGCAGAGATGAGTCAGGATCTTAGTCAGGCTCTGATACCATGTAAAAGTGAATTGAAGAGAGAATTTGCTAGAATGATTTTCATTGATGTCAGAGTGCAAATATATACAACTTGCTTACTTTCTCTACAAGTCTATCACTTCCTACAATTAAGCTATCATAGCTACAATACAGCAAAGTTCCAAGAATACTAGCTATAACCAAGGAATACATAAGGAAAACAAATATTTACTATTAATACAAAGGATATGACAGATTTTACTTTCCAACAGAACTTGCAGAAGCGCCCTACAAACAAGTGGGGAGCTAATGCCTCCCCTTATGTCGTCTACATGCTTTTGATAAAAAAATCGAAGGTTACATGAAGCTCTAGCCAAGGCGACCAGCCTTCATTTCTTCTGGGGCCTTCTCCATCTCTTCCTCCACCTCTTGCAGCTCTCTCTATAACTGACACTTTTGTGGGTAGAGAGAAGATGAAGGACAAGGGGAAGGAGCTTGTTACCGAGACACATCTCGCTGGAGTGGGACAACTCATTGGAGGGGAGCAGTTCGCTGGAGAATAACTCGTCGGAAGGAAGCTGTCTATTGAAGCTAGGAGCCAGCATAACGAGGTGATCCACCTCAATGACCTTGTGGTCATCGCCTCATATGAGGCCTCCTTTTGCAGCCGATTTCACTAGATGAGTAGCTGAGGACTTCTTGACCAGGCTCATGGGTTGCTGTATAAAAGACTCTTAAGGGATGGCTATTCGCCAATTCTTGCTCTGTCACTCCCTTATGGTAAGCTTTAGTTTACATTGTCATGGTTATTTTTTTGCAGCTTCTGCCATTTCTTACCTCTCTTTTTTGAGCCTTGTAGACAACTTTTTTTAGGTACAAGGATCTGCTTGAATATGAGCATGAGGTTGAGAAGCGTGTGGGGGAGGACAAGTGACATAGCGAGGAGCTTGAGGCCCCAAAGAAAGCAGCCCAGATCCGCAGGGATGAGCTTGCCAGTAAAAAGGAGCTTGAGAAGAAGCTGACTGAAGAGGCGGTGTCGGGCTAGTATGAAGGAGCTGGAGGCATCCAAGGCCAAGTACAAGTGCAAAATCCATGCGTTGAAGGACTAAGTCGAAAAAGCTGGGAACGAACTTAACCATGCCCACAAGTTGATCAAACAGTATGAAGGTGATCTAGCCAAGAAGGATGAAGAGCTGGCCCTAAGGGGAAAAGGCTTTAAGGAGCTCGTGGAGGCAATACAAGATGAATCCTACGGCGACATCCTTTATAACGTCTGGGTCTAATACCTGGACTTTGACCTCAGCTTCCCTGGTCCATCTATAATTGATTGGATGAAGTTATTTAGGATCCTTCTGGAGTTGGAATCATGGAGCATAAGGGTATCCCAACCTCTGAGTCTGCAGATCCCGCAGCTCTCATCGACAACCAAGCTGCTTCAAGAGGTGGGAATTCTCTAGCTGGCCAGACCTGAAGACCCCCAGGCCGATTTTGTTAGTCTCTTTAACAACTTTTGATGCTAAAAAGGCATGGTACTTCTTGGCAAGCTTTTTAACCAATTTTTTTTGTTTTTGTTGAGCTTCAAAAACATTTAATGTAATTCCAGCTAGTTTAGAGCTTCAATGTAATTCCAGTCAGCTCAGAGCTTCGGTGTAATTTCAGCTAGTAGTAATTGCTTCAATTTTCGAGCTATAAACTCTGCAATTCCATCTCACTTCGAGCTATTAATTGAATGAATGCTTGCTATTTGTTTAAGTGGTAATATTTTTCTTTCATTTGCTCACTTAATTAAATACTTAATACTTTGCAAATAAGCATACTTTTAACTTAAATCTTACAAGACTTCAATAATTGCGACCTCACTAGTTGGAAAGTAAACTTTATTGTTCGTGAGTTTTTGCCATCTCGAGTATTTTCATTGACCTTGCTGGTTTGAGAGCTCGCGAGCTCTTAGGTTTGCAAGTTTTTTTGCCAATTTTTATATTCTAAATTTTTTTATGAGGTTTGTTACCTCAAGTGTTTTTATTGACCCCGCTAGTTTGAGAGAATGTGGGAGGCCTTTTTGTTTGCGAGCTCATTTTGTTGACCTTGCTAGTTGGAAGGTGAAAACCTTCTTGTTTGTAAGTGTTGCCAACACTTGGGAAAATTTTTTGAAAAATTTTCATTTTGCATTATTTTCATGTCACTTTTTGTCATTATCCCCCTATCCTCCCTAGGTCAAGAGTAGTGAGACAGTACACGAGAGCAGTGAGACAATACATGAGAGCTTGTAGAGAAGAAAAATTTTTATTGATGAATTACTCATAAATAAATACAATGAGAAATCACTGGTAGTATTTGCACAAGTGTTCTGTGTTCCAAGCTCGTGGAACTCGAGCTCCATTGACATTTATAAGGTGGTATGCCCTATTACCCAGGTTTTCATCCACCACGTAAGGCCTTTCCTAGTTTGGGCCCAGGGTTTCTTCCTCAGGGTTGCCAGCTCCTGGTAGGAGTAACCTTAGGACAATATCACCTTTTTGGAAACGTCGTAGCTTTACCTTCCTGTTATAGTACCTAGCAACCCTCTATTGGTATACAGCTACCCTTAGACGAGCAGCATCGCTCCTTTCTTCAATCAGGTCAAGATTGGTTGCAAGCAGGTTTTCATTTTATTCTGGGTCGAATGTAGCTTTTCTATGCATGTTTACCATGGCTTCAGCCGGGATCATAGCCTCCGTTCCATAAACCATGGAAAATAGGGTCTTCCCTGTAGTACTTTTTGATGTAGTCCTGTAAGCCCATAGCTCCTTTGAGAGCTCGTCTGCCCAAGCCCCTTTTTCACCTCAAGCTTGGCTTTCGATGTGTGCTTGATTATCTTGTTTACTGCCTCTATTTGTCCATTTTCCTATGGGTGATCAACTGCAGAAAAACTCTTAATTATCGCGAGGTCTTCACAGAACGACCTAAACATCTGACTTTCGAACTGCGTGCAGTTTTTTATGACGATCTTCTATGGGATCCCAAACCTGCTCACAATGTTTTGCCATACGAAATTTTCAATCTTTGCTGTCGAAATTTCACTGAAAGCTTCATCTCATGCCCACTTCATAAAGTAGTCAACAACTACTACTGCGTGCTTGTAATTACCGCAGGCTATAGGTAGTGGCCAAATCAGATCCATCCCCAAGATAGCAAATGGCCAGGGACTAACCATTGAGTGCAACAAAGCTGAGGGAGCTCAAGGTATGTTGGCGAAGCTCTGGCATTTGTCACATTTCTTCACCAGGTCGATAGTATCCTGCTTTATTGTTGGCCAGTAAAAACCCTAGCGTAGTGTGTTTTGAGCTAAGGAAAGCCCCCAAGTATGGTTGCCATAAAAGCCTGCATGAATGTCGTTGAGGATGGAAACATTGTCCTCCTTATCCACACATCACAGTAATGGAGTTGTAAAACCACGCTTGAATAGCAGGTCGTCATAAATGACATACCTAACTTCTAGTATCCGTAATCGTTGAGCTTCATTCTTATATATAGGTAGCAGTCCGCTCATAAGATAATTAATGAGAGGGTTCATCCACGAGTCTAGCGAGGTTCTGATTACCATAGTGACCTCCTTGGTCGCTACACTAGTCTCTGGTAGATGCTTTACCGGTACGACACTAAGCAGGTCTGCATCTTTTATGGTTGCTAGACGTGCTAGGGCATCAACGTGTGTGTTCTGAGCTCGCGGTATCTGCTGGATCTCGTACCATTGGAATTTTTTGAGTAGCTCGCTGACCCTCTGTAGATAAGCTGCCATTTTTGCATCGCGGGCTTGGAATTTACTATTCACCTAATTCACAATCAGCTGTGAGTCACTGTAGATCTTTACTGCCTACACTAGTAGCTCTTTGGCCAAACGTAGTTCAACGATGAGAGCTTCATATTCCACTTCGTTGTTGGATGCGATGAAATTGAATCGCAATACGCAGTGGATTTTGTACTTCTTCATCTGTTGACATATAGCTCTTACAAAGGATATTCAGGTCCTTTTTGTTTGTCTTTGAGCACATAGGTAGAAATAGAAGCTTCTCTTGTTGGGGTGCTTCCTGTTAGAGTTTCTCCTATAAACCTGAGAACTCTACCACAAAATTCACTAAATCTTGGCTCTTAATCGCTGCCTATGGCTTGTATTCTAGGTCATACTGTGCCAGCTCGATCGTCCACTTCAACGATCTCCCCGAAGTATTGGGCTTCTGTAAAACCTGTCTCAAAGGGTAACCAGTCAATAACTTGATATTGTGGGCCTAGAAGTAAGGTCATAGCTTCCTCGACGCCACCAGACAATATGCGAGCTTCTTCGTCTACGAATATCTGCTTTTCATGTCCTGCAGCCTCCTACTTACGTAGTATACTAGCAGCTAGATTTTGTTTTCTTCTCACACTAAGATTGTGCTTATTGCGTGCTGTGTTACCACCAGATATACGATGAGCTTCTCTCTTCCTGTAGTTTTGACAACAAGGGAGCTCGCCCCATGTATTCTATGAACTGCTGGAAGGTGAGCTCACATTCTTCTGTCCACTCAAACTTCTTGTTTCCTCGCAGTACATTGAAGAAGGAAACGCATTTATCTGTTGACTTCGAGATAAAGTGACTCAACGCTACGACCTGCCCATTGAGACTCTGCACGTGCTTAGGCTAGGTACGTGACCGCAAGTCGTATCATACCTTGATCTTCTCTGGATTCTCCTCAATTCCTTGCTGGTTCACTATTAAACCTAGGAACTTTCGAAAAGCTACACCGAAAGTACATTTAAGAGGATTAAGATTTATTTGATATTTTAAGTACCTGGAACATTTCCTCTAAGAGTGATACGTGGTCTGTTGCCTTAGTTGACTTTACCAGCATATCATCCACGTATACTTCTATTGTTTTGCCTATTTGTTTGCCAAACATCATGTTAACCAGCCGCTGGTAGGTTGCTCCTGCATTCTTCAAGCCAAAGGGCATCACTTTATAGCAATAGAGGCCTTTGTCTGTGATGAACGAGGTGTGCTCTTCATCGGCTAGAAACATGAGGATTTGGTTGTACCCGGAGTATGCATCCATAAAACTTAGTATCTCGTGTCCAGCTCTTGAATCCACGAGCAAATCAATTCTTAGCAGGGGGAAACTGTCATTTGGGCAAGCTTTGTTGAGGTCGGTGAAGTCTACACACGTCCTCCACTTATTATTTTTCTTTTTCACCAGCACAAGTTTGGCAAGCCAGTTTGAGTAGTA